>MUGJ01000141.1:0-106437 GCA_008931945.1 Penicillium sp. BW_162_3FA
CGAGACGGCACACGCCGACAGATGACGTTAGAGGGTCGGTTACTTCATAGCTCGGCTGCGTCACTTTTTTTCCTTTTGAGTTCATTCATCTCTCATAAAATTGACGCCCTCTTTATTCCTTTTCACCGCATATTCATCCTCAATACATACATTCACAATGGCTGCTGCTCTCCTTAACAACTCGGCCCGCGTTGCCCTTCGCTCGGGAGCTTCGGCTACCTCCAAGGCTGGAGCTGCGGGCTTGACCTTTGCCCGCGGCAAGGCCACCCTCCCCGATCTTTCCTGTAAGTTTGGTATCGCAATACCTTCTAGAGCTAGAGAAAAGCATTATCTATATACTTGGAGTAAAAGGAGTTAGACTAACCTCTAAAACAAGACGACTATGGCGCTCTTGAGCCCTCCATTTCCGGCAAGATCATGGAGATTCACCACAAGAACCACCACAACACCTATGTGACCAGCTACAACAACACCCTTGAGCAGCTGCAGGAGGCCCAGGCTAAGGGCGACATCGCTGCTCAGATCGCTCTCAAGCCCGCTGTCAACTTCCACGGTGGTGGCCACCTCAACCACACTCTCTTCTGGGAGAACCTTGCCCCCAAGAGTGCCGGTGGTGGTGAGCCCCCTTCTGGTGCTCTGGCCAAGGCCATTGACTCCACCTACGGTGGCATCGGCGAGTTCCAGTCCAAGATGAACGCTGCTCTGGCTAGCATTCAGGGCAGTGGCTGGGCTTGGCTCGTGAAGGACAAGCAGACCGGACAGATCGGAATCCGCACCTACGCTGTAAGTCGTGATTGGAGATTCCTTGCTTCACCTTTGAGATGACCTAGTTACTAACCCCTTACCAGAACCAGGACCCCGTCGTCGGCCAGTTCGAGCCTCTGCTCGGTATTGACGCTTGGGAGCACGCTTACTAGTAAGAATTCCTGTTTTGACGATCCATTGCCTATGCTAATCATTTCTTTAGCCTCCAATACCAGAACCGCAAGGTCGAGTACTTCTCTGCCATCTGGGATGTCATCAACTGGAAGGCAGCTGAGAAGCGCTTCTCTTAAACGACTCTACTTGATTTGTAAATGCTGCTCCAATGGCTTGCGCTTAATTACCCCTGTATTGTAGCATGTGTTCTTTTCAATATTATCAACTATTTGGTACTATGAGATCATCGTATTTAGCTATTTATTCCAAGGTTGTTCCTCTCGAGTATGTTGTATCAACCAATGGTAGACCGGGCCGGGCGGACCGCGTAATGCGGAAGATCACCGCAAGCATCCGAAACACAAGACCCTGATATTCTCCATCTGGGCCTCGAACACTTGCATCCTTTGGCAACTCAATGATGTCGGCAGAAAGTCCTGGTCAGAAGAATGGCTTTAAGTCATTCCTCTCCAATGCATTGCGTCCTAAGAAATCCCGCCAAACCCTGCGCAAAGGGAGCAGATCGACCACAGACCTGCGGCTGGCCGCGCGCTCCAGTGTCGAAGAAGCCCCTCCAATGCCAGAGCTAGCTCCATTGCATGCCCATAAACTCAAATACAGGGAATTGCACGCGCAGGTGGACTCACAACTGGGTGAGCGAAGGGACTATACAGAAATCATCCATACGCTAGGCACACTCGACGTCAACGATCCCAGCGTTGCAGGCTACGAGTCTAATGAACATCGACCCCAAGGCGAGGGCGACATAGCAAGTCTCTCACCAAAGCTATGGGCGCAAATAGCAGGATACCTGAATCCCGCCGAAGCAGCAAGCCTAGCAATCAGCACCATCACATTATACCGAAGACTAGGCCCAAGATACCTCATGGCTCTAGACCACCCAGACAACCACACCCACAAAATCAACTTCCTCTCCGGCCTCGACATATCCCTACCTCATCACCTCCTCTGCTTCCCCTGCGCCCAATACCACAGACGCACGCAAGAAGGCAACGAACGCATCCGTCCAAGCCACGTCCTAAATCCGCTCTTCAACTGCCGAAACTCAACAAACGCTCTAAAGCCCCCACCGCGGCACCGAATAACCCACGGCCGCAATCTCCCCTTCACATTCGTGCAATTAGCCATGCGCGCTCACCGCTTCGGTCCCAGCTACGGGCTGGCCCCAGACGCCCTCGGCCGACGCTGGCAACGCGATAACTGGTCGCACACATCGCGCTTCCACGTCCACGAGGGACGGCTCCTAATGCGCGTCACCAGTCAAACCTTCGCGGCGCCGGCTCTCACGCCGTCTGCGCAGCGTATGCTGCTGTACTCACGTGACGACTACTGTCCGTACTTCAGCGCATGCGCGCACTGGCGGGACGGCGAGTTGATGCCGGCGTGCAAGTGCGCGCTGGAGCATATCCCGCGGCCGCGGAGCAGTGGCGGGTTGCAGGGACTCGAGCATCGAGTCAAAGACCGAATTGCGGGACAGGTATTTGATCCCAATGCGCTGACGACGCTATGTGGGTTTTGCCGGCCGATGCGGAGGTGTCCTGAATGTCCTACTGAGTATTTGATTGAGGTTAAGCTGAGTGAAGATCTGGAGGATCGACGGTTCAAGCAAGCTATTGTTGTTACGCGGTGGAGTGATCTTGGAGATGGGACTACGCCCGGTGGGATTGAATGGGGGGCTATTAATGGGAAAAGGGATGATTATGATTCTTTTGCGCACTATGCTAAACGTGGAATTGCGAGTATCTTTGAGGCGGCTTTCACGGCGGATACGCTTCCTGGCCAACGGGTTGTTTCGCTGAATCCGAAGAAGAAGACTCTTGGGGAGGAGGGGAATCGATGGTATTAGGATATCAAGAAGGCTTGTTTTTCTTATTGTTTGGTCATGTCTTTTGGGGCGTTTGGGGGAATTGAAAAAGCCTGGAGTCGGGAACAAAATTGACTGGATGAATTGGATGAATTGGATGAATTTGGTATTGATATCTTTTGCATTCGAGTGGCATTGCAACCTCTGATCATGTCTTGCTAGAATATCATAACTAACATGTGCTAGGCGTCAACGTCAATCAAGTTCATAGCTAATCAGAACTTCATTGAAAGGAGACCTCCAATGTTATTGTTCCCATCTTAGGTCACCTTGAATGACACGCGTGAACGACACGTCAATTGACACCTGCTGCCTACCTTCTCGAAAGTGCGATAAATTCTCCCTTCCTCTCGACTTTCTTCCTTCTTTTTTCTACTCTCACCTCTCTCACACCGGTTTGTCAAGTCGCACCAGCGCTATCCACCACGATGCCTTCTTTCCGAGGCTTCGGCCATCCCAACCCAAACGCGCACCCAAACATGGACCCTAACATGGATCCTAACATCAACCCTAACATCAACACAAACATCAACCCAACCATCGACCACAGCATCGACCACAGCATCGACCCCGCCCTCCTTACTCCCTTCGACACTGGCCTCATTGCTGACTTCGACCACAACTTCCCTGGCTTCAATGCTGACTTCAACTCTGGCTTCAATGCTGAGTTCGGCCCTGGCTTCAATCCTGGCCCCAACCCTGGCCCCAACCCCGGACCTGATTCTAGCACTGTCGCTAATACTACTACTACCAGCACTGCCACTGCCACTGCCACTGGCTCCACCCCCCAGGGCAGCTACTGGAGGCCAAATGGCGAACTCCAGCCCCAGTCCTTCGCGTAAGTTCCCACCGTGTTCCCCATTGCCCCCGCCTAACTAACAAATTATCAGACCGGAGAGCAAGCTCCTGTGCAGCTGCGAAAACCACCTCCAGCGGTGGTGGCCCGTCGACCATGCCGAGTTGGTTCGTACCCCCAAATGAATAAATACTCCTCCCCAGTTGACCATTAACTAACATCCCTTCCAGGTAATCGCCCCCTGCGCTTACCGATGCCCCTACTGCGACGAGTTCAACCGGGTGGGGAGAGAGCGCCTGATGGCTTCGAACCTCCGCCGCCACATCACCAAGACGCACATTGTAAGATATGATTCTAACTTCCATCTCATTGATGATTCATTGCTAACATCTACTAGCAAGGGAGCCCTGACCGGTACGGCACCCTGGTTGTGGCGCGCGGAGGGTCGAAGCCAAAAGGTCAGTGAGGTGTCTGGCGAGGTTTGAAATGGGTCAGTTGTTAAATGACCCATATCCAGAGCAACGAGAAGATCGGCGGCGCATGCCGCGAGTCGGGGGGTCGGTGGGGACCCCTCGACAGAACATGCGCCGGGGGGGGGGGGGGGGGGAGGGGGCACTACACTTGTACTAGCTAGGTAGTGTAGTTGCCCGCATGCATACATTCAGATGACTTCACATCGTAATTACTTTTAGTATAATCTTTACTTTCGTAAGATAGTAACATATTGGACTGTTTAACATCTTTCAGATTAACCTTAACCCCGCCAGCAGGGTCGACATCAGAACTGACAAAATTGCAGAACCCCAGAGTCGTCATTCGCATACATTAAGAAAGGAAACATGACAGATGAAATGAAAAGACCTCATAATACGCCAATCAGTTCAAAGTGTCTCGGGGAAGTGAACAGTAAGAGCAAACAAACAATGTAGCCACGCTACTGTGTATACAGGGCTGGGTATCATATAGTACAAAATGGAGAAGAAGTAAGAAAATAAAGAACGGATAGTGAGGCGGTAATGACAGCTTCTAGAGAAGCTCAGCCCCGGCGAGCACGACGACCCATATATCGAGGTCGTCTCGCATACTCATCGACATGGGTAGCCATCTCAGGGTGTGGTTTTACATGGGCCTCCATGGAGTCCGGCGTCTCAGCACGGGGAATCCCAAGCCCATGGGTGGTTTCGTAGGCTAGACGCGAGGGAGCGCGGTTCTCTTTCTGCGTGGAGTCACCAGACTTCTCGGTCCCGGGGACAGTCACAGAGTCAGAACGTTTACTCTTCATCCAGCCGAAGATCCCCAGTGAGCTGCGCCGCTTGTGTTCCGCCTCAATGCCATGGGATGTGGAGGGGCGTCCTGAGACTGTGGCGGACCCGGATTGGTCGGCAAGTGTTGACATTGTCAATGATTGAGCAAATCCTCGCGGTCTGAAGGCCGAGAGCGACTCTTCATTGTGGATTGGGGGGTTGGAAGGGTAGAGGTCGGTTGGGGCGGTGATTACTTGGGACATGGGTCTTCGGGAGGCGCCGCCCATTGTTCTGGTTTTGGGGATCACGGGAGATGGAGCACCGTCCTCATCGTCGTCTTCGAAGTCGTTTGGGATTGGGGAGCCTTGGAGTCGACGGGGGTTGTTGTTTGAGCGATTAAAGAATGGGGGTATGAAGCTGAGGCGTCGACGGGGCTCAGGACTGGCTTCAGGTTTGACCTGTGGCTGGGCGATGTCGAGGGGTTGTTCCAGGATGTCTAGAGTGCTCATGTCAAGAGTTGGGATACCAGGGACCTCAGGCTCGCTAGGATCCGAAGCGATGCTACTGTTATCGTCGAATGTAGCGGGGCTACCGACAGTGCGTGGTGATAGCTCGGTCTGTTGAATCTCGTGGCGGGTGTCACGCGGCCTAGGCTTGCGAGACCGTGGACCCTGCTTTGCAGCGGCAACCCAGTCTTGAGGTGTAAGTGGTGAAGAGTCGCGGTCACTGGTATGCGGCTCCGGGGTCATAGCCTTGATTGGGCTTCGGACACGTTTAATTGTTGGGGTTGATGCTGCGTTGGCATTTGCGTGACAAAGATCTCCAAAGGTCTCAATGACAGGGTTGTCGGGGCTTCCGGGCCCAAGAAGCGCGCTGGCTTTAGAGGAAACAGTATTGAAGGAGGGTAAGATGGTGCGCGACTCATCGGCTGTGACTCCTAGGCGCGGAGTATCACTGCAGTTGGTTTGCATGCTGTCGTCAACCTCACTGCCATTGAAGCTGTAGTGACTGGCCATCTCTTCCGCTGAGCGTGGACGATTGACTCGTCTGCCAGGGGAAAACAAATCCTGCTCGGTTTGTGGACTCTTTCGGGCTCTAATGCTCCCGTTCGAACCATTCGACCCATGCGATCGGTTTGCACCGGTAGCACCTGCCGTACTCATGGTGTCAGGAGTGGGAGGAAGTCTGACGCCCCCGAAAAGAGATGCATCCAGTCGTCCGCGTCCACGCGGCTTGGGAGCATACAAGTCTGTTGTGAAATTGGGGATACTAGCCTTGGTAGCATCAGACGATGCTCGGTTCCTGCGTCGCGTGATTATAGTCTGGTTTACATCTTCGCGAGACTGAATCCACCGATCGATCTGGTCTTCTTTGCTTTCTTCCCGCCGGTTGGGGGGAACATAGCTATCCAAGCTGCCGGCGGCCGACAACGATCTCCGAACAGGGATCTCGAGCTGATCAAATTCTTGCCACCTCGTAGGTGTGTCGAACGGGTTCAGCTCGCTGCATTCACTTAGAACGCTCAGTCTAGGTGACTCAGGCTCCATAATCTCGGTGGTCGTGTGGAAGCTCTCTGATTTCGAAAGCTCAGTCCGTGCAGAGCGCGATTGGGTTTCTTCTTCAGGAGCATAAAGACTTCGCAAAGTGGCAGTACTTTTGTTATCCGCGCGTAGGAAGGAGGGTGCTTTCGAGAGTTTGCGTAGTTCCGAGGATGTCTGGCGCTGAGCTACGCTCAAGATACCTGAATTTCGCTTGGAAGAGGTTCTCTCCGGGATATCGATCATACCACGGGATTTTGGCGCAAAGGCCTCGGAGCCATCGGCGGTCATAGGGCGTGACATCGACAGCCTGGAGCCCCGGCCGCCATTCTCCAGCATGTCGATTTTCGATTCCAACTGGCAGATGAGCTCGACAGCTTCGGTAACAGCCAGGTCTCTCTTATCAAGGTCGATGCGGAGTTGCTCGTTGGATTCACGGAGGGTCTGGTTGTCTTTCTCGGTGGTTCGGAGCTCCTCCACTTCTGCTACCAAGTCATCCATGTGCGCCAGTTGTTCTTCCATCTCCGCCATACGTTCCAGCTTCTTTTCATATACAGCCATTTGTTGTGTGCGGTGGAAAACCTCGAGCTTCAAATCGAAATTGAGCCTGTTCATTTTCGAGACATACTTTAAACAAGTCAGCTAGTGCACATGCGGTTCTTGTACTCCTGAACTTACTTGGTCCATTTCCCGCATCCCCATCTCTTTCGGTTTTCTCTGGCCGGCAGAGAAGACGTCGTTCGCTTTGCGTGCTTTTTCGGACGCCGTATCTTCCTGGGTTCGAGTGGTCTCAGGGGTTTGAGGCGCATTTTCTTTGTAATCCTCTGACATAGTTCCTCGGGAGCTTCGGTGTGCGCGTTCTTCTTTCAGTAAATCCTGCAAGAGGGCTGAGGCAGGGTTTACTAGTGTAGGGGTACCAGGTTCGGGGGTTTCTGAGGCACAAATAATCAGTCGCTTGCGCTCTAGAGCCATGCAACGTTGCTGACAATTGGAAGACATACCAGATGAGCGGATTGGTGTCCTTGTCCCCTGGTGAATGGGTGACTGGTCTCTCAACCACGAGACCTCTGCGTTCATTCGAGGTGGAGTAAACATATTGGCTCGGCCCTTGACGCGGGAAAGTGATGGGTGCTGAGGACGCTCTGGCAAGTCTTGAGTAAGAAGCAATGTCAGCTTTACTTAATTAACCCTGAGTTTTGAAACTCGATTCAGGCAGCTGCAGGTTCCAAGATCACGTACTGGAGGGGTGGTCTTTAGAGGAAACGCTGCGTTTGGGAGCAGCCCGGGGATGATATACGGAGTGCGAAGGAGCAGGCTGACCAGCGGCCGAGCTCCTTCTTTGAGTTTTCTCATCCATAATGGCAGCCGACATAATGTTTACCGAATGCGCATAATTGACGTGCCGCAAGAAGCCCCCAGTTTCCCTGTTTGGACGTAACACTGCAGTATTCTGGACAATTAGTGGACACCACGGTAACAATTTCCTGCACAATCCACCAGCCGCATCGGAGGATTAACGGATGGATCCAGGTAGATCGATGTCAATTGGATAGGCGGTTGGATGGCGGTGGGTAAGACGCAGACCCGATGCGAGGGATGCAGATGTGTTGCAGGTGGGGAGCAATCAGAGGCCGGTTCGGTCGAACCTGTGGAGTGCAAGGTAGGTTTGGTAGAGTCAATAGACCCGAATCAAGGCATAGAGGGGGTCTCCCAGTTCCAAACCCAAGAGTCAAGGGAGGAAAAGGCGGGACTGGAAGTCAAACGAAGCGAGGGTGATGTCGCAAACGAATTGTGATGAGTCGATCACCAAAAAGTAAGAAAAAAAGGGTTGCAGTTCCAAGCCCCACTTATGTAGTTATTTGTTTTGGTGAAGTAGGGACAGTTGTCATGAAAAAGTAAGGAATGGAAGAATCGAAGAATGGAAGAAACATTACTGAGTAGAAAAAGTATGGAGTTGAACTTCAAACACGCCTTGACTATTCTGTTTTTTTTTTCCAGCCCCCTCGAGGCTAGATTCAATAGGCTCCTTAGCACGACGATCAGTTCACATTCGCTATCAACTAACTCACAACTAACATCACACTCACACCAATCGGATCGGGCCCGTGGGGCAGTCTCACTTTGGCCCTTACGCGGGGTTTCTCCTGAACGTTGACTTGACGGTTACAGAATTGTTTGAGGGAAGTATTTACGGAGTGCTTCATAATATCATCAGAAACGAATCCCTGTCTATGAATTATCTCGATTCGATTAATTTGATAGATATTAATTGACGAGGGAAAATAAAAAATACAACCGATGTGTATGAAAATGCCTTATACAAATTGGTTTGATATATCAACATTCCGTTTCCATGGGTCCAGATCTCACGTCTCCACATGGCCATCTCCGTGAGTACTTCGTAGTATTTGGACCTCACCTGTCAGATTTGATATAACATTATATATCATATTCTTCTTCTAAATGGTAGTCTTCAATAGTCTTGAAATACACTTATAGTACGAGAACGAAATAAAGTCAGACCAGGCCAAAATCCTGTCCTACGTCACACGCAGCCTATCGGACCGAAGAATCATATTGTCGCATAAAATGTATCATAACCATCATGAGCGAGCGCAGCTCAGAGCCCACGAGAAATGCCTCGTCACAAAGAACTATTACTTACGTTTCGCCTCTCCCGACCAGATTCGCATGTCCTTAGCCCGATCATGAGCAGCGCGGAACACTATCGATCCAATCTGTTAGTGACCTCATCCTCCACCCACACATCCAGGGGACAGTCATAACCTACATTGTCGCTCAGTCTCATCCAGCCCACGAAGGAAATCAACCCCACCACCGACCGCACCACGCGAATTGTGCGCATGATCGGCGATCTCTGCCGCTCGTTTCTTAAATGCCTGGCAGGTCGTTAGTCCCAGCTCGGCCAATGGGCGGTCTTCGCCAGCGAAGGTCATAGCCACCTACATCTCCGAGAACATCAACCATCTCTTCTTCTTCAAAAAGCTCGAGGATCCGCTCGCTCAGGTTGTAGAAATGCGGTGCTAACGCGCGCAAGTCAAGTGTGCGGGGATCTGCCTTCAGCGCATTCATCACCCGCTCCGAAAGTGCTTCGGGCATGTCAAGTGTGACTAGACGGGACGTTCCTAGACGTGCTCTGTAACGAACACATATAGCACGTTAGGAAAAAAATAACAAACTCCACGCCGAGTCTTCTGAGTAGACTGAACTGAGTAGGACCTTACCCGATCGAGAGCATTTCGCCTAGCCATAGTGGAAGATCGATCCGGGTTCCGGCTTTGATCTGTGCATGGGTCAGTAAGGTGTGCGGCCGGGAAGTAAGAAAAATAGACTCACATCTTCGCCCGCATTACCCTCTAGAATACCGAGTCCAGGTACTTCAAGCTCAAATGTACACGGCAGTTTCTGGATCCAAGATGTTAGCAATGGTTCATTTTTGCGGGTTCGTAGTAAGGACATGTGGTTGCAACTAACTCACCTGTGCATCTGTCAAGATGGAGTCAATATCATAGTAAGACATGATGACACGTCGGAATATTCATGTTCTGTTGATCGCAAAGTTGTGAGATTGAGGCGCGTCGGTAACGGCGCGCGATCACGTGCTACCCGCGAAACGGGAAATTGGTGGAGAACCCGATGGCATCTACTCCGTACATCTACGACAACTGATGGGGCCCTAAGGATCTCTGTCTCGTTTCTGTCTTTGGATGGCTGTGAGAAACAGACTTTAGCTTGGCAGGTCGGGGAAATAGCTCAATTTCTCAGGTGGGCAATCTGGCACTTCCGAGTCATCACCAGATGTGCTTCATACTTTACGACTGAACCTGTTATCAAGCAAACCACTTTTCCACGGTTCCAAGGTTGTCTCTAACAATCTCAGAAGGATCGATAAAATCCTTTCTAAGATCAAGGAAATCAATGCAGTATTGCGTGTCGGACCCGAGCTCGGAATTTCAGGCCCAGTCACTAACCTCAAGCATGGGATATCATATATGTGCCCTACGTGGCACTGCACGCATGCACGCATGCACGCCACACCGTTTCGGTGTGAAATGTATTTGAATATACTCTTGTCGCTGGGTTCATCAATAGAAATTGACATGGCGGTATCATCAAAGTTAACTTATTTGGAACGCTTAATTTCTTGGACCTCGACTGGTTTCGGTATACCTATCTATCTCCAAGCATTCGTTCGAATCTAATAGATAGCCACTCCTGAAATTGAGGCCGTAACATTGGATAATGTAGCCTGGACTCTCCACTGAAGGATAGTACAAATTCATTGGTTTAGATTCGACGGTTTCTTCCCGTACAAGATAGCTTTGTATTATTCTCCTTTTTTAAACCCAATCAGAGGAATAATGGTAAAAGAGATAAACCGATGAGTTGAACATGTAGATGGTCTACAAGCAGATTTCTCATTTCGGGCCATTGAGAAAACAACCTTATATATATTGGTCACAATTGTCTAGATTTCCATTCCTATCACGGAGCGAAGCCCCTCCAGATATACATATAAATGTGAAAACAGGCACTATCATAGTTCCCAACTCAAAGCCCATGCAGTTCAGCAAACGGATCGTGACTAGGGTCCTCATGTCGCGTATATTCCATGCTATCCGAGATATCCCTCGCCACCTCACTCCCATAGACCTCTCCAATCCAAGCAAGAGTAACATCAATACCCGCACTAACCCCAGAAGAAGACCAAACATTACCATCAACGACCCATCTCGCACGAGGAACCCAGTCGACATTCACCGCCAGACTCGTAATCTCAGCCCAGGCCATCTTATTCGTCGTGGCTCGTTTCCCAGCCAGAACCCCAGCTCGCGCTGCAAGCCCCGCGCCAGTACACACTGTAATAAGATAGCCCAGCTGGGGATATATGTTTCGGATGTACGAGATTGCCTCTTCGATTACTGGGCTCGAGCCGCGCGTGCCCAAGCCGCCAGGGACGAAAAGTAGATCTAGAGGCGGCGCTGTTGCGAATGTGTGGGTTGGCACCACGCTTTGGCCTGTGGCATTGGCGGATGTCGGTGACTTCGTTGTTACTGGCTCTAAAGTTGAGGATATAAGTGCCAACGTCACGCTGTGGCTCCAGGAGAGGACGTTGATGCAGTCCACTGGGCCGAATACATCCAGGGCTTGAAAGCCTGGAAATAGTAGTACGCCCACGCGGATAGGGGTGGATTTGTCTTGAGATTCTGGATACTCCATCTGTTAATATGTGGAATATATCCTGGGAGTGAAAGTCATACCGGACATATTGTTTGTGGTTGTGCTGCTGTTAGGAATGGTGTATAACCCTCCTCTTTGTCGTTAAATAAGTGATTTCCCCTATCAAGGTTCGCGTTAAAATGGGTGATTTGGTCTTTATGTACAGGGCCAGGTGTTGGAATGACCTGGCCACAGCCTTGCGTCGGTTTTGAGCAGATTAGCACGTAAGCCAGAATAATTCCGTTTTTGGAGAGTGGGAATTCGTGAAAGTTGACATTGAATAATAATGAAAATCGTAGGGATTTGTCTCGATGGGGAAAATGCTTGGTTTTTATTTGTTGGATATACTTGTTAATCTGATGCCAACGGCGGCAAGTCAAAATAACCTTATTATCTCGGGGAACCGTGATCGCCTTAATCATAATTAGACCGCCGTGGAAAGCTTCCGAGCTCCGAGATACAAGTCGGAAATTAGGTAGGATAGACGGGGAGTATATATACCTGCTTGTCCGTAGCCGACCAATGGGCAAAGCACCAGGCATCGCCTTAAAAACCTACTCCGTACCCAGATCTTGACCACCCAAGCTAGCCATTTTGGAAGAAATGGCTGCCGCCGGCCCCTGGCCTTTTGTGCTGCAGGAACTTTTATCAAATACGCTCCCAGAGCCAGATCCAGGAAATTGCCATGGTCATCAAAGTCCGCGATCATATCTCCACGTGCGACTAGAATAATGTCACGGACAATTGGATAGAGTAGCTCCGACCTCCTCTTTTTGGATTCCCTGGTAATGATTTTCTATCGAGGATAATGGAGTTCCCTTCTGTGACACCGGCGTGGACAAATAGCTAGCAGAGTATCTCTCCAAGTTTTAGGAAAAATGAGTGGACCTGTTCGCTATGATCTCGGGCATTCCATTCTCCTAGGGATGCAGTTAGGCTCTTTGATACCGGGATATGAGGTGTTCAGTTATGATTTCTAGGAAAAGAATAGGAACTCTGTGCCGGCGATGATTTGAAATATGAGTTCCTAAAATATGTTATCAGGCTTAATTATGTCAAGAAAATTGAGTCCACGGCAGCACTACAGTGGATTGCTGCTTTGTCCCAAAGGGACAGAAGTGTGAGATGAGGAGATGAGGTTTATGCAAGGTAATTGTGTTTGTTATCGGCTACCTACATAGGCCAGGTCACGCGACCATCTCGAGTCTCGAGCACCTGGGCACGCGGGCAATCAAAGTGGTTTTATTAGTCAGATCCCTGCGAGACCCCGGGGTAAAGCCCAGGCAATCCAATGGAAAAAACAGTTGAGACCGCGATATCTGTTGATGGCCTGATTGGTCCGGGGTTGTCAAGTACTTCAGCTCAGACGCAAAGACCTCGGGATTGCCCATTTTGGGTTGCCTTTTTATGCATGTTACCGGGAAAACCTGCAGGAAGGCAACGAGAGAATAAATATGGGAGTGCTGTTAGTATATTCTATAAGGGGTTGACTAAGACCTTTACTGCTTGAGACCTTATATAGATATGAAAGAAAAAAAACAATGCCAAGACCTCTAGAACGGAGTGGAGAGCCAAAATCAGCCTGGGGGCGTGTAGAACGTGTTGACTGGTCTAAGACATGGACGCAAAGGCCCCCGAAATGGTTTAGTGGCTTGAGTTCCCTGTTTTGGAGAGATTTAGGAGGAAATTACATCGATATAATTAGCATTGGCGATTATCATTAGGTATTGGCATTCCAGGGTCAAATATTTTAATTACTGTACAACGGCAAACTTCCAAAATTAGCCGCTATCCCCTCCCCAACTTCCCTGATTTGATTTCTTTCTCATCCAGTCTGGCTGCATTTCTTTGTCTGGTATCTTTGTTATCTCGAGTCCCTTTGATCCTTCCGAAACCCACACTATCGATTTGAACTAGTCTGAATGGATAGTCGGTGACTAAGACCTATATTATGGCGTACAACGCCATCGCTCAAGTCGACCATGAAGTGGCTTCTGTTTCTTCCGCTTCTGTATCACGCAGCCCTTCGCCCGCTCACGGACATGCATTTGAGCAGCTGCCGCTTGACACTGATCATATAGGGGGAGGAAGCCACCTAGAAACCGCCAAAACCGCGGACAACTCCAGTTTCAGCCAGTTAGGTTCGATGATCCGCTCCATGACTTCTACTAGCTACGATGTGGTGGAGGACGATGATTATGACGCCGATCACTCCCCCGAAGAGCGATCCAACAGCCTCCACATCCCACCACTCAACACGTCTACCACGCGAAATGCTTCTCCCGAGACCCCCATTCACAGCGCATGCAGCGAGGTTCCCGTACCTCTCAGCCACCCTACCCCGGATTTGCAGTCGATACAAGGAGCCTACAAAGGAAATGTAACACGGTTGGAAGAAAGCGCGGAGCAGCTGAGCTCGTGCTCCGCAGACATTGAGAGCGAGATCCGTCGCATTGACCAAGAGCAAAAGCGACGCTCGGTCAGTTCCGCGTCTAATTCGATCATTCACCGGAATGGCGCATTCTCCCCAGCAGCGACAATTTCCTCCGCCCATGGATCGAACGTGTCTCCGGCGCGTCAGCGCTCTGTATCAGGGGCGCGTCTGGCCCAGCTCTCGGAGCCTGCACATGACGAACATGAGGATGAAGTGGATGAATTTCCCGCGCTCCCTGATCTACCAGCGCCACAACCCCTTTTCAATACCAATAGCGATTACTATTACGACCAATATGTTCCGCAGGGAGTTCCCGCTGACGCAGAGTTGGAGCGCCGGGCCTCGGTCGCATCGAACGATACCTACCAGCAGGCGCGGACACTGTTCACCGACTTTGATGGCGTTCATTTCGCACCTTTGGAACCGGGTCGCCAGGTTTCTTTGGAGCAGCCGCCGCTCGCCCGCAAGCCGGAACATTACAAACAACCGCAAGCAGGAGAAAATATGGTGTTTTATCCTGCCCCTGTCCCACGCATGTTGAATCTGCCACCGAAATTGTCGCGCAAGGCGAACATTGATCGGGATAAGCGCCGTACACAGCTTGCAGGCGCCATCGCCGCTGAGGATAGAAAGTCAACAGCTGTGCTACCTACTCCCGACAAAAAGGACCTACGCGATGGCCATAACGACAAACGCAAATCGACAGTGCCACCACATCTCCGTGCGAGTTTGTTTTTTGACCAGCCGAGTACATCACTCCAGGTTGCGGTTAAGCACGACTCTGCGGTTGCTACCCTGGAGAGCATTTTGGACGCCTCTGCGAATGCGCCTGTTTCGGCTTTCACTGATCATCCGTATGCTGGTCATGCTGGCGGGATCAGCTACAATAAAACAAAACGCAAGACCCTGATAAAAGATCCGACAGGGGAAAAGACAAATCGTCTTTCGCGCGCCACGATTGGCCAGCCTTATAACGCTGATACTTTAGACGAGCATGGGGACCCTGTCACTTCGCGACCTGGATCGGAAGCTGGGAACGAATCAGATAGAGATCATGATGAGCACAACCGTGAGCGTAGGTCGGAAGGCACTGATACCGAAAGTGATGAGCAATCTGAAGACGAAGACGAAGAGGACGAGGAAGAAGAGGTGTTGGATTATGTTAGTCCACCGAACACGCTCATCGCTGAATTGGAGTTGCGGAAACATGAGTTGAAACACCGGCGGCGGACGGCTGTGCCTGTGCCTTTCCATGGTATGCAGACCACTCTGTTAGAAATGGACGAGCGAGCCCAAAAGCAAAGTGATAAACGTCGGCAGCGCCCTGTCGCTTTAGCCTGGGAAGGGCGGGACGAAGACGATGACGTTCCCCTGGCTATGTTGTACCCCGAAAAAGCCAATGCGGAAAATGACGATCGACCTTTGGGGTTGTTGGCGAAGCGGCAACAAGAAGAAAATGAGCCTCTGAGCTCACGCCGTGCCAGGCTGCGGGGCGAACCAATCCCGCAGGCGGAGCAACGTCCTGTTACAGTGTATACACCAGGGCCCCCGGCGCATGTTCCTGAGCCAACCCCCCAGAGTGACGATGAGACAGAGATAGAGACACTCGCCGAGCGACTCCAACGGTTGAAGGGACATAACCGCTCGGAGAGCAAGTTCGCCAGCGACTTGATGGCCGAAATTGACACCCGGGCTGGGGTTGCGCCCAAAGAAGCCCAAGAAGTGCCCGTCCCCAATGAGGAAGAGACACTCGCACAACGACGCAGTCGCCTTCAGAAAGAGGCTGCTGCCCAACCTGCGCCCGCAAAGAACCCCCGAATGCGTCGGAGCATGGCCGCGCTTACACAGGGTCGTCCTCCCCAGCTTAATCGTCAGTCATCGCATGATATTTTCAATCAACGGCCTGTGACCATGTCCCAGTATGGGAACCGCATGTCCATGCAACAATTCCCGCCACAGATGGGATACCCGACACCTGCAGGATACCCGATGGCACAGCAGTATGGGTATCATATGAACCCTGCGATGATGGGCATGAATGGCCATGGGTATGCTTCAAACATGGCACAGTACCCCGCCCCAGTCAAAACCGACGTGATCGACCGCTGGAGGCAAAGCATTCGTTGACAGCGTCTATTAATTTTTGCTTTTTTTTTTTTTTTCTGTTAGCATAGCATATGGTTTGAGCGTGTCATTCTCTGATTTATTTTTTCTCGAAGGATATCTTTGTAGCATATTAGCATATTAGCATAGCTGTACCATTTATAGAAGCATTAGCGCATGCATTTTCGGGGGATTTTGACCTATCTGAGCTAAAAGTCAAGACAAAGAAGTAGGGAAGTAGGGGCAAGAATGTGACGCGATATTGTATTTAGGCCCAGACACTACAGCAGGCAAGATGGGTGTAACCTAACTTTTAGCCGCGCGTTACTTGGATCTTTTTTTTTCTCTTTTATATAAATAGACATGAAAATCGATTTGAAAATGTACTGCGCATTACCTCTATTTTTGTCAAATCGAGTTTAGTAGGCTTACCAAAGTTCGACGCTTAAGAACCTTGGAAGTTGACGGGTGGGTTCTGCATTCCCCCACGGTCCAGTTGTCTATATATGACAGCGTCTTTGTTCAACACCCACGTGCAGTTGATAACTGCAATGGACTATTACGCCCCTGTTTAATACTTGCGACTTAATCTGGCGCCGTGAGGGCCTCAAATAACCATGCCGCCGTCTACTGTCTTCTCGTACTGGCGCCGAGACCATCGACGTTCGTCCGTGTCGCCTGCTTCAATCCCCGCGCCCTCACCTGTCAAAGGGGCGAATGGAAGCCCGATTAGAAGCCCTCCCCAGATCCCAGAGATTCCGGATGCACCGACCCTCACCACTACCTTCGACGGTAACTCCTCACCCGATGGCCGCCCCTCGAACGACTCGCCGCTGGACATCGATACTTCCAAGCTCAACATCAGCTCATCGGTCGCGCCGCTATCCTCCTCGATTACTCTTGCTGTCCCATCGCCGGCAGCCGAAAAAGAAAGCCGTCCTCACTCCAGTCCCGGCGACTGCGGGGAAGAACAGTTTACATCCCAGTTGAATAATTCTCAACAGTCTGTGACGGCGCTACGGCCTGACCAAGGAGACGGAGAGTCGAATTCTAAATCAAGCTCGCCTTTTCGACGTTCGTTTGGCAAGCAGAAACGATCGCCAACTGCAGCAACGAGCTCTGGTCATTTCCGGTTCAGAAGCTCACCCGACGATTCGCCCGCGGATAAACAAACAATGCCACAAAAGGATTTCAAGATGGATGGTAGCACGACTGCCCGGCGCAGCGGAGATCGTGATGTGTCTGTAGAGCAGACACATCACAAGTCGGGCAAGGCGATGTTCCATCTCTTGAATCCGATGTCTCTTCTTGCGCGCAGGCGCTCCTCGCAGTTGGTTAGCTCCCGGGCAGAAGATGTCAAAATCAAGAACCGGAATGTTCCTGCTATGCCAGATGATTATGATCCCAGAATTCGTGGAAAGATCGTTCACGACTTCTCGGCGCCCCGGCCTCGCCGCAATCTTTCGGCTACCCAGCAGGATACAGTTGTGAATGGGCAGGATACTTCACCACCACAAATACCTAGTCAACCGCGTGGGGCCCACTGGAATGACCAGGCAAAACGGCACAGTGATCATTCGCCTGTTTTCAAGGAACATTTTGAGGACCAAAATGTTCTACAGGTGGAAAGTAAGGGTTATCTTCAGTCTTCACTTTTAACAGGCCAATCACAGCCTGGCTATGACAGTTCATTACCGGTCTTTGCGCGGAACTTGCCTTCTCATCTACCAGACAGAACTGTAGATGCTCCAAAGCAACTTGAGCCAGAGACCGAGGAACCCCCCCCAAGCCCGCCCAAAGCAATCTCCCATGCCCATCCTCAGCACCCTCAAGACCAAGATACTATCCCTAATGTACCCTTCAATCCCTCGGCCTTACCGAGACACCTCAAGAGCAATGCCTCTCGATTCAGCTTCGATATGAGCGGAGTAGAATCATCTACACAAGAGAGAATGTTAGAAGAGAAGCATAAGGCTAAGGAAGCTTCGCGCAGAATGGAGGATGGATACTTTGATGACTTCGACGAGGACTTCGACGATGACATGATGGACGACCTGGATGGTCTGGAAGAAAGGATTCCCGGCGTCAATGCAGATGCCGATGATGACGAATACGATGATTTCTCACTCTCGCGAAACATCAATGAGGCCAAGAGCTGGGCTATCCCGGGATTGTCACCCGTCGTTGCTAGCCCAGTCACTGCTGCGCCCCCAGAACACACAAACACCTCCCACTCTACCTCTCATCTCTCCGAGGCCACGCAAATAGACGATGCCCCCAACCAGCAATTGCCAGGGGAACAACCGCCCCAAGTTGCCCAAACTGATGTACCATCCACCCTTTCCCAGGTTCCGATTGCGAAACAAGCGGCCCCAATCCTGGACGACGATGATGATCTCTATTTTGATGATGGCGATTTCGGAGATCTTGACGCTGATAATCAAGACGGTGGATTTGATGAATCTATATTCGATGATGTAAACAGTCATTTATACGAACGGAAACCAGTCGGTGCCCCTGCGGCACCTTTACCAACGGACACTGCTGCTCCAGGCGAGGACGACTCTTCGGAAGGGAAAGAAAGCCCCGTGGCAGAAAAAGGAGTCCAAGGACTGCAGCACATGTCTAGTGTTGCTAGTGACTATCGGGTCACAGGATCGGTCAAGCGTGGTCCCCTCGGCGAGCCAATACCAAATATGGGCCCTGTCCGTGCCCATGGTGGCGGTGTGCTCACAGAGCAGAATCTAGATATTTTGCACAATGCTCTAGCTTTCGCAGCCAACGAAGCATCATATAGTGCGCGAATTGAGCGCAAGTTCAGCACAAGCGAAGCATCCCAGGGGCAAGACAGCGCAGCCCAAACATCGCAGACAATCGACTCGCAACCGGGTCTTGTTTCTGATGACAGCCGAATCAGCCAAGCTGCAGATGTCATGGCCTTCGAAGATGTCTTCGATGATCAGGTCTACGACGATCACTTCTACGATGATAACGATGATTCGTACTTCGACGACGCCATCGTTGCTGCTGCTAACGCCGAAGCTCTTGAGAACGATGACGATGGCTTCTATGGCCAAGAGTTCGGATTCTACGCACAAGCAGATGGCAATAGCGCCTCTGAGCTAACCAACGGTGGATACTTTGGTCCGCGACGGGTCGAAGGCCTCACCCGGAACCACAGCAGTCGCGGCAAATTCCAGGAGCCCAGCTTGACCCCTATCACTGAACGAAGTGAATGGAGCACACGTAATTCGATGATCTCGGTGAAGGCCCACGGCGGTACACATCCAAATTCAGCTCTAGCGAGCCCTGGGCTGGCGCAGCTGGTTGACATGGGCAATCTCGACGACGAAATGTCGCTGAGCGCACTCATGAAGCTACGCCGGGGAGCCTGGGGTGGGAGCAACGGTAGCCTGCGCAGCAGTGCAGGTAGTCCACCACCCCATACGCTCCCGTCTTCTAACCGTGCCAGCTTGAATGGTGCCGAAGCAAGTCCAACGGTTTCTGAAGCGAGGCCTTTCAGTTCCGATGAGGCGCCTTCAAATGTTGTCGGTTATTTGCCAGATGACAACCACCCACGTACTGCTTCGCCATTATCAGGGCAGCCAGATTCTGAAGAAATTCCCACCAGCGGACCTCAGCGACTTAATGTCTTGTAATATGGTGCCTGATTTCCCGCGTTTGGATATAATGGTTTATTATTTCTCTGCATATTGAATATGCCTTTTTATGCGGTGATTTCGCATTGTCACGATTTCATGAATTTATCCCATGTTCTATAGTTTTAGATGTTAATATTAATACAGATCTTTAATCTAAATGATCTAAATGAAAACATTAAATTTAGATCGAACCAGATCTCATCAAAAACAACAAAAAACAAAAAACAAAACCAGGTCTTGGCGGGAGATCCATGATTAATAGTAATCCATTTTAGTCCCATTGGGCCGAAAACTCCCGCAGGAGGGCCCGAATGCTTTAGCCGGACACCCAAGAACAGGCTTAATCGGGCGCCTCCCGAGGTCGTTCAACTACGAAGGTGGCGCCTGTCCCCCGGGCATCGGCTGTAAGTCGGGCTGAGTCAGCGCACCAGCCTCACCTGCCGTGAGACCCGTCATTCTCGGCAGCTCTCTTCCTTTTGCGCTCTTCCTTTTGCTTCATCTTTCCTCTACACCCCCCACACACCTTGTTTTCTTATCTAGAGCGCTTGAGCTCTCTGATGAGTCCCGATTCTATACAGGTGCTACGGCAATACTAGTCGACACCTGATCTGTGATTTAACTCGTACGTGTACTTACGCCTCTGCCTTTCCTCCGTATTCCGGTTTGCTCGCGCCCTGCAGGACACCTTGGCAACATTCAGGCTGACACTATAGCGTATAGTGAATCTGACCCTATAACGTCTGATTTCGCAATAATCCGGAGCAACCGTCTTTCAATTCCCCTTTCCTCTAAATCGAAAACTTTATTGGACCTTGATCCAAGAAAAATCCCGCAATGTTTAGAAACACTGCTCTCAAGGCCACCAACAGCGGTATGCTGCGTGGTGCGACCTCTTCATCATGCCGGCGCTCATTCCACCTCGCCACTAGCGCTCGCAGCTCTTCAAAAAGCTCCGGCTTCAGCATGACCGCCCGTCGGCCTCTTGCTGTTGTCGACCGTGCTTTCAACGGCGCCCGGTCCTACGCGGCCCCCGCGGAGGGCCAAAGTCAAGGAGTGGTAAGCAACAACAATCTTGGTGATCGGTAACGATCCGATCCGGGGTTCCGATAATCCAAATAAACAAACGGGCATTCGACTAATGCGACGGCGCGATCTCGCCCTTACGTGAACAGGACCCCAACGATTCTTTCCTTACTGGTAGCACTGCCAACTACATCGATGAGATGTACATGGCATGGAAGAACGACGCCTCGAGTGTTCACATCTCATGGCAGACTTACTTCAAGAACATGGAGGAGGGCAAAATGCCTATCTCCCAGGCCTTCACTCCTCCCCCTACCCTCGTCCCCACCCCTACCGGCGGTGTCCCCCAGGACATGCCCGGTCAGGGACTCGCTGGTGGCGCCGACGTAACGAACCACTTGAAGGTTCAGTTGCTCTGCCGCGCCTACCAGGCCCGTGGTCACCACAAGGCCAAGATCGACCCTCTCGGCATTCGCGGAGAGGCCGAGGCCTTTGGCTACGACAAGCCCAAGGAGCTTGAGTTGGACCACTACGGTTTCACCGAGAGTGACTTGAACCAAGAGTTTGCCCTTGGACCCGGTATCTTGCCCCGTTTCATCACCGAGACCCGCAAGAAGATGACTCTGCGCGAGATCATCGCCGCCTGCGAGAAGATCTACTGTGGCTCTTACGGTGTTGAGTATATTCACATTCCCGATCGCAAGCCCTGCGAGTGGATCCGTGACCGCTTCGAGATCCCCCAACCTTACAACTACTCGGTTGACGACAAGCGCCGCATCCTTGACCGTCTGATCTGGTCTTCCAGCTTCGAGTCCTTCCTCGCTACCAAGTTCCCCAACGACAAGCGTTTCGGTCTGGAGGGTTGCGAGACCCTGGTCCCCGGTATGAAGGCCCTGATCGATCGTAGCGTCGACTACGGCATCAAGGACATTGTCATTGGTATGCCTCACCGTGGTCGTCTCAACGTTCTGTCCAACGTTGTCCGCAAGCCCAACGAGTCCATCTTCAGTGAGTTTGCCGGTTCTACCGAGCCTTCCGATGAGGGCTCCGGTGATGTCAAGTACCACTTGGGTATGAACTTCGAGCGTCCTACTCCCTCCGGTAAGCGGGTGCAGCTGTCTCTGGTTGCCAACCCCTCTCACCTCGAGGCTGAGGACCCCGTTGTCCTTGGAAAGACTCGTGCCATCCAGCACTACAACAACGACGAGACCAACTACGACTCTGCCATGGGTGTTCTGCTGCACGGTGACGCTGCCTTCGCTGGCCAGGGTGTTGTCTACGAGACCATGGGATTCCACTCCCTTCCGGCCTACTCCACCGGTGGTACCATCCACCTTGTCGTGAACAACCAGATTGGTTTCACCACTGATCCCCGCTACTCCCGCTCCACCCCCTACTGTTCCGACATTGCCAAGTCCATCGACGCTCCCGTCTTCCACGTGAACGCCGACGATGTTGAGGCTGTCAACTACGTCTGCCAGGTCGCTGCTGACTGGCGTGCCGAGTTCAAGCGTGACGTTGTCATTGACATGGTCTGCTACCGTAAGCAGGGTCACAACGAGACTGATCAGCCTTCGTTCACCCAGCCCTTGATGTACAAGCGCATTGCTGAGCAGAAGGCTCAGCTTGACAAGTACGTCGAGAAGCTGATTGCCGAGGGTACCTTCACCAAGGAGGACATTGATGAGCACAAGAAGTGGGTCTGGGGAATGCTCGGCGACAGCTTCGACCGCAGCAAGGACTACCAGCCTACCGGAAAGGAGTGGCTGACTTCCGCCTGGAACAACTTCAAGTCTCCCAAGGAGCTGGCTAATGAGGTCCTGCCTCACCTGCCTACCGCCGTTCCTGCCAAGTCTCTCCAGCACATTGCTGACAAGATTGCCGGTACTGGTGTTCCCGAGGGCTTCGAGCTCCACCGCAACCTCAAGCGTATTTTGAGCGGACGCAAGAAGGCCGTCGATGAGGGCAAGAACATCGATTGGGCCACTGCTGAGGCTCTCGCTTTCGGTTCGCTCGTTGATGAGGGTTACCACGTCCGTGTTTCCGGTCAGGATGTTGAGCGTGGTACCTTCTCTCAGCGTCACGCTGTCCTGCACGACCAGCAGACCGAGCGTACCTACACTCCCCTGAAGCACATCTCTGACAAGCAGGGAAGCTTCGTCATCTCTAACTCCTCCCTGAGTGAGTTCGGTTGGTAAGTTTTTGAATTGGAACTCCCCGCGTAACAACAATGCTAACACACAATCTAGTCTCGGCTTCGAGTACGGTTACTCTTTGACCTCCCCCAACGCCCTTGTCATGTGGGAGGCTCAGTTCGGTGACTTTGCCAACAACGCTCAGTGTATCATTGATCAGTTCATCGCCTCCGGTGAATCCAAGTGGCTGCAGCGTTCCGGTCTGGTTGTGTCTCTGCCTCACGGTTATGACGGCCAGGGCCCTGAGCACTCTTCTGGACGCATGGAGCGTTGGCTCCAGCTTTGCAACGAGGAGCCCCGTGTCTTCCCCGAGGCCGACAAGCTGGACCGTCAGCACCAGGACTGCAACATGCAGATTGCCTGCATGACCACCCCTGCCAACCTGTTCCACATCCTCCGTCGCCAGATTCACCGCCAGTTCCGCAAGCCTCTGGTCATCTTCTTCTCCAAGTCTCTGCTGCGTCACCCCCTTGCCCGCTCTGACATTGAGGCCCTGAACGGCGAGTCCCACTTCCAGTGGATCATCCCTGATGAGGCTCACGCCACTCAGGCCATCGACGCTCCTGAGCAGATCGAGCGCGTCATCCTGTGCTCCGGACAGGTCTACGCTGCTTTGAGCAAGCACCGCGAGGCCAACGGTATCCGCAACACTGCCATCACCCGTATTGAGCAGCTGCACCCCTTCCCTTGGGCCCAGCTGAAGGAGAACCTTGACAGCTACCCCAACGCCAAGAACATCGTATGGTGCCAGGAGGAGCCTCTCAACGCCGGTGCCTGGTCTTACGCCCAGCCCCGTATCGAGAGTTTGTTGAACGCTACCGAGCACCACCACCGCCGCCATGTCCTGTACGCTGGTCGCGCTGGCAGCGCTTCCGTCGCTACTGGTCTGAAGGCCGTCCACCTTAAGGAGGAGCAGGAGCTCTTGGAGGATGCTTTCTCTATTCACCAGGATCACCTGAAGGGCGAGTAAACGCCTCAGCGATTTGATTCAACTTCTGTTGATGAGCTACTTGGGATCTTGCACTGACACTTGCATTGAGTTGGGTGTCATATATTCATTGGTCTTCCTAGAACCTAGCGTGTAATTCCGTGTTGTACTACCTCTTTTATTGTACTGATTTCTTTTGTGTGTTATCGATGTGTCCTAGGTTCACAGTCATAGACTATGCTAGGGCAGTCTTTTGGTTGTCCTAATGTAAAGTCCCCGTCTATACCTAGAATTCATGCTATATGTAAAATACACAAATCGTTGAGTTTTGAAGACCTATACTTGTATTTCTGTGTATAACGTTTTAGATAGCCATGGCTCATATTGTCTGTGTTAAATAAAGTGTGACTACTTCATCGATATTGTTCCTGATATGACATCACCCTCGTGCTCGGATGATTCAGCAATAGATGCCTTATCGGTGCCGCAGGCAGCAATCTCACCTGATTCGATTGCTCTTCTCCGCACTCAAACTTCCCTCCCAGAGGCAGCTTCTCCTGCATCGATGCTCTCCTGTTGCTACACGAGGTGTTGACGATTGTACATGGTCTCAGATCATTGCCGAACACCATTGGTTCTTCAAAACTTACTATTTCCTCCTCAAATTGGGGTAGGCTCACCTCAACCCTCCTCTAACGGCGCATCTCGCAGTCCTCAGTATGCCTTTCACCATGTCCGCCGTCTCATCGTCCGTCAATAATCCCCAGGGCCAAGGAATTCGACAGTCGGCCCGTCAGACACGTACAAACCCGTCCCGAACCTCCAAAACCATCGGACGGTCGTCTTTCGCGTTCGGTCGAGGCTCGACAGCTGAAATTCCTTCTACGCCCCCTGTTCCCCACGGTTTCTACCCTGCACTGACGCATTTCACCGATGCTATAACAGCCCTTCCGCGCGAGTTCCGTCGACACAACTCTCTTCTCAAGGAAGTTGATGCGAAGGCGTGGGCTCTCGAGGAAAATTTGCTGCAGTTACTCCAGTTCTCCTCCCAGTCGCAGCCCGTTCCTCATCCTCCCCACCCGGCGCCTATCGTCGGGGGTGTGATTCGGGAGGATGTTTTGCCCAAGGTGAGTTTTCCCCGCGATTTGTCTGATTGTCTACTTTGGACGTCTACTGATAGCGTATCTCTTGCGCCAGGAGCTATCTCAGTCATCGGAATCACCTGAGAGCAAAAGCCGCCGGCTTCTCTTTGATCGTGTACGCCAAAGCCTCTCGGACTTGATGATGACCGCCGATGAGAAGAATCACGTCATTTCGAATGCGAACGAGGAATTAGATCGCCAGGTCGTCCGACTGGATACAGTGTTCCCATACATTGCAGGCGAGATCAGCGAGGAGGCTCGCCTGGGCAGCTTGACACACTGGGCGTACTCCAACAAGAGTACCGCGAAGGCAGCGACTAACGAACGCCCGCGCCGGGAAGCAGTGGCGCAAAGACAGGATCTATCGCATGTGCTTCAAGAGGCCGAAGCCGCGAGTCGCAGCGAGGCACGGCGCGACGCTGTTCTGGCACGGAAGCAACGCCGGGCGCAGGCTGACGCAGACTACGAAGATACGCGCAGCTCGGGCACCCGCAAGACGAATAATGCGAAATCTCGAGGTGGAGATCACGCGGCTGACGCGAGCGCTGCACCCAAGCGTCGGAAGGTGGAACGACCACCACCAGTAGACACTAGTGTTCCAATGGAGCGCTCTGCCAGCGGCGCTGTGAGCCAGAGAGCTGCGAATAAAGACCCAGCAGAGAAGAAGCGCTCCCGCGCTCCCAATCAGGCTGCTACTGCACGCAAAAAGTACGTCTCATTTCGCTGCACTCACTACTGCATTCAACTAACTTCATTTCAGGGCCAACGCCTCCAATGCTGCATCGCCCGTTCTGGCCCCATCGCCTTTGATTGGAACATTCAGTGGACCGCGGGGGGCGGCCAGTCCGGGACCCAACACAGCAAGACCACAATCTTCACGAGCCCAACAGAATTCTGGACCTACAGGAAATTCGCGCGCACGGCCATCATCATCGGCCTCGAATCTCCCTAACAACAGTATGCCATTTCAACCACCCTTCCCGGAACTATCAGTTAACCATATCCCCGACGCAGACAAAATTGCCGATTCCAGGTCTACACCCCGGGACGGACCCATCAAAAATGAACTTATCCACGCAGAAACACACCGTGACTATGAACGTGATGTCAACGGTAGAACATCCGTTTCAGCGGGATCCAAGCGCGAGGATCTGGATAGAAAAGCCGGTTCTGTCGAGGTCGAAATGACCAAGGGACGCAATTCCAAGACATCGACCCCTATTCTCCCCGCATTCATAGAGCCCAGCCAACAGCACGCACGACCCACGCGAAGTCGAGATTCGGCCTCTACCAAACGAACCCAGAAGAAGCCCATCCCACAGCCTATAATACCCTCCGACGATGAGTCGCTTCACGAGGGCGACGACGAAGACGAGGAAGGCGAGCCGCGCTACTGTTACTGTAACGAAATCAGTTTCGGCGAGATGGTTGCTTGTGATAATGACGCATGTCCGCGTGAATGGTTCCATCTGTCGTGTGTGGGCTTGACGAAACCACCTGGAAAGAATGGTAAGTGTCTTCTTTTCCTTGTTGAAATCGTCCAGGTTGCTGACAGTTTCTATTAGTGAAATGGTATTGTAACGAGTGCAAGGAAAATATGAGACGGAGTCGCAATGGGCGGTAACATGTCTCGTTCAAGGTTATAGACATTGATGATATGGCGTTATGTGGTGTTTTCAATTGGCACATACTCTAGCGGAGATACGGCCTTGCTAGTTGATATTCTAGACTCCATGCATTTGCAGATATTGTCTGGCTTTTCGTTTTAGTACTTGCCTCTCTCTCACTCTCTTTGATCACCGAATATTGTAGTATTGTATACATATACGAATTGGAGGCGAGGATTGCAAACATGGGGACACCACATGAATTAATCGATAAAGGTATAAAGATAGGACTCTGAAGACGGGCTATATCTAATAGCACCCAATAATCCATCTCAACTGTCCACAGTACATCTATACCAGATAGACATGTTCAACCAGCCTTGCATACCTCACTCAAAGAACAAGTAATCTCTACCAATCGCGCGTCAATCGATTAACAAACCCCCCACCCTCAGCAGCACTATTCGCGCGCCTCTGAGCCTGCGCACCAGACCCCTCCAACCCCGAAGCCGAAGCAGCAACTTCACCCTCCAACCTCCGTCGGAGATCCTCATACCTCTCTCCCTCCGTACCACCAGACCCAGCCCCAGAACCACCCCTCCGCTCCTGCTCCCCAACCAACCAAGCCGGAACCCGGAACCCGGTGCTAACCGGCGATAGACCCGGTAACAGCTCCGCGCGCCATGCTACACCGACGATCCAGCCCAGGGCTGACGGGAGGAGCATTGCGGGGAACTGGGAGAGGGCTAGCTGGGCAGCGACGATGTAGGTGGTTGACTTGTCGGAGAGGAGGAGGGATAGACTTGGTGTTGGGGGTTTGGGTTGGGATGTCTGTGTGGTATTGTCGATGGAAGAGGGTTCATTACTGGTACTATTGTTAGGGGTGTTTGTTGTGGTGGGGGAGGATGTGGACCCGATGCGGTAGCGGTATGTGTGTGGGATAGTGGCGTAGTACTGCGCCAACAGGGCGAAGATGGTGGCTGTTGGGCCGGAGGGGAGGTAATTGATTTTGTTTAGGGATATAGGGCGGATTAGGAGGGCGAGGAGAATTGGTGGGAGGAGAGTCGTGTATGGTAGTGTGGTGAGTAGGAAGGTCTGTAACAAGAAGTGTCGTGGTGTCAGCAATCGGTTTCCGGGTCATATACAACAGACACTGTTCGGATTCTCTGTTCCGTGGTCGAATATGTCTATGCATATCTTCAGGAACGGGAACAATGAGAGGAAGAAAGGACTAACCGCAGTCTTCCGCTTCCCCCACGCGCGTTCAACAACCCGTAGATGGTAGACTAGCATCGCGGCGAAGAGAGCTTCGGTGGAATTGATGAAGCCGACGACTTGCCATATCAATGCACGCCAGAACTGGGCATATGGCCAGAAATGAGGCGATACATAGATCACGACGAGGTGTTTTATGTCGAAGAGGGAGAGGGCGACCGATGAGGCGATCGTGTATATGAGGAGGGCTTTGGTGAGGGGCGCATTTGTAAGGCCGGAGGTGAGCATCTTGAGGCCCCTTGTGTTTTTCTCTTGTTTAGTATAATTGTAGCTTGGGAATCATCCAAAGTGGGGGGAGAAGGTGAGTTGGAGAAAGTTCAGTGCAGTTGAGGGGACAGATGGCACTAAATTCCCGAAGTCCGGGGAAGCTCGGCATGCCGACTTTATTTAATTTTACATGTAAATTAATGAGATATCGAGATTTGTATTCTCTGTATGAATCAAGCATTGAAGTTCCTGTAAACTATCATATTATACATCCCACGTCCATTATCAAACGCCTGGATTGTTTCCTTCTATGTCCCTGCCATCTCTTGACTAGCCATAGCCATGGCCGCTTCTTTATTTTGTTCGGCCAGTTCTTTTTGATATCGAGTCGATGCAACCTCTAGTGCAAGGAGTGTAGGACCAAGGAGTTGGTGTACAACCTTTTGGCCTCCCTCCACGCCTTCTAAGTTGACTCGTAATTTTCGCCCGGTGCTCTCATACATGTCACGGGCCTGCTTCTTTAGCCGGTCAACTTCGACCTTCCGCTCAGCCTCTGCGTCATTAGCAACAGCCTTAATGCGTTCTGCTGCTCGCTGAAGAGACTCTGCCAAAGACGCGACCTCTCCAGCGCGGTCAGGGTTGCCTGAGAGAAACGCCTGCCAGAACTGGTGCAAAAACTCTGTGGTTGTGGCGTGTGTCAATGTCAAGCGGTCAAAGAGCGCCGTCGACAGCCCATATGTTTCTGATGTTGCTCGCTCATTCATCTGTGCACGGCGTTCGCGCAATGCTTCTAAGATCTGAGAAAATGCATCATGTAGAGCGGCAGATGATCCGACAGGTCGGCGGCTAGCAGGTGCATCCTCCATCTCCTCGTCTTCATCATCACCGGGGTCCACTAACTTGCCTAGTTGTGTATTGCCCTGCGAGGGGAGACTTTGATTAATCTCGGCACGGAGAATCTGAAGGAGCTGGTCCGGGTCTTGTTTCGTAAATTGCTTGGTTTTATCCTCTTCCTGGCCATGAGTGAAGAACCGACTTTGATCACGAATGTTCAAAGTGATGCGACTTTGCTCTTCTTCTCCACGAAGATCCTGCAGCTGGAGCTTTTTCCATGCCTCTTCGTTGATCCCTATAGGGGCACTCATATCACCATCGGCCGGAGCCACATTAGCCATGATCTTTTCACTCAGGCTGTTCAGTGTCCGGATAATGGGCACTTTGTCGACGCCAGAGGGTCTCATATCTAGGTCAGGTCGGTTTCCGCGACGTTGGCTGTGGTTTACTTCATTGCCAGCCAGATCCAAAAAGTGATGGATATTTGTGTCCCGGTCTGGCTGAGCAGCTTCGTTCGTTTGGAGGTATTTGTCCAGCACAGCATCGGTTGCGTCGGCCTCTGTAATACGCTCTCCGCGCAGTTTTTTGAACAGCCGACTCTGGAAAAATCGTGACCAGAACTGTTGCTCGCTGAGTTTCGGCACATTCTCGTCATACACGCGTTTGACCAGTGCATGTTGTGTGAAGATGAGCTGGATTTGCTCTTTGCTGATATTCAATCGTGTCACGTTATCTTCAACTCGAGGCTTGAGTGATGATAGCACATTATATGAGCCACGGATTTGGCCCTGTTCGATTGCGTGCGCCCGCAGTAAATGCAGTCGTGTTGACCAGAACTGTGATACGAACGACCCAGACGACAAGGCTTCCGGTTTTGTATGTAACCCCTCGAAAAACATTCGCTGCAAATTCGAATCAGATCTTAATAACGACTGCTGTAGCTCTATGTCGGACCGAAGTTTATTCTCGTCGTCCAAAGGATTCTTCGATGTCCCGGCGGATGTCACAGCGTTTGCAATCGCCATTGCCGCTGACAGACCCTCAGAACTGCCTCTAGGCCCCGGTGTCTGGGATGGTGTGCCGGCCTTCGCGGTATTGACCCGGGCACTCAATGTGTCTTTGATGACATCGGCCTGCGGGCGGGCGTTTGCTCCAGCCGTGAATAGGAAGACATATTGATCGGGAGTACTATTGGGCGGTGCATCGGGGGCTTGGGCAAAGATTTTGAGCATCACTTTCGGATTCGAGGCTGGGGTCTGCTGTAGATCTAGCATTCGCGCGAGTCAGCAAAGAGAACGAGTGCACGGCCATGGGGTGACTGCATACTAGTGATGTTGACCACGGGGATTGTGATCGTGTTCCCAGCTCCTGCAACCGCAGGATTCCATGAGACTGACTTCTCATCTGCAGATATAGCTAGGGTCCCATCTTTCTTTTTGTAAGAGGCCGCTCCGCTCGGAGGTGACATCGTCGCGTTTCTTGACAGCTTCCACTGTCTTCAAAGGCGGCAACGAATCCACCCATCGGGATGAGTAATTCCCCAGGGGCGGAAGTTAGCGAGGGGAGTCTGAGACCTTCGTGATAGACGGGCGCGCGTAGAGGTGAAACCAACAACGAGAAATGCGGCTCTTCTCCAAGTCATCACATGACGTTTGACGTTTGCCAAGCGTCACCTGGGAGCCAAGCCCTAAGTGAACGAAGTGACAGTTTCATTTGTGAGGTTTAAACAATTAGAAACCATGAACATCTATTATTGACCTACGTCTAATCTGGTGTTATTTTATCTCTTTGTTAAAAAAAAAAACTCCCCGGTTAAAAATGTTGGTTTGTGTTTAAGCCATCGTCTCTATTTAAGTAATTTAAGTATATCATATTCGTGCACTATTCAGTCCAAATGAGATGATATAATGAAGAAAATATGAACGACCAGCAATGAAGGGAGATAAACAATATTTGAACCATTGAATTTACCATTTCTCGATGGGATTATCGTTTTTTAGAGGGAATGATTCTATGTCCAACTTTCTCACACAGAGTAGCCGCACGGGGTTTTATTCAAGAAGCTTACTTTCAACACATACTTAGATTGGAAATATTGAAGCATCTGCTTCCTATCACCTTGTGGCAGGGGCTGCTAGCTGCCCGTGGCATTTTTCCAAGGACGATCCCAACAATTTTGACATCAACAATGAAGTTAAAGCCCAAAAAAAGAGACACAAAAGGCGACCTGAAATAACCTGAGCCGTGGCACACGGCTTTTTACTTTGCCCTCAACAGGATCACCTCTCGTTTCGTTGATAATCCGACTAAACCCATCCTTCCAAAGCCTGCCATGCCGAGCTGATTGCCTTCGGGGGAGAGACAAGGGTGTCCCTCCGGGAGCTATCCACCTTGATCACCGCGAACTGATCACCGCGGAAGACATAGTAGTGATCCTGAGTACTTGGGCTGGCAACAATAGCATCAACCCGGTCAAAGCCAGCCTGGACAAGACTCGGCCAGCCCTCTGCGATAGGTGCAACCTTATTGACAATTTTGTCGGTACTATTGTCCAGACGAACATAGTGTAAGCCGCGGAAAAAGTACATTTCATTCTTTGTTCCGGGAGTGAGCATTGCTGCATCCACGGTGTCAAAGCCCGCTTGAGCGAGCGACTTCCATCCAGAGGTAATGAGACTGGCCCCGTTATTGACGAAGCTATCATCGTAATTTTCAAGCTTGATTTTGGCATATCGGCCTCCGTAGAAAACGTAGAGTTGTTTTTCTTGGCCAGGTACAGGCACAATAGTGTCCACTGTGCCGAAGCCCATCTTGGGCAGAGTGTTCCAGCCCTTGCTTAGGAGGGTCGGGCCTGCAGCAAGACCATGCTCGGGGCCTCCTTTGTTAAACCTGATACGACCATAATGCCGGCCGGCGAAGATATATACCTCTTCTTTTCCGGCAATGCGACAGGCGGCGTCAACCATTTTGAACAAAGATAGTCGATGGAGACCTTAAAATGGTAGAAGTGGTGTTGTTGTTGATGATGAACAGATGCTCAATTGTGTGTAGTGTGAATCTTTAGACTAGCGGTCGATATGGTGGTATTTATATCTATCTGCCCTTGGAATCTGGGCTTGTTACCAACTATTGCTCATATGACTTACTCCTTGTCTGTGCGATGATAACATTCGCAATGGCACGTTTGTATGACTAAGACCGAGCACCATCCACTGCATATTGTTTTACAGCTAGACTGGAGCAAAAGGGATTGGCTTTTGATCATACGCGTGACTTGCATCCCGCGAAGTCGAACGAAATTTATAATATTTGTTGATACAGGACATCCATCGGCTCATCCAGCCAAGAATTCTCAGTCATATACCACATTAGACAATCCTTCAGGCTAACCTTGGAATACACATGGGTCGCGCTGCTAGTTGCTGAAAATCACTTATCCAGCATAAATATATAGCTATAGCTGCTTTGAAACCCGTTGTACACTCCTTTGAGTTAATCATCTCTAAGTAAATAACTCAAACTACTCGTGATTCAAATGCAAATACTCGTTTAGCTAATCATGGCAGTCCCGTTAGGTTGTACCGAGGGCCAAGGGTATATATGTGCAGTAAGAGCCTCTCGGTTTAGAAGGATCGAGCCTTACTCCACAACCCATGCAAACAAGGGCATGTAGTGCCTTGTTGTGCAACAGGAGAAAAAGAGCCCAGGTCTGGAAATCCACATCCTAGCATTGGATCTCTCGGACTCTGTGGGCCATACCAGTTACTACTCGAGCCACCTATATGTGTGTAACGTCGAAGGTTAAAACCAAGAACCACTGTTCTCTTCCGTGAGAACTGGATATGGATAAAGGGCTGGATATAGGAAAATGAGGGGACTGGCAACATTCCAAGAGAAAAAAAACACAGTAATCGTTTCCTTACCTAGTTAAGCATGATAGTGGATATTGGGGCTTGTTTTGATATTAGACATTCATATTTCCAACAGGACCAATAGGACTAAGGTATTTTTGATCTCACATACTACTGTGGTCCCACGGTTCCTATAGGGCTTGTTCAAATGTTTGTTTTTTGCTATTTCAGAGTATCGTGCCTCTCTTGGTATTATCATATCTGCATTCATCGCCTAACTTGGTTTTAGTTTTAGATGGGTGTTTATTCAGGAGCACAAGATGAGATATTGGGATGAGCTAGTCACCTTCTATTCCCATCTTGCTTTCTAGCTTTTCGCCTGCTCTGATTATATATCCTACTACCTACGCCGTATATGCTCTTATGGCTGTATCCCTGATTCTGGCAATTTATAGTAAGACTACTCCTAATAGATATCTTACACCAACCACCATCGACTTCTTGAGTGCATACGCAGTTCGCCGTACAAACTGTACATAGTATGAACGTATTCATATGAGTAGAAATTATACCCCAGTTGTCCGATATCTAGACGGATATATTCTTATATATGCGCTTTATGGTGATTTTCGACCAAGCCAAGAACTTGATTCGCCATTCCCCAAGAATAAACATAACCCAAACCACCAGCTCCATAAGCATGAATGATATTTCCTTCTCGCTCAACACGAAGTCCACCCTTTCGAGCCGGTCTGAAGCCGACAATATTCCTAGAAACATCTCTGTCGATATCAACCCAGCCAAACTCGCCTTTCGTCATAGTATTGACTCGCTTGAGAATATCCGTTCGCAGAGCCATATCAGGATCAACAGCGAAGTTCCCCGGTTGACTAACACCACCAAGAATAACTCCCCCACTTGCCCTGGGAATAACATAGGTATACTGTGATCCTTGCCGAATAACAGCGCGGTCAAAGTCATCCTGCTTTCGGATAAGCATAGTCTGACCTCGAATGGATATCGAGCTATCATCCGAAGCAAGCTCTCGCGCCCCCAATCCCGATGCGTTCACCACGATACTGGCTTGGCTCAGGTTCTTCATTTCTTGGAAAGATCCAACGTTTCCCCGTACAAATTTCACTCCTTGGTCAACCAGTTTCTGTGTTATCCATGGTAGGAACATGCTCGGGTCCACGACCAGTCCACTGTAAGTGAATCCGATGGTCGCTCCGGGTGGCAGGTCGGTGGACTGGATGGAGGTGAAATCGGGCAAGATTGATTTGTACCATATTGTTGAATCGTCTCCACGGTCGTCATAAAACTCAGTGATATTAAGTTTCTAGGCGTCGATTAGTTTATTGAATTCGACTGATGGTAATTATACAGAAGTGACTTACTCTGATACCACTCCGAGGATCCTGATCCTTTAGTTCAAAGTACTTTTTGATTGAATATTCCTGGAGCTCATTAAAGCCTGTATCTGGATGTGGTGCAAGTAGAGCCCCTGCCCTGGAGGACGAGAAAACAGTCAAAATAAGACTTGGATCTTTCAAGTCAATGTTTTCGAGTTCAGTGTGCTCACCAAGGACTTGCCCACTCCGTTGTTTCATCGCCAGGGAGATTCCGGGCTACAATAACGACATCGTATCCAGCATCAACGAGCAATAAGGCACTGGTGAGCCCGATAATACCAGCACCAATGATACTGACTCGCGTGTTCTTGGATGTACAAGATGACATTTCTATATGAGTATGACTCTAGAATGGTTTAGCTGGTTTCATTACAAAGAAACTACTCCAGAGGGGTACAAACAGCACACCTGCTACTAGATACCCGAATGCCCGAGATCGGATTGGCGACAACGAATAGGAATACGACTTCATATATTAAACTGACGCTCGTATCTTTCCTTCCCCTCCGTTCTCGGCTATCACTTAGCTGTGGTGGATATAAAGGGACCCCGCTCGGAGGAGCCGATATGTTTCTTATCTGTCGGAACCCCATCCCGACCAAAATGTATAGCTTTATATCAGACTGGAGTTCAATTATCCAAGGCCTTTTTCGTTGAAGGGTTTATTCAAAACAATCTCTACATATCCCTATATGTAATGCATCACACAAACGAAGTGGTTCAGAAATACTACCCAACTATGGTACAGGTCATTGGCCCATAGATACATATTGTTCATCTTCAACAGTGTTGCAGGTTCATGGTAGATCGTATGTGCCATAAATGGCAAATATCAATCCTCCTACTTGAAAAGTTTCTCCAACTTCTTGCTGCGCGCCTCCTGGAGTATCTCCTCAAACACAGGCCTAATTTCCTTCAGGGCTGCCTTCCGAATCGCATGCTTGAGCACCTTTTGGTTGTCATAGTAGTCCTCAAAATAAACCTCGTCCAGCAATTTCGTCAGCCCAGCGTCAAAGTTCCTCATCAATGTCGTCCCGTAACTAGGAAAGCCGCCTCCGTGATTGCCTTCGTCTATCATCCCTATCGCACTGAATATCACCAGCTGGATTAGGCTGAGGGTTTTTATTTCCGATTGCTCGTCGAGCCGGATGGGCAGTTTCTGTAACACATCCCTGTACACATTGGCGCCCACTCGCAGAGCCATTTGGTCCATGCGTGTCCGATCTTTGTGGTATTCTTCCTCTTCATGATATTTGTCAGTGTCTGGTTCATAAGTACTGGGGTGATTTCCTCTTCGTTTGTGAGATCGGGGCTTTGCACAGGGCTGAAAAAGATAATTCGTCCACAATCTGTAAATCGGAATGCGTAGTCTTACCAGTAGTATCTCTCGGTGTGGTAGGGCTTATCATGCGGGCTCCCGGTGGAATAAAAGCATCATCAAAGACCGTCATGAGAAGCAAAATGGGATCCTGGTAGTTATTTCCGCTCCGACATTGTGATTCAGCCGACTGTGTATATCGCTAGCATTAGGTATTACAATGTCCTATAGGTGTCTGGGTGCACATACCTGGCCATCCTTGGTCATGCGGAAGAACCTGAAGAGATCACCGTCCGCTGCAAGTGTGTATACAGTGCGGTTCTCCTTCTCCAGACGTCTCTGCTTGGCGTGGAGCTCAGCTTTCTCCAGTTAGTTATGACAGGAGTACCAGAGCACAATACAACACTCACCCGTAAGCGTTGTCATCTCTGCGCCTATTCCCTCACGACCCAAGACCTTCGAGGGTCGCATCACAGCCATGAAATTGATGCTCTTGTTTTCTAACCCGTACCAAAAGGAACATTCAGAATGTCCATGTGCACGAGCCCTAGTCGAACTAGCACATGCACCCATGTAAGAAGACCCAGAGCGGGATTGGATGTCTAGGGATGATGGCTCAAGCATGTGTCCCTTCGTCACTTGGAAGTGGACGGCGGAGAGGAGTATCTCAACCCGGAGTCTTTGAGATGCTTCATTTTCGGGCTGCGACCTCAGTGCTTTGAGGGATTTGAGGAGGTCCTCTTGGTTGGATTAATTGGAGTTTATTGCTGAGCATGATATAACAAACACAACTTACCACTCGAGCATTCGATGGGAAGAGCCATAGCCAAGAGTGACAAACTAGATGCAGTTCAGCACGGTGGTTGGGAAAGCCAAAGAGTTGACTGGGTGGGAGGTTTAGGATGAGGGGGAGGTTGGTCAAGAGGGAAGTGATGAAGCGGGAGATGATGAAGAGGAAGAGAGGGAACGCGAATCCTGGGAGTTTGTTGCCAGGTGATTGCCTATTTGGGCAGGCACACGGCTATATCAGATCGAGTCTACAAAACAGCTTATAAGAGATAAAGTAGAGACTAGGTAGGTATTTATGAGCAGAGTAATAAAATCCAGATAGGTACAATAACGCCATATGAAGTCAGCGATAAGAGAGCAAAAAGAAAGAAAAAAGAAAAAAGAACCAGACACCGCTGAAGAGAGAAATCTCAGATGCTATGCAAAAACACAAGACAAAACGCGACCGAGAGCACGAACCCGAAGCCAGTAGCCAGAATGCCGAAATTCGTAAACCATGTTGCGCGCCGCCATGCATAGACCGGATATCATCATTCATGATCGTCAAAAAAAGCAATAAAAGCAAAGCCCCTCCAATGAAACGCAAACCGTGAAAATGAGGGATATCAAATCAAGGGTATCAGCAAAAGTGATAAAAAAAAGATCCAGCGAAGACGCTTTTGGGGAGAATAGAACGCTCATAGTAGATCATTTCTTGAACATGTAGTGGCCATAGAGGCCGCCGACCTCGCCGACAGCCATAGGGATCTTGCGCATACCCCACCAGCGCGCACCCATCTTCCAGTAACGAGCGCCATCGTCGAGGGGTTCTTGGGGCATGGAGGATGGTTCGCGGACGTACCAGCCACGACGGCCAAGGTCTCGCACAGTCCAACCAACGGAGACGCGCTGAGTCTTGGCACGTTCACGCAGTGGGGTGATAATCTTGTCACTGAACTCAACGACCTGCAAGGGGTAGCTTTGGTTCGAAAGAAGCATACAAGTGCTGGTATTGAAGATGGCTCCGATGGTCATCTGCGGCACCTTGGCAAGATCGAGGTAGCAGAGAGTGCTGGGGGCATCGATTTCGACTCCCGTGGCTGGGTTGCGGTACCGGCCGAAGAACGAGTTCACGTCCGCGACTGAGAGATCCGCAGAGCTGAGACCCAGCTCCTCCAGGTACTTAGTCATAGGTACCAAGAGTGGTACATGGTCCGAGGTGATCTTTGCTCCGCCTAGGTTGAGGGAGCGGAGAGTATCGGGGAGATTCGGCAGCAGAGCAGACACATCGGTCTCTTCCAGAAGACGGAAGCGGGTCGGGTCCGTCAACAGGTTCAGATACACGAGAGACTCATTGACCGACGGGTGGGTGGTGAGGAAGTTAACCAGGGCGCACGGGCGAAGGCGCGTGCATCGGGACAAGCTCAAGTGCGAGATACGCGCAGTCTCGGGGATGGCGAAGAGGGCTGAATCGTTAACTTGAGTGTGAGTGAGGTCGAGGTGCGTCAAGTTGATCAATCGCGGGAGGAGGTTGTCGAACATGGGAGCGGGGATGGTGCTGCATTCGTGAAGCGAGAGCCGTTTCAGGTTGGGCAAGGTCATGGACAGCGCAGGCCCACCGACCAAGGCTTGCTGGAAAACCCCGGAGAATGCTTGAGTCGAGCAACCGCAGAAATCCACGGCGCGCAAGTTCGGCAGTCCCATGAAGAGCTTCCGGATCACTTCCACGCTGATGTCGCCTTCCAGATGTTCCTGCAGCAGACATTCCTTCAAGTTGGGGAGCAGTTCCAAGCACTGCAAAAGGGTCTTGGAAGTCAGGTTCTGGATTTCGGCGTTCATCTGCTTAGTGCGACCCAGGCCGACGGAGGTGAAGTGCGAGAAGTCCAGACGGCGCACCAATGTTCCCAAAGCCGGATACTGCGACATATGATTCAGTGCCTTGGAGAAGATGATGGAGTGTGGGAAAGTCATGTTCCTGTACAAGACACCCAAAGTAGCAGCGTGCAATGTGTGGGATGTAAGCAGGCACGAGACCAAATCCACGTTGCGAGGGGCGTAGCCATTTGGTGGCAGATCGACCGCCAGGTTAGAGATGATTTGATCTACCAACAGTTGTTAGCACATGAGAGACAAGAATGGCAAGTGCGACTTCTTACCAAGAACCTCTGGGGGGAACCTCTCCAGAGGCGATGTACCGGGAGGGGTCTGCAACACCTCCACCTCCACCTCGGGGGCCTTGGGTGGGAGAAGCTCCATGGCTTCAGGCTCGGGGGCTTCCCATGCCCAGCCCTTTGCCTGTAGGTTTCCGAGCCCACGGAGATCGCTGTAGCTGCGGCTCAAACTCTTCCCGCCCAATCGAATCTGCTTCCACCCGAGGAATCCACCACAGGGACAGCAAAAGTCCGGGGCCTGTTGCATCTGGGTGGGGCGCTCAACCTTGCGCTCTTGTTCTTGCTCTTGGGGAGATGGTGCCTGTTGGGTGTCAACGAACGATTGCGCAATTCCTATAGTACCGATCACGTCAGCCTCCAGCCTGGATTCGTACATCTTTGGTACGTACCGTCCTCGGTATCTTCTTTGATAGAACCGAAGGAGGGGCGACGCTGGCTGCTCGATCTGGACCCGTCCGGGGTGCTGCAGGGCGAGGGAGAGGAGTCGCGTGAGTGGAAGTGATCACCGCAGGGAATTGAAGAAAGTCGAGGGAAGGCCGGCTTGGGCTGCGCAGGAGCAGGAGTAACGGAGGTCATGGTGCAGAGGAAGAGGCCCTCTATAAAGGGCCCTTAGTGTACAGTGACTAGTTGAGGAGTACCTTGGAGCAGGTGGACACACAAAAAAAAGAAATAAGTCTACCGAAATTAAAAAATGAAAAGACTCCTCTCGATTGAAAAAAAGGGAAAGAAAAAAATAGCCCCGGTCAAATCAAAGTAGTGTTAAGACCGAGGGCAAGTTTAGGGCTCTCCCAGAGGGGCGGCGGGGAAGAAAAAAAAAACGAAGCTGTTAGTCACGGAAACGGATGAACCGGCGTTGCACAACTTTGTAGGTAATATGGGATTTTTTCCGATCGGAGAAATGGATTCAAGACTTCAGTTTTGAGACATTTGAGAATAGTTAAATGAAATGGAGATGAAAGTGAGAAAAGTTGAGAAAGTTGAAAATCGAAAAGAAATGCAAAGAAATGTAAATGCACCATGGGTCATGGCCACATGGGGCGAATTATTTTAATTTTGGAGGAAAAAATAACGGGTGAACTGATTGATTACGGTGGCGGATCTCAATTCTGTGTTTTTTTTCTTTGGATTTTAAATATCCAAATGGAAATTTGTAAATTGTAAATTGCAAAAAAAGAAGTAATAAATATAAATTAATCTATATAAATCTATATAAATCAAATGATATACTCCATACCTCGATGCTATACTTCCTTATATCACAACTAGACTGATTAAGTTCGTGTTAGTTCCCCAAGCTACCCCTGCAGACCCCATTTGCTTTTTTTTATTTTTATTTTTTATTTTTGGTATGCATGCGGAAAATGGCGTCATGCCCCCGAATTTGGACCTGACAGGCAATAATTTATTCTTTGATCAAAGATACAAAGTACAATGAGCAACTGGGGGGTACATATACCTCTAGAGGATCATAGGACCCGGAGGTGTACCTCCAATGTATGGTACTATTGTCCCAACCTGGACCAGTTGTACTCCAATTCTATGACATAATATCCTAAACCTTCGTAGATCCACCGGTACCTAGCGCCTCATCAAGAAACTTCCAAAACTTCCTTAAAAAGTGACAGGTCAGCAGATCTCGAGAATCCCGATGCATCCGCTGTGAACTGTACCCCAGACCACGAGTTCCTGTTACTTAATATATATTACGATTCATGCAGCTACTATTAGTCACCTTCCTCGACATAAACCAGAATCGCCTCTTTTGGGGGAGATCATGCGGGGGGAGACAACTCTATTACATAATGACAACAGATCCCCCCCTGTCACCTGATGTTATTACGGCCCGTGTCCCCTTTCAGATCCAAATTGGGTGATCCCTCTTAATTTGTACAATGTCAATTCCAAAAAGTCTCGGAGTTCCGATGGATCAATAATAGCTCCACTAGCTCATCTTAATGGTCTAATATTCGGAATACTGACTCTAGTACGCCGAACTCGGTACTCCATATCTGACTCGCCCATACAACATACTCTCCTCGCTACTCCCGACTCTCACCGACTTTGCTTGTCTCCCATAAGCCAAGCCCGGTGATCCACGGTCATACCACGATTATGCAGTTGATCGTCAAAGCCAAGCCCATAGTCTCCCCCTTAAATATCTTATACATGACCCCCCGCTTTCTTCCCTCCTACCTACCTCTCCGGGGGAAAGAAAAACAGTCCTTGGAATCCATCGGCTTCTCCCAAGCCCGGTCCTACATTCTTGTCATCTTGACTGAGTTAAAGTCGACCGAATTGCTGACTAGCACTGCATTCGTTGGTACCACCCGTGCACTTGTCAGACAGGTTTGGCAAAGGCTTAGTTCTCGCGCTGCAACTGAACAACCCTGAAGAAATGCAACGCAGTCCAGATTCAAAGGCTTGACGGGGGGTGTCGGCAGCATTCGAGTCACAGCTCTCTCCTAGACTCTAGGATTTGGCTGCCGGATTGAGTACATCAAGTGGGTACAGCATGGGAGGGGCTTGACTGCATGCCGGCCAAGCCCTGGTCGTGTTGAAGCTGCAGTTCCGCGGAATTTCGCTTGCCGCCAAGGCCTCCGCATTGCTCAAGTAGACAAGGAGGCAGACCTAAGTCTTGGTCCTACTCTCCTTGCTCTACTTAATAGGTTCCTAGGACTAATCTCAACCAAGAATGTTACTAGACTATCGCCAAATGGTCTAGCTACGTTGAAACCGTGAGTCCATACCCCTTGGTTTTGTCTTTTGAATCCCGAGAATCTTTCAAAACAACTCTTTCCCTGATGAACGTTTTTTTAAGCGTTTCCTATTACCTGACACCCCAATCATACTATGTATTCTTGGGAATGTTGAAATCTATGTGGATACTGAATGGAAAAAAAGAAATGCCATTGTGTGAAACCATCAACATGGTATATTGTGCGCGAATGTATCTTGTTTTTACAAACTACTTGAACATACGTTGACAATGGCAGCAAATCCAGGGTTCGCTTCGATCAATACCGCCGTATCTCGAGCTAGAATCCGGGCCGCGGGGGCCATGGGGCCCATGTGGGTCATAGATGAGGGCTGGCTCCACGTAAATTTGGGGCGAAAAGTTGCCAGGAAAACGTCAAGACAAACCAGCCAAATATCGAGGCCCCGAGAAAGCGAAAACAAGATCCGAAGACGATGCGATTTTGTGTTTATGTCGTGGAAGACACCGCAAGTCCGTTATCTCTAGAAAACTAAGGTAGACAGACTCCAAAAATAGTGTGCACAAGAACGGGCAGTTCCCAATCACCATATTCTCATATTCCTCTTCACTTGTAGCTCCTTAACAATAACAGCTCGCTTTGGCACATAAAACAATGTGACTTGCAGATGTACACTCACTCGTCTATCTCCCCTGTCTCCACAACCATTTCTCAAACTCATCCGAACTCAACCCCCGAGGCACCTGATTCTTCAAACTTTTCCATTTCATCGACAATCCAAAACTCGCATGCGTTTTGGGATCCTCCATCAGTTTCTGGGTCCTTTTTGTTTCCGGGTTATTCTCCCCCTCGCACATCAACCTTGCTCTATATGACCGCTCCGCAAGAACCCTAGCCCGCGCCTGATCCCCATGCACAATGCAGATCTGGAAAGCATCATAGTAAAGCCTAGCGAGATGAGCACCAGGACTACCTTCAAACTCCTCTTCGAGGATTTGGAGAAGAGCTTGACAGTCTTTAAGACAGTCCCCGGGGCTATACATCAACCGGAGCGCATTGCCGATTTCGCCGTCAAGACGTTGGATTTGGCGGCGGCGTTCGTCACTCTGTTTCAGTTCGGCAGGTTTCCTGGAGCAGATGCTGCAATCACAATCGAAGCCGAATGCGTTCTTCAGATGACGATGTCGCTCATCAGAGGGGCCCCCATGATCATAGGGGATGGTGATCTCTTCTCCCGCTGCAATAAACCGGACGGCATAGATATTTTCGTATCCTGAAGCACTGTTCCAGCTGTTATGTGCGTTAGGCAGACAGCTGTGATTGATCCGCGAGATGGTAGGATAAATGCCTCCAATCGGAGAATCAGGACCACATGGTAGAGCGTTTGTTCGGACAATGCCACTGAACGGTCTCTTTCCGGGAAAATTGTTGTGCAAGGAAAGGAACTGGCGTTGAGCGTCCTTTGGTAGCTTTCGCAGCTCAATTGAAATTTGTTTTTCTATTATGGCTGCGCTCGTAGCACTCGAGGTTGTGAAAAATGGCTTCTCGGAAATAATCAATTGGCCTTTCGCAATGTTGAAACGTGCCACGAGGCCTTGTCCATTCCCTAGAACTGGCTTCGTTTCATACAGTGGCAAGTTCAGCTCACGGATTGGGTCGGTACCGAGCACAAGTTGTGCTAAGGTGGTTGGCACTTCCGGTTCGTCGAACTAATTATTCATCAGTCAGAGAGCGGCTGTGAATCATAACCTTTTCAACATGGCATACCTGCTCATAGGACCTAATCGATCGTTTCACGTCATCCAAAGCATAGTAGCCCGATACCCCTTCGCCCTCATCCCAGTCACGAACTCTCGATCCGAACCAGCCACTGGCTACCCGGCTAACGGTATCGATATAGTTCCTCAATCCGGTGGTGTCCTCATTCGGGATCGTTGCGCCAAAGCGAAGGAACTTGTGGCATTCAAATGGAAGTAGTAGGTCTGGGTTAGACTTGAATGCAATGTAGTTAGGCTTCACTTCGACTTGATCATCGTTTTGGTAACGCTCTCTGATAATTTTCAAGAGTCTTCCCCAGTTGTGTTGGTCTAGTAGCCCTTTGGTTAGACGTGGAACTATGTCGAAACCCGCGTAGGAACCCATAGTTATCGGTCAAGTTATTGGCGAAAGAGAATTGTTACGGATCATTAAGTATCAGAATGAAACAAAGGGAGGACGTACTTCTATGAGCAGGCTGTTTAGTGTGAGGATCTAGGCACAATGCAGGAAGAGAAGAAAGATTCATGTCCCTACTGGCAAACTGAGGCTAACTATATAGCTAGTGGTATCCTGAAAAGCAAGTCAGTACCCAACCCAATGTGGTGGTACTTACCACCCCTGCTGGTTTGGGCCGCACTGGTGTAATGTGAATCTTTGATTCTAGGTACCTTTTCTATAGAATACACATAGAAAAGGTACTTCAAATGTGGACAGGGCATTACTCCGGGTGATAGCAAACACGCACCCCAAAGAGGGGTTACACCAGGGTTCCTTCCTTATATGAAAGGTAGTGATTCTACGCCATTCTACGTAGAAGAATAATGTGATATTCAAGGAAACATGATAGCCCATTTTTTATCAGCCCGTACTTAAATACAGCTCCATCAATAACACGAGGCTCAAACTATCTTCATGGTGCGACTCGTTCATGGATATAGAGAAAGTATAGCGAAGCAGATATCATCAGAATCCGTTCTAGTCTAGGGAAGGACCTGTCTTAGCCCTCTTGCCATGCTCACTTTCAGGCATTCGGCATATTCCTATAATGTATGGGTGGGCTATGTAGCCAGAGAACAACTCAGCCCGCGCAAACGCAACCCGAGACAAGTCTCGCGTCCTCGTCGCCGGGGTAAGACATGCATACCCGCTGGAACACCATGATCTAGAAGGGCAGAGTAGAACATAAATCGATCTAGACAAGTGTGCCTATCCGACTCAGAACGACCCATAGCGACCCATATCAGGTGTGTCTTGGAAAATTCCGGGTAGTGACTTCTGGCAGTTAGATACTATATATGTAGTGTGGCTTCTTGGCTGTGTATGTCTTAGGGTTTGATGAAAACAGCTCCTTTGCTTCTTTCTTTTTCTTCTAGTTCCTCGCTTTCCCGAGACATTTGTAGTCTAGGCGTGAAAGTGTAGACAAAAGGATTGAAGACCATGAATTTGATGTTTTTTGGTATATGCTCTGGTGTAAATACATGGTTTTTGACAGTAGGTTGTGTATATTCTGTGTAAAAGTCAAGTAGTAAAGCTATTATATGCATCCATGGATAGATCTGTAAGGTATAGACGTGGAAAAGCATAGAAGATGCATCCACAAGAGCTTCAGTAATAAGGGATGATACATCACCATGTCGTCAATGATTGCTTTTTCTGGAATAATAGAACCTTAAGAATACGAGGATTTCACTAAAGAGAAAATTACACAAATTACACCGAAATAATAGGTAGAACCTAGTTGACGACATCAATGATGAAAATTGCATATGGTATTGGGGGGATATAGCTGCATGCGGAAATGTGTAAAAAAAGGAAAAGACAAAACAAAAAGCTTCTTCGGGTCATGGCACATGAGAATCCAGTCTAAAAAGGGGAAAAAAAGCAGGTCGAAACCACCGACCATCCACATTGTAAAAAGAAAATAGAAATAAATCTCAGTCTTTTCTCAAGTCGATAATCCAAATCGACATGACAAAGGATATCAGAAGTCCTAAAGCCCGAAATTTAAGGGGGCACATGCATCAGAGAGATGGTGGAAGGAAAACAAGTCTATGAAATGACATGACATGGAAGAAAAATAGGAAAACGCCACGGAGATCCTTCTCAAGCCCAGTATCACATGTTTTTTGAGTTTCGTTTCAGCGTGAAAAGATCAGAAAGTGATCATTTACTCAATAGCGGAGGCACCGTCGCCATGAGTGACGGGGTTGACCTTGGGGTTCCACTTGAGCTTGAAGTCGGCGCCGAGCTCCTTGGCAACGGCGGCCTTGACGGCCTCGAGGACGTTGTTGAAGACACCGAAGTTGGCAGGGCTGTTGGGGTCGTTCTCGCCCTCCTTGCCCTGGAAGACACCAGTGCGGACCAAGCAAGTGTTCCAGCCGTACATGTTTCCACCGATGATATCGGAGGCGGGGTTGTCACCGACCATGTAGATGTTATCGGGCAGACGGGAGACACCGTGGAGCTCCTCCATCCAGGCCTTCATGACCTCATCGGCGTAGGTGTAGGTAGCACGCTCGGGCTTACCGTAGACAACACGCTCAAGGTCGACACCGGTGAGAGTCTTGTACTGAGCCTCAACGGAGATACGGAAGGCACCCTGGGTGAGACGGGGGAGACCCTTGTGCTCAGTGGGCATGAGAAGATCACCCTGGGAGAAGTAGATGGGGATGCGGGTGGCGACGGGGTCCTTGGCCTTGGTCATGAGCTTGCCGTCCTCGGCGAGCAGGAGATCCATAATGACCTGGAAATCGGTCTGGTAGTCACGGGAATCGGCGAAGACCATGATGGCGTCGAACTTCATCTGGGAGAAGTCGCGGGGCTTGGCCTCGGCGCGCTCGGCGTCGGTGAGAGTGGCCCAGGGGGAGATGGAGGGGTCCCAGGCGAGGAGATCCTTGGGGTGGACGACGGTCTTGAAACCGTAGTTCTCGGCAACCTCGCGGATCTTGAAGCCTTCACCACCGACAACCAGAACGGTCTGGTAGTACTCAGCCAAGGCCTGCATGGGAGTGTGGGATTGAATGAACTGGTCGGTGGAGATGGGCTGCTCGAGGATCTCGGAGAGCTGAGCACAGCGAGCCTCCTCGGTCTTACCACCACCGTTGGTGAGGAGAATGTGGGGGATGCGGATGCCGAGCTCGTTGTCACCATTGAGCATCTTGAGGGCGACCTTGGCCTCCTCAATGGCGTGGTTACCGTGTGCCAGCACACCATCAATGTCGAAAGCGAAGGCCATGTTCTTAGCCTTGGCGGTCTTCTCCTTGTTAATATCCTGGACCTGGGAGGCCAAGATATCGCGGGAGACTGAAGGAGCACCGCGCTGCACAGATGAGAGGCGGGACAGGCGGGGGGAGCGGGGGATGGGGAGCGAAGTGCCGAAGGAGTTACGCGAGCCCCGGCGGTCCTTCATGGAGGGAGACAAGCTCAGGTTGTGCATAAATTGAGCGGCATCACTGATGGCGCTGCGGGTAGCGGGGATCTCGACGGTGTTGCCGCCCGAGGGGATGGCGAGACCGGAGGCAGCACGGTCCCGGGGAGAGAGAGCACCCTGGGGATCCTGGGCGCGGGGATCCTGGGAAGCGGGATCAACTGCGAGATCAGAGTCCTCGAAGCGAGCCATGATGAAGGTGTTGAATGTAGGGGAGGAAGTAGAAGGATGGATGAGCTTCTACTTAGGAGTCACTGGATTCAGGACTTAGGGAAGAATTGAAGTTGTAAAAAAAAGGAGAAGAATGAAAATTGACTGATAAGGAATCAAGATGGCAAAGGAGGGAGTTCAGCAGAGTATATATACAAGCCATATCTGATACCGGACTCAAGACAAACGAAATTGGTATTTTGCCATTGAGGTTACGAGGGATCCACTCACCGGGTATCATCATTCCTAGGAATTATCGTCATCATTTGGCAAGATATAGGGTGGACCATTTCTCGCAATGAGACAGGCTTGTATAGGGTACCTGCGTCATTGTGGCTGACACACTGTCTTTCCATGTACCCAATACACGGGATACTCTCCTTCCCGTGGCCGAATTGAATCAGAAAGACATTGATTGGACAGGACCAGACTCGCTGGGCCGAATATGAAGCAACGCAGCACGCCGAGTGGGTAAAAAGAGGCCTGGGACGGAGGGACGATTGGATTAGAGCGCAGTTCGCCCGTGGGCCGACATGAGATCGATGGAGCCGATGACGATCAGGCCAAACGCTCAAAACACCGTTTCGGTTGGTGATGTCATTGGACTGGAGCTTTGAAATTTACTAGTGGTAATTTTGCGCTTTTTTTATTTTTTTATTATTATTTTCTTTCTTACATCTTCCATTTATTTTATTAATATTAATATTTTTTATAATATTAGAATGAAGTGCAATTGGTTTTTTATTTTTGTCAGGGATAAAGAACAAGAGTCAGGGTTTCTGATCGACAGATAGAAAAGGAAAGTATGGCTAAGTTGCAATATCCATCTATTGTATGAATTGCAATATAGTACAAATTGCATATATTGCAATATTGCAATTCAAAAGTTCAATTGAAATGAAATTATTATTATATAATTTCCCAATTCCCAAGGTTCTCCTGCCCCTCCTGCCCCTCCAAGCCCCCTCCACCCCCTCCACCCCACTTCCCAACATCGTCATCGCTCTCAAAGCTCTCCCCACTCTTCTATCTTCTTATCTTCTAACAGCTCGTATCTTTTCCTCTTTCTATTCTCTAACTATATTCAAATTTACACTACAATCATGTCATCTGGAAAGACTTTCACATTGAGCAACGGGGTCACCATCCCTGCCGTTGGTTTTGGTACCTTCGCCAGCGAGGGCTCCAAGGGCGAGACCTACGCCGCCGTCACTGCTGCTCTCAACACAGGCTACCGTCACCTTGACTGTGCTTGGTTCTACCTCAATGAGGATGAGGTCGGTGAGGGCATCCGTGATTTCCTCAAGGCCAACCCCTCCGTCAAGCGTTCCGACATCTTCGTGACCACCAAGGTCTGGAACCACCTGCACCGTTACGATGACGTCCTCTGGTCCATCAACAACTCTCTCGAGCGTCTGCAGCTCGACTACGTTGACCTCTTCCTTGTCCACTGGCCCATTGCTGCCGAGAAGGATGGCCAGGAGAAGCCCAAGATTGGCCCCGATGGAAAGGTGAGATTCCTCGCAACGAGCACACGAGCAGCTCCTAACTAACCTGTTATATAGTACGTGATCCTTAAGGACTTGACCGAGAACCACGAGGAGACATGGCGTGCCATGGAGAAGCTGTACGCCGATGGCAAGGCCAAGGCCATTGGTGTGTCCAACTGGACCATCCCCCAGCTTGAGGCTATGGCCAAGTTCGCCAAGGTCCAGCCTATGGTCAACCAGATTGAGATCCACCCCTTCCTGGCCAACGAAGAGCTGGTTCAGTACTGCTTCGCCCACAACATCTTGCCCCAGGCCTACTCGCCTCTGGGCTCGCAGAACCAGGTCCCCACCACAGGCGAGCGTGTCAGCGAGAACAAGACCCTGAACGCTGTTGCCGAGAAGGGCGGCAACACTCTCGCCCAGGTTCTGATTGCCTGGGGTCTGCGTCGTGGTTACAGTGTGCTCCCCAAAAGCTCCAACCCCAAGCGCATTGAGTCCAACTTCAAGAGCATCGAGCTCAGCGATGCCGACTTCGAGGCTGTCAACGAGGTGGCCAAGTCCCACTACTGCCGCTTTGTGAACATGCGGGATACCTTCGGCTACGATGTCTGGCCCGAAGAGACTGCTAAGGGTCTTTCTATTTAGATTTTGTGACCAATTTACAAAAGGACAAGAATAATACCCCCCAAACGGGGATTTTGGGTGGAAATGAGTTAATGAACGGACTACGAACTCTGTTAGATGAATTGGACATACCATTTGATCTCAATCTATTTACTGTGTTTCAGCTGTACCGTACTCTGTAGATTGTACGACACATGTGCATGCCTAGGTATAACTCGGAATCTTTTTGAGCTCTTTCATTTGACCTGGTCCTAATCACCCAATCTCACACACCGGCTGCCACAGCCTTCATTCCGTAGGTCCAAACACCCACCCAAGATCCACTCATCAAGAATGTCTACATCCAATGAACGAGCCGAGTGAAACCAAACCAACCTGGAATAAGATTACACCCAATATTAAGATAATGGTAAGGAAATAATTGCAAACAAGGAACATTGCAAAATTTGCAAAAAAGGACCCTGCAGTTGTAACAGTGTAGTACAACATACGAAGTATGTTATTTGTAGAAGTATGGCCTAGGATCCTCAACCAATGAGCAAAACAAATCGCCCTCGAATGAGAAAAGAAAAAAAAAAAACATAAGCACAACCTTAGGGTTACACTGTACCTGACAAGGCTACACCCGTGGACAGTGTTACCAAAGCAGCCAAAAAAAAGAATATCCGACATACAACCGTTGTATAACTTGTATAGTTACTACGGAGTACAAGAAGTCCTCTATTATTCCCAAAAAAGAAATACAACTCTAAAAAGCGGATAGCCAATTCCATACAAAATAGGAGCAGTGTGCTCCGAGCCCTGCGGACGATGTCATCTCGCGTTGACTTGTGGCTCTCGGAAGCCCCTGCGCCACTCAAGGGGCTTAGCGTTCTCGCGCGCTTACCGCATTCGGTCTTAGCGTTGCTGACTACTTGTTCAGACCGGGAGATGTCGGATGTTGTATGGAGTAATTGGCGATGGAATATTAGAATCGGATGGGATATTGGTTGGTGTTAACACCGAAACGCCGAATAGGGTAATAGGGGTCTTGGATTGTGTGGTCAGAGCACATTGTTTGGTGTTTACTGTTGTACATTTGTTCATTGAATGTTTTGATTAGCGCTGTAGGTGTTTATTTGCTATTGGTTTACGCTGTGGTGTTTATGTATCGTACTAGTATAGTGTTTAGTTCTCTTTTTTTTTTTCCCCCCATTGGGCCGATTAGTGACGGGATGTACTTACATGATTTTGTATGGGATTTAATGCCTCATTTCGTAGGTAATATGAAATATTCTTTGACTTTTTAACTGAGACTTTCTGGTTCGGGTTCGATGATGCCGAGTGTTGAGATCGCGTATCCCGATTAAGCCGATAGGGGAAGAACTTCGGAGGTTTGTAACATATAGTCGAAGTTTGTTAACCTGCTTCCTGGCCTACAGTAGGGAGGGTGGTGGGTAGTATATGGATACTGCGCTATTGGGATGATGCAGTCTGATTTCGTATTCATATTGGACATACTCGTAGGACAAAGTACGTGTTCGCTGCTAGTGGGACGCCATATGAGATACAACTGCATCCACAATTTACATTGTATGAAAGACATTTGCAAATCCCCAGCGCAGCCAACTTGCAGACTTGCTCTGAGCTTTTTGCAAATATCAAAACAAGAGATCAACATGTATCGGCTATCGGTACGGGTAACAACTATCAAAGGCAACAGTATATACTTTGTACGATTGGAGGTAACTCAATTCAGAAAAGATCTATGCAAACCAGTGGCATGAGGGGGATCATCAACGGGACAGACGCACAGCCCGCTGCAATATTGTAGTCTAGGGCTTGTCAAAGCGGCTAGGTGCATAAGCTAGGACTGCGCGAATATTTTTGAACCCGAGGGTTGTAGTCAGAGAATGAGAATACGGAGTACGGAGTACATAGGACAACCTTCCAAGATTGGAAATTAGAATGCCCCTCATACAAATCCCGAGGTTTGGAGGGGCAGAGGGGCAGCGTGGCAGCGTGGCGCAACGGCACAGACGTCATTCTGCATAGGGTAGGTGAACCGTGCAGTTAATCTTATCTTGATCAAGATGAAGTGAAAAAGTTTCAATATCACTAAGGATGCATACATGAAATAAAGAAAACAAAACGAGCAATTGGTATCTTAAAACACAAGCAACTCCCCGGGTAGATAAAGAGTGTCAAAATTGGGAACCGAGGTATAAAAGGATCGTAGAGAAGGGGTATAAGAGTCGTATAATCCAAATGAGAATCGCGCCACATGGGGTAACAATCAAGATCTCGACCGAACACGCCGAGCCGTGGGCGTGCACCCGGCGCTCATCTGAAGCATACTCTGTCGCTGCGCATCGTCTGTGCTTTGTGAGCTGCGAGTGGGGATGCCGCTGACGAAAGGCTGATCCGCGGTGGTGTTAGCACTCTTGGAAGCTCGTGCGGGAAGCTTGGACGAGCTGGGAGATTTGGGAGCAAGCTTGCGGCGGCCCTTGGTAGGTGTGGAGGGGGCGACAGCAGCCACAGCGGATGCCGAGGCTGCGGGAGGCTTGCTTGTGCCGCGACTTCCAGTCTTAACTGGGGTACCGGACCCTAAGATGCCCGAGTCGCCCAAACGCCTCACCCGGCGTGAGCGCGAGGTTACAGTAGCAGGTGCAGTAGTCGGGGTTGGGCCGCTCTCGGTAGCCCCACTGTCTGCATTCTCGTCTGCCTTTTGGGTTTGGCTACGGCTGCTGCGATGACCCAACTCTGCTTTCTTCGCTAAGCGCTTGCTTTCTGGTCGCGGACGAGGCGTTGCACCCACGTCATTCGTGCATCGGTCACCCTCCTCTTCATCTTCCTCGTCCATTGGCTCTCTGTACTCTTCATACTCAGCCATGCGCTCCTCATTCCACGACACTTGCTTTCGTGGTTTGTTCAGCCCACGGAAACTAGTGTCCTTGGGATTTGAGCTCTCATTCTGTGAATTGTCCAGCTGGAGCTCTTCCTGGCTCGACTGTTGAGCCAGAGCTTCCAGGGCGACCATGGGAGTTACAGATTTACCCTTGTTCAGCCGGGTATTGCGCTTTGTAGCCATAGCCACCTGCTGAGTCTCAGTTCGCTGTTGAAAAACGAATTCTGTCCCTTTAGCTCGGCGGAATGAGATAGTGTTGCGCATGGCAGGGGTACTCGAGCCTTTAGTGCGGGTGCTTCGACGGTAGGCAGGGCTTGAAGGAGCCTGTTCTTCCTTGATCTCTTTGGGGATGATAGCCTCCCGGTCATTGGCGCCATCGGCAGCACGCTTGAGGTCATATTTACTAGGCGAGAATTGCAACTTGACAGGTGAAGGTGAGTTGGTTGTCAGCTCCTCTAACACGCGGCGTGGTGGCGGTGTTGAGCATTCAACCTCTGGCGACTCCTCTGGGCTGGAAGACATCTCTGTTGGGTTTGTATCTTCGGGGTGGGTGACCTTGGCAGCTCGCTTCGCATTCGCCCTGGACAGGAAGTCGTTGAGGAGCTCTGCATCCTCTCCATCCAAAGAGCTTCGCAGTGCCGATCGTACCAACTTGATCTCCTGCTCTTGCGTCAGGTCTTCCACGGACTCTGTGGTGGACATGGTGTTGTTGGCCTTGTCCTCTCCTGCACTGTCGATCGCACCCGGCGCATCTTGGCTGGATAGTTTAGACTGCAGATCCTGCGAGGTGTTTGCGTCGGATGCTGTAATATTCAAGTCCGTGGTCATAGCGTCGTTGTAAACCGGCGTCTTGGAAGTCTTCCACATATCGCTGAGCGGCTGGGGAGACGCATTCGTAGCTACATCGCCAACAACATCATTGAGCGTTCCCTCAGTTTGGTTCGCAGTGAAACCAAACACCTCCTGGGAGCCCTCGTCGTGGATGTTGAAATTGAATTCGGGCAACTTGCCTGTAAATTAATCAGATAAAAGGTCTTTCTAAAAGCGGGAGAGTGAGATGTGATGCGTGATTTGTACACAGCTCGCATCGCATAATATTAAAAAGACTTACGTCGCTTCCGAGACGCCTGCATCTCCCATTTAGTCTCAAGGAAAGACCGACCACGTTGCTCGGCCTCAGTCTCGTGGTCCGCATCGGCGGGGTCAACACACTGGCGCTTCACGCCGCGCTGATAATCCGAGTGTTTCGAGGCGCCGATTCCCGAAGTCTGGCTTTCTGTCGCAGTATTCATGCTGGTAAACGGAAAGCGAATGCGCTTCCACAGCTTCCGTGTCTTGTCTCCGGCTCGGACAGGCGTCGAAGGTTTGCGATCCCACAGTCGCGGCAACGCGCTCAGGGCTTTGATAGGCGTGAAACTGAAGGAACTTTCAGCGGGAGGGTTGGCAGAGCTGCTGGCGCGTAAGGCAGTTTGTGTTAGTCTCAAGTTTATATGGCGGTGTCTCTCAAAATAAAGGGGAAAGGTGATCAAGCCCCTGAGCCAGAGGCGCGAATGATCCGTTTGATACAGAGGAAACAAAACAAATATTGAATCCAAGTCAGAAAGAAACAAAGAGTTGACATACCATGCTTGCGGTGAGGGAGGGCGGTTCTCCATTGTTGTTGATGCGCGTGGAATGTGTCAAAGCCGTTGGAATCTTGATTTGGCGAGGTATGTTCGAGTGATTTATATGAATCAAGTTAAGTTATCTAATATAATGTCCCCAAAAAAAATGCAAATCAAAGGATGCCACTGGGCCCCTCAGTAAAATGTCGGATTGTCGTGATGGATGCGAAAGTTATGAAGCGGGCCGTTGTGGTTTTGCTTTGTCTTTTCGTTGCCCTGCCAACCACCGCATGGGAGAACGTGGACATAGTGTCGATCATGAATATCTCGAATCTCATTTCGAATTCGCGTGAGATGTGGTAATTCAATTTTAATATATGTTAGAGCTCAGATAGTGAGAAATGTGGTATATTAATGGATATCTTGACGATATATATCTTCACAAACGAAGGTACTGGCAAACTATTGTGAAGCACAGCAAATATATATCGCCCAGGGTAAAAGCAGGTTGAAATCATAGTCTGAGGGTTTACTACATCTTACAGATCTATTTCCTCAAAGCTCAGGTATAGAATGTCTTTATAGCAAAGCCATCAATCTACAAGGATGACAGGTGATGATGCTCCCAGATAGCATGGATTGGGAGTAGCTTTGAATTGCTTTCTTTTACACTGTGTGGCAGTGAATCGAAGCAGTCCACGGGTAAGTGTACTCAAAGAACTGCAAGCTAAAGAATCAAGTCGTATCTCATTATTCATATCATATGCTGGCAGACAGTCTCCAAATACGGAGAGACTCATAGCAACTTCTCTGCCAAGTCCCGTTCATCAAAAGGATCCCCGAATTCATCTGAATAAGGCAGCCAGTCAGCACATTGTACAGCCACCCATAGATGCAAAGCAACTCAAGCTCGACAAAACAGATACACGAAGCCACATACCTAGCTTGAAATCTCTATCAACAAGATATTCCATAGCACGATGGTAATCTTCTTGAGCACGCTTGCTCTTCCACGCCGCAACACTTGCGTCAATCGCCTTCTCCGCAGTCTGTCCACTGTGCTGTTCTAACGCAGTCCCAATGTCGCCAACAGAAGCACCAGCCTCCTGCTTTGTCTGGGATCCAGGAGGGGAAAGCTCCGATACGTCAACGCCAGCCGAGGAAGCTTGGGCGGTACCGGTCGGAGTGCGGGCGCCGGTTCTAGCGCTGTCGTCGGGACGGATGGAGTCGACGGAGGAAGTCATTGTGGAGTCACCGTCTGGATCTTTGGGATCTGGTAGGTGTTTGTTAATGGATGTAACCCCCGGGTTTGTAGTTTGTAGCAAGGAAGAAGACGCGGGTTGCATAATGTGGGTAATGGAGCGCTATCGATATCGCGGGGCCCACTGTGCCTCTCTCGGCTACTTCGTATAGCTTTTGAGGGAATAGAGGAGACCTACCAATCGCCATTGTTGGGAATTAAACGAAAAGGGATAGATGGTCGATTTGTAGTTTCTAAAGTTCTCAAAACTTCAAGGCGCGGGGAGTGGAGAGATCAACGGTCGACAGGCGGTGGCCCCGGGGGTCTCTCGTATGAATTTTCTTCTTCTTTCTTCCCCAGCTTATATACTCCATGAACATACCAATCATTGCTGGCCTTTGTGATTAGCATATTTTCATTAGATTTGTTTTTCGATATTTTCCTCTCTATTTTTAATCTCGTCATTCTACGTGCAATGAGCGCAAACTCCGGTGCAGTTCCCGATGCCTGGGAAGATTCATGGGAAAACCAAGCAGATGTATGTAATATCAGGGGAACGATGTGGTGTTTGGGACAGACAATAGTCTGCCATTCAAGTCTGTTCAATGCTTGCAGGCTATGAATAACATGCTGATGGTCATCGTTTACAGAAACTCGACTCCAAGTCTACCCCGCCGTCCGAGAAGAAAGTCTCATCCAAGGTCACCAAGGCGCAACGCAGGGCGGAACAGGCAGAGTTCAATCGCCAGCTATGGGCTGAAGCGTAAGTTTCAATTACCAGCTAGCGCCGTCGCATTTATTGGGGCTGTTCAAGAGACTGAACTGGGTTGCAGCGAATCCACAGAAACATTCCATTTCGTTGAAGCGCGTGCCGATGTTCCCCTAAAGCAAGACTTCAAGCCCGCAGTTACATTGCTGAGTCGGAAACCTCAGCTTGTGACAAGACATTCGTCATCATCCTCGAGAACAATTACCGCCGCAACTGCTGGACTTGGCCGACTCGGACTAGACGATGACGACGACTCGGACGATGACAACAAGCCGCCCCAGCCAACACCCGAGGAGCGCCATGCTATTGCATTGAAGAATCGGGAGGAGAAACAGCGGAAGTACGAAGAAGTGCGCGAACGTCTGTTTGGAAGCCCATCTGCTACGGCTTCGGGTACCTCGTCCCCTGGCAGCACAACCCCGCCTCGTCAAAATTCTACAGGCGAGGGCAGGGGGAGAGGCAAAGGACGTGGCGGCGGAAGAGATCACCAGAAGAGAGATTCCTCGTCAACCTCGAGCAAGTCCTCTAGACATCTCTACGATCCCTCCACTTCGGCCAAGTCAAATGCACCCTTCCTACAGAGAGGTGGCCGTCCGCAAGTTGAGCGAAGCGGCTCCGACACCCAGGCTCCACAGCAGCCATTGCGCAGTCCTCGAGGCCCTGATGCAAGTGGGAGAGGTGGCTTCAATTTCAATCGAGGTGCTCGAACAGGCTAATGTACATTTGGCCAATATATTTTCGTCCCAGGACGCTGGCCGTCAGATACCTTGAATGTTTTCTGGTTAAGGGAGGCCTCGTCCTGCGTTAATTGCATTTGCGACCTGGGATGTGTTTGGACGGTTCTCTGCGACATGAAGTGTTAACGGTGCCTTTGAAAAAAAAAAAAAACGACATGCAATACTCACGGGCATAACGCTCATAGCTGTCGTGGTACAGCTCATCCGTACTAGTCGTCGCCTGCACATGCTGGTTGGTCTCGATTGCATTTATCCAAATGGCCAGCCTGCTTCCCTCCTCAGCATCTGGCCATCCTCGGTATGGTTTTAGGACCCACCGCAGCCGAATAATCCACGGGGCAGCTTGGATATCCACAAGGGACATCTGCGGGCCCATGAAGAAGGGTCCCTTGGGATGCGCTACTTCGAGCAGCTTCTCCATCGCGTCTCGCAGCTCCTGCGTCTTCTCGATCTGTTTCTGTTGGTCCTGCTCCTGCAGTATACGGTAGAAACTTGGCACGATATGCCGATTGACCTGGAGGGATATTAGTGACGATCACTAAAATAGACCTGTCTGTCTACTTACATGATCCGCCCACAACCGGCAATGGGCGCGCAACTTTGGGTCTCCTGGAAGCATTGCAGCTCCTACGCCCAGATCCTCCAGCTGAGGGATTCGTCAGTAACGGAAATGGGAAATTGGCCATTCGGTTCTCTTACATATTCCAACAACACGTTGCTTTCATAGCAGCCCCAGTCGTCGTGCCGCAAAGCAGGAACAAGCCCTCTTGGATTAACCTCTAACAGCGACTGGGGCTTCTCGTATGGATCCACTTCGATGTATTGGTACGGGATACCTTTCAGCTCCAAGGCAATCCATACGCGTTGCACGAAGGGGCTTCAAACATGCAGGTCAAGTCAGTACACAACAAGCTTTCGTCAGAACGAGTCAAATCTGAGGGGATCTTACCAGAAGCAGCTCCCAAATAGCTTGAGATTAACGTCGGCAGAATGTTTGATCGCAGTTTCAGCGGCCAGACCCGTCGCTTTTGTATGGTATGACTTTTGGCTTGTTCGAGACATGACTCGGTCCTATTGTGTATTCTGTGTTAAAGCTGCACAATCCAGAATGCTAGAAATGGAAACAAAAAGATGAAGGCTTGATCTTTGGAATGTGGGATATATGAAGTCAATGTAGACATGTGACGTAGCCGGGATCATGCGGGGATACTCGTCCGCGTCTGCGCAAACGAACAGAACAAAACAGGATTGACATACCGTTCTCGTTCTTTTGTCTTTCTTTTCCTTCAGGACATATCGTTGCACACTACTCTTCTTGACACGGTCGCTTTCTTCAAGCGTATGTTGATGACCGCCACCCACTCCGTCATTCTTCCCGTTGGCACCATTGCCATTCACCCGCTGTATAGTGAAATATCTCCCGCCATTCGATCCCGGATGATTTGGCGGTAGACCAGGGTTCGGAGTGAGCATACCGAATGTTTGGACATTTCGGATCGCAGGGTCATCATTCAGAGAGAAAGTGTACATACCAGGCAGGATGTTAGATGGCAAGGGCTCGACTGCATGAGTCGTATTTGATATTTCTGACACTGGGAAGTATTCCACGACTTTGATTTTGACATGGCAGAGATCCCGTTCTCTGGCCGTACGCTTGCGCTTCTTTTTTTCTGGGTCATCGGACTTGGGGGTCCCGGGAGGCCGTCCTTTGAGTCGACAGTCCCAGTAATGGGAAACGAAGGGTTTACGCTTGTACCGTTGGGTTGAGCGATGAGAGTATACATTGTCAACGTGGGGGAAATAGGTTTGGAATCTGTAGAAAATCCCAAGTCAGCCTCTCGGTAGAGTAGCAACAATCTCAAGAATGGAGTCTGCATACTCCTCTTCGCTCAGGGTGATCATTTCATCAACGTTGAACAACCTATCTCTCCAGTAATCCAGATGCGGAGGATTTGGAACCACTTTGAAGCCTTGCAGCTCTCCAGGCCCAGTGAAGGACACTGGATCCGCGGAGCCAGAATCTAGCTCGATAAAGTCCGATTGAAACGGTTGACTTGAGGACTGCAACGTTGTTAAGCTGTTATTCTGAGCTTGATGCGCGTTATTCCCCATCGCTAGCTCGTTTTGCGACAGCGACGCTGGAGGCCCCATTTGTCCAGTACCAGCGCCATGCAATGCCCCGCTCATATTCGCTGCATGAGCGACGCCATTGTTGTAGTCCTGCGATTGGTGTAAACCATTGGAGGATTGCCCTTGCGGTTGTAAGTGCGAGGCAGCTCCATTGCTAGGGTGACCTTGGTGCGATTGGTGTTGTGTGGAAGGAGACGCGGTGATGAAATTGTTCGCTGGCTCGCCTGATCGTGGAGGACGAATAAACGCATGCGTCGCGTTCTGGAGCTGTGATTCGGCTTCGGTCGGGGGACGGAATGAGCCGAAGGGTTGTGATTCTGGGTCAAATTGGCCCAACTGTAGGTTGGACTCGTTTATTGGCATAGAAGGTCCTAAGCGGGGAGAGGACAGTCGCAGCTCAGAGTCCATCGTGTAAATAATAAAGTTGTGGAGAGGCGTGCTGCTTTTGGGGAGAAGAAGGACGGTTGAAGCGGCATTGTGGGGTTGAGGGAAGCTCGGATCATCTTGGGGTTCTCAGGTACAAAAAGACATGGCTGGGCATCAATATCAATGGGTTCTCTTCTTTTTTTCTTTTTTGAATTGGCAATGAAATGCATATCTATTCTATTTCAAAGACTAGGATATCGAAATATTACCATCTATTCGCATTGAATCCATAGATGCAGTATCGATTCCAATGAACATCCTTGACAGCTTACAGACCCTTGCGATGTTTCTTTGCTGCTTCCGAATTCTTGAAAGGAAACCCCGTCGTCCTCTTGTCTGCACCCGTCCGGCGACTGATCCTGCCATTGCTGCTAGCAAAGAGCATGCACCACAACCCAATGGCCGCAATACTAGAATATCCAGCAACACCAACAGCAAAGAGACCCTGTCCACCGGTAACATACCAGGTGTACGCGTAGAAAGCACATGCGGTATGGAAGATAGAGGTCACCATAAGAGTGGGTATAGCATATGGGGCCTTGGGATCGTCTTCATCTGTTGTTACAGAATCTTTAATTTCGGATGTCAGAGGGATGGAGCCGGTTAACATCATGGTCAAAACGGCGATAGTAAGAAAACTAAAGCCGAGGCACCGGGCGAAGTAGATTTCCATGGCTTTTGAAGGGCAAAGGGTTAGCATGGCTTGTAAACGGGGTGCACGCGGCATTTTCAGGATGTGGGCCACATACGGGAAATAGGCCGAGTCTCGTCGAGCAGCATGGTCACTATCATGCTCGGTCCAGCAATCAAAGGTAAACTCTGAAGTGCCAGCCATGCGGCCGTCGAGTATGTGTAGGCGCGAAAGACCTGTCAAGTTAGCCTTTAGCTCCGGTTTCGAGGTCTATTTTTCGTAGCTGTAGAGACAGTAATGGGATTGACTCACATCCATGATGGCAGTTCGCTGGTATGTGTTTCAATTGAATTGAAATCTCCTTGCGGGATTGAAGTAGCTTGTATCAAAAATGGTTAGGTCCTGAGAAGATGAAGCTTCCAAGCGAACGTTTTTTAAGGCTGAAGCATTATAAACAAGTGACGTCATACAGTTTCAGTGCTGTTTGACTTGTTTGAACATCCATTTTTATGTCAGCATGCCAGGCTTAATAGAGAGGTGTACGGAGTACCCCATAATCCAATGGCTGTTCTTATTCTAAAGTATACTCTCAAGTTGCGATAAGGTCATCTTTGCGATGAAATTTATCCTAAGCCAGCTGGATTTTGATCTACGAACAGCCTGGAGCAGTGCTTCTTACCAATAAAACAAGCCCTGGAGACAGCTGCAGAGCGAGTGCGGGTTGGGGTTGTGGGATGAGCTGATGAGGCATCTATCCTCTTCGTGGGGTTTATCACAAGTACGAACTTCCGAGGACTTGAACGGGGCAGGGGCTATGGACGGCCAGAAGAGTGGATCTCGGGACCTTCCAAGGTCGGTATGGCGGATGTAAACCTAGCCGGGACACCCATGGAGTAGTATATGATGGATGTTAGACAAGATCGCATTTTTCCCCTTTCAAATGTACTATTATATAACTACTAGTACTGACTATATAGGAGTCCTCTACCAATCGTACAGACGTCGTGGATTCAGCACCATCAACGAATGCCATTCCTTATCAGACAACCACGTCCGCAGACTCTTCAACCAAGCCAGATCGTCCACCTCAAGATACGGCGTATCCTTGAGGGCCTCTTCCCTAGTTCGCACCTTCATCAAAGGTGTATGAGGCCTAAAGTTCTCTCGAGTCAGCTTCCCTATCCTATACTCCGGTCTAACGAATCTCAAGAACATCAGACTTACCAATCACTCCCCCAAAGGACCTGTCGCGGGTTGGCGTCAAAGAATGCACGAACGAGAGGTTTCATATCCTCAAAGTGCGGTGCCTCCGTGCTCACACGGTACGGCGCACTGATCTTAACAAACAGATGTCCATCCCGTACCAGCTCAATCAATGCTTGAAAGCCCTCCTGCTTAGTGATATCCCCCTGGCACTCAGCAGGAAGCATGCTTGTCCCCTTCAGCAACGCAAAATGATCCGTCACGAGACGAACACCGTTGGACACGATATCATTTACAATGACAGGTTTCAGCTCCGGCCAGAATTCCGGGTGGACGTGCGTGAAAGCCATGCTCCAGCCTACACAGCTCTGAAGTGCATTTGCGTGGGCTCGTAGAGCTACCTTTTGCCGCTCGAGGTCGTGCATCGCTTTGTAATGATAGAGGTTTACCCGGATACCGCGGACGCCCGCGTCGTGCATGTCTTTGAGCTGGCATCGAGTGACCACCTCTGGGTCAATGACTCCAATAGCCCTAGTAATATCTGGACCCAGATCTGTGGTGAAGGTTGTCAAGCAACTGCAGTCCGAGCCGTAGGAAAGGCCATGGGTGAGGACGGAATTGGTGATTCCAAGTTGTCGTTTGAAGTCGTTGTAGCGGCTTATTGTTGCAGGAGGAGGCGTGAGATGGCGATCTGGGGAATAAGGGAATCGTTCAGCTGTAAGTTTGATGAGTTAGATTCCCTCGTCGTGCTATATGTACTTGGGTGGATACATCTTACGCTCGAATATATGGTGGTGAACATCCCAACCACCATTGGGAAACAACTGCAACACTGCAGTACCGTCTTCTGAGATCATTTTGAATAACTAACTGCGATGATATTCAAGACATGAAAAGTGTTTGCCAAGCTAAATCAGGTGGGATTGGGAGGGTTCAATATAATGATACGAATCGCGAGATCCGAGAAGACCAAAGTAGACAGTGCTGGTATATTGAACGGTATTCCATTTTGGTCAGTTTGATCTGGCAGGATTTGTCACGAGAAACCCCAATCTGGATGGTCTATTGAGTAAGAAAGGGCAGGGGGTAACGGTCAGGCTCGATGCTGGAGCGCTCCGAAATGTGGGGGTATAGAAAAAAAGGCGAAAGGGTCGCTCCGACGCGGACAGTCCGGAACACATTTTGAAATTCGGAATATCACGATTGCTTAATATTGGCGAACAGGAGACTTGTATTGATTTGCTTGAAGTGGCCGTTCTCGCGTGCCTCCGGGTCTCCGTATACCGGGTCTCTGTATACCGCAGAACGTACTCGGAGAGTTGTAACCTCGAGGAATGGCCGGGCTCGAAACCACAGGATGACCCATATCATCAAGCAAATAGAAATAACGATAATATAACATGGACTTGCCATAGACTTCCAAGGTTCCCTGCAATTATACTATACAATCTTTTCATATCATGACAACAAAGAAGCAAATTTTACCATGGCAGTCAATACTAGCCGGTGGCGCAGCAGGCGGACTCGAGAGCATGATCACAGTATGAACAGACTGCATACCCCAATTCAATTGTGCTGGAGCGAGGAGATGGCTAACGGCAGTGCACCGCCAGTATCCAACTGAATACCTAAAAACCCGCCAACAGCTCTTCAAAGGCAGCGCCCAGAGACCGTCTCCGATCAAAATTCTCACATCTACAATCAGTGAGCATGGTATCCGAACAATATACACGGGAAGCGGTGCCTTTTGCATCTCCAACGCCTTAAAATCCGCCATCCGCTTCTTCACATTCGACAGCATCCGCAAATTCATGCCCGTTGACGCATCCGGGAAGACGACATCACTGGGCAACATGTGCGCAGGTCTAATGGCCGGTGTGGCCGAGGCAGTAGCCGTCGTGACACCGGGCGAGACCATAAAAACCAAAATGATTGATGATCGCGCCGGCCTGAGATTGTACAGGTCGACGGGCCATGGTATCGTTTCCATCGTCGCTCGGGAGGGGTTGCCCGGTATATACCGTGGAGTAATTCCTGTGACTCTCAAGCAGTCTGCCAATGCCATGGTCAGGTTCACGAGCTATAATTTACTTCTGAGTCAGATGGAGAAGGTGTCATCGCAAAAGTCGGTTCACACGGTGATGGCTGGCGCGATGGCTGGTGTTGTGACGGTCTATGCGACTATGCCGTTTGACTCCATCAAGACCAGGCTGCAGGCAGTTGATGGGCATCGGATGTATAGAGGTTCGTTGGACTGTTTGAGGTCTGTTATCTCTCAGGAGGGCGTCTCTGCCTTTTGGCGAGGAACGACGCCTCGTCTTGTTCGGCTGAGTGTTTGTTTCCCTTTGGCCCCTTCGAATTGCGATGCACGGCTGATATGATAATCTCAAGGTGTCTGGAGCTTTAAGCTTTACAGTTTACGAGTCGGTGATTGAGTGGACTAGCTCTAGTCAATAGGTCGGAAGCGAGGCAAGATTGAGAGGATCAGCCTCCTAACAGGGCAATGAGATGAGGTAAAGAAGATCGAAATGGGTTGGAATCAGCAAGCCTAGGATTATAGCTTGTGGTGCTAGAGTAGCATTATCGAGTCTTGGCCTGCGGACCATGAACACTCTTGTCCATGGGTTTCTTCTTTGTCCTTCTCTATATCTTTCTTGATTGAGAAAGCCGAGTTCAAAACGGCCTCAGTTTTATTTCTCCCGCGCTAATTAAATATTGTCCGCTCCCAAGAAACCATACTGTAGGGCAAAAAGACCCTATTCATGTGATATGCGAATGGAGAACCGCCTATAGAGTCTTCCTTCGGACGTTATTATGAATATATTATTCAAATCGGTTGACCACCTTTAGAATTGGAAGATGAGAACTCGGATTATTGGCTGTGAATATGAAATGGATATTATCCAGATGATGAAATGTATCGGAACTCAAAGGGGAGGTCGAGAGTTGTCCGTAAGACCAACCGATCCCGAGAAAGGGTCCCAGCCCCAGTCATCGTGTAGATAGTCTGCCATGAACGTCTCCATTGCAGCCTCGATCGAAAGCCCATCTGAGTTGAAGGCATTGAGTGGGTCAAACGCCGTCGGAGAGAAATTCATGCCTTCAAAAGCTATCTGGGCGCCGTCCAGAGGCTGAATGGTGTGCTCCAACCCTAGACCTATCTGGAGTACTTCGGACTCCGCAACATCGTTTTCAGCTGAGTTTGAAGACTCTAACCTTCTTCTTATAGCAGTTGGGGGCAGAGTCGATGGCGGAGAAGGCTCTTGTGCATTGCTCAAAAACTTGATCATCAAGTCGATCATTTTCTCGAAGCTTTCTTTCCCGGCTCGTACAGAGGGCCACCATTGACTTCCAATGCTGAGGTGGTTTGAGCAAGTTCGGAGATCGCGAAGGATTTTCTCGAAGGGGGTTGTGTTTTGGAGACGATGGGATGCCCATATGCAATAGACGATTGTGGCGCCTGAGGAGAATATCCCGTGGATGTTGCGCCAGTTGTACAGAAGCATATCTTGGTTGCTGAGCGTATCGTATACCTGCAAACGCCGGCTGCAGCTATGGTAGCACAGCGATAAGGCGTCCTGGCTTGGCGAAGGGAACATCTGGGATGGCTGGAAAAGAAGAGCCACGGTATTGTGGTAAAGCTGCTCCATGCGCAATTTTTCATAATGGAGCTTCAGCTTCTCTTCTACCTCCATATCGTGGGAAGGAGACACTTTTGAGACCTCGGTTAACCAATCGTCAAGATCTGACTTGATTTGGTGTTGGATATCTGGAATATTTGTCGGCCAAACGAATGTTCGAGTGTTGGTTCGAAGGCTTGGAAGATGATACAGAAGTAGTTTAATTTCGGAGATATATCGATCCAACTTAAACCGGTAGATAGAGAGGGCGAGGTGTTGAGGGGGAGGTTGGAGGATCAAGAGGCCAGTGTTGGGTATGGTGATCATATCCGGTATATCTGACTCGTCCGGCAGTCGAATGTCAAAGGTCTCGTCACGAATGCCCAATGGGCGACCCTGAATGGTAGCTATTGACCTGTTGAATATTAGAGCTTGTATCAAGGGTCGCATGATAGTTTGCCTACCGATCAAGGGAGTAGACTGTATAAAATATGAATCTCCGGACTGTGGCTATGACTGCAGGCTTCTCTGCTGACGATCCACCCGGCTCTCGCTGAAGGCCTAGATCGATGCAATGAGCCATCGCGACATGTGACAATGTCCACACATCGACGCCAGCAGGCTCAATCAAGCTCTGCACTACCAGTAGAAGCATAGCTTGAAGTGAATGCACTGAGATGTGGGAAAAGCATTCCGAAGATGTGGACATTGCCATGCGATAGAATTTGGAGGGGGAATGGTCGTAATTCTTCTTTCGTGTAAGAACTGTCGCTGCGAGCGAAAATGCCATGAAGATGTGGTACACGGCCGTTGAGATGGAGATAGGCGTGGTTGCTTTTCCAAAGACGATATCAATCTTGCCATTATATGAAAAGGGACTCACAGAATCGATCCATCCATGAGAACCAGTGGTTTCGTCGTACCCTTCTTGAGCACAGGTGTACAAAGCCCGATAAGCATTGACCAAAGAAGCTGGGTGTAGGAACGGTTGATCGATATGAACATATTGAAAATACACGCTGAACAAGATGCCGGCTTCTTCGGGCGAGGGGATCTCCTATCAATGATCTATTAGCCGGATGCAAGGCAGCCGACTGACTTCAAAATCCCGAGTTGTGTCATTACCTTGCTCAAGTTCTTATATATTGATTTTAACTTTTCCGTTGGTATCCTCAGTGGTGACCTACGCGACTGCACAATGCCGTTGAGCGCCACTGTCTCTCTGGGCGACTGCATTTCGCTGTCCAGCCCAACCAGTTTCGTGAATAACAAGCCAGAGGAAGAGCCCAGATAATGCTGTTGACGTGAGTCAGACTGCAATGAGAGCATACCTAGGTCGATCGCAACCGAGCGTGCCTTGACCGAAAGAGGCGAGCCAACCTCGGACTCTTCTGTGGCGGAATGGGATCGCTTATTGTTTGATATGTCTCCACGGGAAGATGCTTCATTCGGGGAAATCTCTTGAGAGGACGATAGCGTCTCAATAAATTCCTGATTGACCTGTGGTCCTTGCGAGATGTCAAAGTCGGGCTGCAATGAGCGCAGAGTGCGCTCCAGCCATTGAATCCGCGCCCCGCATTGTACTGCGAAATCCCGCGGTATAGACAAATGACTGTTGCCGCCGTGCACATCGACGCAGGGAGCTTTTGCCCGGGCGCAGTTTCCACAGGCCGGGATGCCGCCGTCGTATTTGATACGCTTCTGGCGACACCTCCGACAGGCGGACTGTACCTTTCTGGTTGGTGGGGGAGCTTGTTCTGTCATTTTGAAGCAGGGTGAGGCAAGGGAAATCCCTCTTAAGAAGCCATTTATCCAAGTGAACAAGTGGAATGAAGCAAAGTGCAAATTGGAAATTGGAGGTTGGAGGTTGACTGTGGGGAAAACACAAAGCTTGGGCCTGTCCGGGATACTTCATGGGCCTGTCGTCGCCCGAGGACTTCCCAAAGGCAGTGCCGGACAACTAAATCCCCTTCCAATGTTCCAAAGGTTGCCAGCCTCCAAAGATCGGCCTAATAAGTACAAATACCATCTATTATCATTGTCGGTTATCGCACAACTTTGGAAAGATTACAAGATTTGTGCCGCTTTGTAAGTTGAATTGTACTACGGAGTAGCGATCTCGGTTTCTCATCTTATCCACTACCTAGTAGGTACAGGCTTATTATTTCCGCAGTTTCTTGATTAAGGAACCCATCTCCTCGCCAGCCTCAAGACCCTCCAATGTCTTTTGATCAATCTCGTATCGTTCCTGGCAAAGACGCACGCACTCCTCAATATGGGCGACAGGGATAGCCACCACCCCATCTTGATCGCCCAGAATGTAATCACCGGGGGTGACAGTGACCTTCTCATCGACCTCGACATTGTCATACTGAACAGGCACGTTCAGCTCCGACGAGCGAGTGAAGGTATTGGATCCCAAAACGCTGGTTCCTCGAGCAAAAAGACCCATGTTCAACTCCTGATGCTCGGAAATATCACGGAACTGACCGTCGATGACAACTCCGGCAGCCCCTAGCTTCTTCGCGCGGGTGCTCATCAAGCCACCCCAGCATGCGCTGATAAGGCCCTTTGGTTGCGAAACAAAGACCACGCTCCCCTTGGGGATAGCGTCGGCGAAATGACAAGGTGGTGTTGGCGAGGTCTTGTCGGCTGAAGGCACCATGCGCACTGTGTAGGCGGGTCCGAAGATCTTCGCCACTGTGCCATTGGACCCCGGACTGTACATTTTGAGACCCGATAGATATCCTCCATGACGGAGGCCTATTTGGACGAGCGCATCTCCGACCTGGAATTTGCGATGATCAGCCTGAAGTTGTGTGGTAATGCGGAGACGCGGAGAGGGGGGAAACTGACGTCGCACGACGCGAACTTCCCCAGCGCCTGGATAGCCTTTGCACTTGCGAGCATGTTGTGGATAATTCGATATGGATATAACTTGTAATTGAACTTACTGAGCTATATCACAACTTCGAAGTGCCGATGCCAACGACGTTGAGAGGTGCGGAGTGGCCCGGGCCCCACCCGGAACGCTCCAGCAGGCCGCATTCTGGAGGAACATGGGTGACTGGAGCAAATAATATCGGAGGTAAATTGTGTTCGGTAAGTAGACGTCTCTCGGAGATGACTTGGTTACCTAGATCCTCTCCATCCTCGGAGTGCTTGTGTCGCGCTCAGGCAAAATGATGCGAAATTCCTTCTCGCGGGTCGCGCAAGCGCCTAGGACATGCTTCTCGCAGACGATCAAACGATTCAATCATCACCAGACAATCCTTGGAGTCAATTATACCAAGCAACTCGAAACGCTGGATGCGTTGAAGCGTCAGTCCCAGAGACCACTGACTCTGACCGAGAAACTCCTCTACAGTCACCTTATCACCGGCGACAAGGAATGGGACTTGGAAACCATCGAGCGTGGCAAGACAATTTTGGAGCTCAGGCCCGACAGAATTGCCTGCCATGATGCGACTGCCACGATGGCTCTCCTGCAATTCATCAGCGCAGGGCTCCCGCGCGTGATGGCGCCCACGACAGTACACAGTGACCATCTGATCATTTCAGAGAAAGGCGCATCCGAGGACTTGCAACGTGCGATCTCTGAGCATGCGGAGGTGTATGAGTTTCTGAGCAGTGCTTCAAGGAAGTATGGCATTGGTTTCTGGAAGCCTGGATCCGGAATCATTCATACCGTGATCTTCGAGAACTATGGAGTGTAAGTCCATCTTCATTTGGGCCAACACTCCGGAAATACTGACATGTTTGCTCGAATAGTCCCGGTGGTCTGATAATAGGAACCGATTCGCATACCCCGAACGCAGGTGGCCTGGGAATGCTTGGAATTGGAGTTGGCGGCTCTGACGCCGTGGACGCCATGTCTGGAATGCCGTGGGAGTTGGTGGCCCCGAAGGTGATTGGTGTCCGCCTCACTGGCCGGCTCAATGGGTGGACATCAACCAAAGACATCATCTGCAAATTGGCCGGTATCCTGTCTGTCTCTGGCGGAAAAGGCTCCGTGATCGAGTTCTTTGGCCTGGGAACTGAGACCTTGGGCGCAACTGCTATGGCTACTATCTGCAACATGTCTGCAGAGATTGGCTCAACGTCATGTATCTTCCCGTACTCTGAGGCCATGAGTCGGTACCTCGGTGCCACTAACCGTGATTATGTGTCTGGGGCGGCTCTTAGGGTGAAGGAGACTCTCCTGACAGCCGACGAGGGCTCAGACAAGCACTATAATCAGGTTATTGAGATCGACCTCGACACACTCGAGCCTCATATCAACGGACCCTTCACACCAGACTTGGCTCACTCTATCTCCGAGCTTAAGAGTGCCGTTGCTGAGAAAGACTGGCCCTCAAACCTAAGCCATGCCATGGTCGGCAGCTGTACTAATAGCTCTTACGAGGACCTCGACAAGACTAGGCAGCTAGTCGCTCAAGCAAAGCGGGCCGGAGTGGACAAATTTAAGGTTCCATTCCTCTTGACCCCGGGCAGTGAACAGATTCGCGCTACTGCGGAAGCAGACGGGATTTTGGACGAGCTGCGGGAGGCCGGCGCTGTCGTGCTAAGCAGCTCATGCGGTCCCTGTGTTGGATCCTGGGACCGTAAAGATGTAGATGTGAAAGGGAAAGAGAAGAACTCGGTCATCTCTAGTTACAACCGCAACTTCATCGGCCGTCATGACAGCAACCCCGCCACACATTCCTTCGTCACTTCGCCAGAGATGGTCACTGCATTTGCGTACTCCGGACGCTTAGACTTCAACCCCTTGACCGACAGCATCCCCGTCGGGAATTCATCGTTCCAATTTCAACCACCCACGAATCGCGAACTCCCTGCGCATTTCAAGAGCGGCAAAGACACCTTCCAGAACCCCCCCGTCGACGCGTCCGGGCTATCTGTCGCAGTGAACCCCAAATCAGATCGCCTCCAACTTCTCACACCGTTCAAAGCATGGCAGCCGCAGTGTGCCAATCAGATGGAGCTCTTGACTAAAGTAGCTGGCAAATGCACCACTGACCACATCTCTCCAGCTGGACCGTGGTATAAGTACAGAGGCCATCTGGAGAACATTAGCAACAACATGCTCACCACCGCAACAAACGCCTTCTTGCCTAACACCCCCCAAAACTTGGGCCACACTCGAAACCCCCGCACGAATGAAGTCCAGGTCGTCCCCGAGGTCGCACGGAGCCTACAGGGTCTCGGTATCCGCTGGTGTATTGTCGGTGACCACAACTACGGCGAAGGCAGCTCACGCGAGCATGCAGCCCTAGAACCGCGTTTCCTGGGAGGCGTTGCCGTGATCGCCCGCTCTTTTGCTCGTATTCATGAAACGAATCTTAAGAAGCAGGGTATGCTTCCCTTGACATTCGACGACCCGGCCGACTATGTTCGGGTTGCGGAAGGTGACCGCATCACACTACTTGGGGTCGAAGATGGAGAGTTCCAGCCGGGGAAGCAGGTTGTGATGAAGGTTGAATCGCGCCAAGGTAAGACTTGGGAAGCTTCCTTAAATCACAGCTATCATCCGGGCCAGATTGCTTGGCTCCGTGCTGGAAGTGCATTGAACCATATCAAGGCCACTATGCTTCTGAAGTGATTGCCATTTTGTATTCTAAAAGAAGGCGTTGGCTGAGCTGCCTTCTGTAAACAGTTGGTATAATTGCATATTTTATCACATAGAGTTGAGACTTATAAATACTTGACAACTTTTATTGGGATCAGAAAGGGTTTTATCTAACGTAAGCTATTTCCTTTAAACTGACTTATAATATCGAGTCACTATCTTCCATTTTAAACTCCAAGTGTTTACCCGAAATGGTCAATCGCACCTTTGGAACTGAGGCAAAGAACGGAGACCTTCCGTTTTCACCTTCACTGAGAATCCTCTACAGACCTCCAGCATAACCCTTTGACAGTACCAGGTGGATTAGTTTACACGCGTCTCAAAGGAACCACTTCCATTCCAGGTCCATACTAATCCCATATCACGTATCCGGAGTGATCCAACTCCCCAACTCCCTAGTTCCAGCCAGAATCCTCCACCGGAACCCTCCTCTTCCCCACATTCGGAACAGTCCCTCCCCAGACTTGGCACTCACTCACAAGACTGGCCAATGCAGTCTCATCGGTTAGTCACTGGGCTCTACATAGCCAACTTAACTTTATCCCTGGCGTTTTCTGTGCACACGGGGTGGTCCTTGAAGCAAAATTCCCCGCAAAATCCTTTCGATCATGATATTTCCACATTCAGCCGACAGTGTGAGGATGATACCCCGTGCGTTTGTTCCCTGTGGCTTGAGGTGAGTTGGTATATAAATCCATACAAGATCTGTTCCAAACCGTTTAAACATTTTCTACAATTGAACGGGTATTGCTCTGCCTATACCTATATTACTCCTATATCGGCCTTCTATCACCTTTAGCCCTATCTTGAGTCATTCCATTCTTCGGTCGTGACAAACGTCTAGCAGAATGGGTGCTGCCGGCGGTGGCTGGTCCAACGAGGCTATTAAGCGGGTTCCTGCTCCAGCCAAAGGAATCTACATATGGCTCGCCGCTATCTGGGCATCATACAGTGGAGGTCTCCATGGCTTCAACACTGCCAACATATCCGGTACCATGACCTTGAAGCCTTTTGTACGAGATTTTGGCTGGGGGGACCTTTCCGATTCAACAGTCTCTAACTATGAAGGCTGGATCGTTTCCTCAATGCTTCTGGTGTGTTCCTCGCCATCATCTTCTCGAACCCCTGACGCTAAATCTAACCCCGTTCTCATGACAGGGGCAAATAGCCGGCGTTCTCATTGCCGGCCCTCTTGGGGAGCGACGAGGTCGCAAACCAGTCATCATGCTCTCCGCTATTCTCTACACCATTGGGGCCATCTTGACGGCGGTCAATTTCGGATCCCTGGCGGAGTTGCTGGTAGGAAGAATCCTCCTAGGTTTAGGTTCAGGAGCTGGAATGGTCGTCGGACCCATCTACATCTCGGAAATCGCACCTACTGAGATGCGCGGCATGATGACCACATTTTACAATATCAACATCATGGCCGGAGTAGCTGGCAGCTATTGGATCAACTTTGGCTCCCTTGAGCAGATATCGGCCGAAGATAGCTGGCAATGGCGGGCTACCTTGGTTCTCCAACTGATTCCCGCGGTTGTTCTTCTTGTCGGCTACATTTTCTTCCCTGAAAGTCCGCGATACCTGATGATGCGAGGAAAACCGAATGCAGCTTATGCAAGTTTGTCACGTCTCCGTGGTTTGGATGATAGCAGCCCGTACTTCGCACGCGAGTTCGATGAATACAAGAGTCGCTTTGACGCCGGCGCCGATAGTCAAAGTGCATTTGAGTCCTTCAAGTCACTGCTGGGCTCCTGCATCACAGACCCTCCTACTCGGAAGCTGCTCCTGTTCGTCACTATTATTCAGACCTTCTTCATCATGTCGGGTGGTAACTCAATTACTTACTACGCACCGACAATCTTGGAGTCCATTGGTCTCAATTCCCAGCAACGTCTTCTCTTCTCTGCAGTCTATGGCATGATCAAAGTCGCGAGTGTCCTCCTCTATGCATTTGTCCTGACCGACCGCTTCGGTCGTCGACCTCTTCTGCTCATTGGTTCAAGCATTAACGTTATATGCCTATGCTATCTGGCCGTATATCTCGGCGTTGCTGATCTATCGGGATCAAATGATCCATCCGCTGCAGCCTGGGTTGCCATCGTGGCCATCTGTTTCTTCGCCATCGGCTATGGGTTTGGCTGGGCGCCTGCTTTCTCCTTGACGGCATCAGAAATTTGCCCCACCCCCATTCGAGGCACTGTGGTAACCATTGCTTTTGTGTACCAGAATCTGCTTAACTTCGCCATCACGCGCGGCTTCCCAAACATGACGCATGATATGCACGCTTATGGGCCCTTCGCGCTCTTCACGGCTTTTACTTTTGTCGCCACCTGTTGGGTATTTGTTGCTTTCCCTGAATGCAAGGGTCGGAGTATGGAAAATGCAGACACCCTCTTCTCCATGAACTGGTATAAGATTGGCTTCTCAAAGGTGCCCGAGGTCAGTAGTGAGGTTTCGACGACTACTGATGTGGAGAAAGCCACATCCAGCGAACACGCAGAGCACTTGAACTCGGAGGATGATAAAGGACGAAAAGAGACTCACTGAGTAGCCATTTGATTCATGTACCTAGGTAGCTACAGAATGCAGTGAAATGAACGAGTTCTAAGATGTCGCAAAACTTCTAAGTCTTGTCTGTGGCTCTCTACACAACAAAGGTAGATCAAGGTGGTATTTGATTACTTTGATATATTGACTAGGATGAATGCAATGAATGAAATGCGCCTCTAAGACCACAAACTCCTTAAGACCGAAAGAGCCCATTGAAAATAATTAAGACCCACCAAATGCTGTTTTGCGAAGGATTTCTTCACTGTTGCATATTGCTCGCGCGCAAATATCTTGTGAAGCTGTTGTCCTGTTCTGTTGGAGCACTTTGGGAGCCTGACAGAGCCTGCTGGTAACGCTGGGAAAGACCCTCATCATCGCCAGCATTAGGGCCCACATAGTCCTCATAATCACTGTCTTCTCCATCTGCCAACCCGCGCTTGATGATCTCATCCTCTTCATCTTCGGCTTCACTGACAGTCTCAGGCTCTCCGGTGGGTTTCCTCGGCTGCCGGCTTGATCCAGACACATTCATATCCTTCATTAATTTTCCAAGTTCAAGCTCCCGCTGGGATGATGATTGATCTTCCCGTTCTTTCTTCTTGCGCTCCAATTCAGGCTTGTAATCGCGTTCAAACTCCTGTCGCTTCGTCTCCACAGCCGAGAAGAACTCTTCGACGCCATCACCGGTCATTGAGCTGACGCCAACGACACTGAGGTGTCGATAGAATTCTTCCAACATGAGACTCATGCTGTTCAGTAGGGATCCCATGTATCCGCTGCCAGAACCAAAGCCACCGGCACCGCCTTCAGCTCCAAATGCACCTGAGTCTTCCTCCTGTCGCAGAGCCTGCTGGAATGCATCAAAGTCGGTCATCCATTCCTTGGCAAACTCAGCATCCTTGACGTCAGTCTTGTTGAAAACCAAGATCATGGGGAGCTTGGTCTTGTACAAGATACTGCATGCGTAGAGCATGTTGCTCATAAAGGTGCTGGTAGAGCTTGCGCGAGGTGTATCGATAACATATGCGATGACCGTCGGGAATGATGTCGCCATAGTCTCGAGAAGGATACTGCCCGATGCACTCCAGACAAAGACTTCAATTTGGCCAGGTGTGTCGACCAGAATGTGTTCGATTGGCTTAACGGAAGGGTTTTCGGGGTTCGGAGCGGTGCGCTTCTCCAAGAGCGAGATGATTTGATCGACCTTGGTGGCGAAGAGATTTAACGAAGTCAAGATTCCTCCATTAGGACCCAGGTTGTACTGCTTCATCACTTCTTTGTAATTAATGGAGTCACGGATATCGATGTTGCTCTCGAAGGGAACCGAGTGCACCGCGGGGTCGAGGTTGACCACATATGGCACGGTCTTCTTTTCATGCAGATAGGAGTTGATTCTTTGCATGAAGGTCGTCTTGCCTGAGCCTATTCAATCCATAATATTGACGATTAGATCACTGCGGATAAGTGAGGGGCGATCAGCATATCAGCATCCTTACCTGCCATGCCCACGCAGACCACGGACACCGGAGATGCCATAGTGAAGGTAGTTTATGAAAAGAAAGACTTGATAAGCGATCAAAATACAGAGACCTCTGTGGCCGAAATGTATTGTTCAAGGGTGGAAAACAAGTGAAGAAAGATAAGCTTCTTTTTTCTGCTCGAAATCTTTTTTTGTCGCGGGGAAAGATCTACGGTTGGACCGCCCGGCATTTTATCAACGTCATTCCAACTTTTTGCCCTTTACTTCAGTTTCACCCCCTTTTCACATATCAGGAGCACCATGACTCTAGAAGATTTTGAAAAGACATTGGCAGAGGGGAAAGAGCAGCGACACGAAAAAAGCGAAGGGCGACATCATCGAGACCGAAATCGCGATCGCGACCGCAGCAAAGACCGCTCGAGACAACACCGCCATCGCTCCACCAACCATCACCGCCGGCATTCCTCCAGATCTCGCGATCGGGACAGCGAGCGAGTTCGTGAGTCCCGGCATCGTGACGACGATGGCCACCGGCACAAGCGTTCACGTCGTTCCGACGACCAAGGAGACGAGCATGGCCATAAACGTCATCACCGGAACTCCAAAGACGAGGGGGGATTCGCTGCTCCTCAAGTAGTAGTACAAGAGGAGCCCAGTAATCTCAAACGGGATGCCTGGATGGAAGCGCCGTCGGCTCTCGACGTCGATTATGTTCATCGACCGGATTCGACGCGACAGGAGGAGCCGAAACCAATAATGCTTTCGGCAGACTACGAACTCAAGATCCACGACAAGGAGCTCAATGACCATTTACGTGATCTTAAGGATGGAAAAACAGTCGACGAAATAGAAGATGAGCCTGCCTCGCACGAGGTGGACTATACCTTTGGGGATTCCGGATCACAATGGAGAATGACGAAGCTCAAGGGCGTATACAGAGAGGCGGAAGAAAGCGGCAAATCTGTTGAGGATATTGCTACCGAGCGCTTTGGAGACCTTCGTTCCTTTGACGACGCCCGGGAGGAGGAAACCGAGCTTGGTCGGCGCAAAACGTACGGCGAGTCCTACGTGGGCAAAGATAAACCTAGCGGGGAGCTGTTCCAGGAAAGGAAACTCCAAAATGATATCCGAAGAGGTCCGCTCGAACATGTTCGTGATCCGGAGCAAGAACTCAAGACCGAAGGTCAAGGCAAGAAAATGGACACTGCGCCTCCTCCGCAGACTACTCGTCACCTCGATATGACGGCATTGAATCGCCTGAAAGCCCAGATGATGAAGGCAAAGCTCAGAAAAGCACCAGATGCCGCCGATCTTGAGGAACAGTACAATACAGCCGCGGCAGCAATGTCAAACCGCAAGGAATCCGATGTCGTGGTCCTTGATGTCATGCATAACCCAATGCTAGCAGGCTCAAGGAATGAGGTCAAAGCCATCGATACTAAGAGAGGTCGGGAAAGAGGCCAAGTGGAAGCCAACGAAGATATGACCATTGAAGACATGGTGCGAGAAGAGCGCAAAACCCGTGGCCAACTCGGCGGAGAGGGCCGGCGGTTGGCAGATCAGATTGGCCGTGATGCCAAGTTCGAGGTCAGTCCTAGATTTATATGTGATGATCCCTGCTTCCCCTGCTAACCTATTCCTAGAACGATTTGGAGTATATGGACGACAATGCGTCCAAGCTGGCCAAAAGAGTCCATCGATCTGAGATTGACCTCAAGAATTCAACGATCAGTGACTTCCACAAGATGAACCGGGTATTGGACAACTGTCCCCTTTGCCACAACGAAGACAAGGGCACGCCTCCACTTGCCCCAGTGGTATCCCTCGCGACCAGGGTTTTCCTCACACTTCCTACCGAACCCGAAATCAGTGAAGGAGGTGCTACCATCGTACCAATCCAACATCGCACTAATTTGATGGAATGCGACGACGATGAGTGGGAAGAAATCCGCAACTTCATGAAGAGTCTCACGCGCATGTACCACGACCAAGGTCGAGATGTAATCTTCTACGAGAATGCCGCCCAGCCACAGCGCAAGCGACATGCGTCCATGGAGGTCGTGCCTTTACCCTACAGCCTAGGAGAGACCTCTCCCGCATTCTTCAAAGAAGCAATTCTCAGTGCCGAGTCGGAATGGTCGCAGCACCGCAAGCTTATCGATACTCTTGCCAAATCGAAGCAAGGCCTAGGCCGGTCTGCCTTCCGCCGAACCCTTGTAAAGGAGATGCCCTACTTCCACGTTTGGTTCGAACTAGACGGTGGCCTAGGTCATATTGTGGAAGACCATAACCGCTGGCCTCGTGGAGATCTCTTTGCCCGAGAGATCATTGGTGGAATGCTGGATGTTGCGCCGGATGTCATCAAACGGCAAGGACGCTGGAACCGTGGTGATCGCAGGGTTGACGGTTTCAGAAAACGCTGGAAGAAGTTTGACTGGACCCGTATTCTGGTTGAAGGCTAGTGAGCCTGGAATTGGTCCTTCGACACACTGTACTGTACACACATATAGCTACACATTTACTTGAACCGTAGCGAGTTTCACTTTTGAAATTTGAAAACACGAAATCGCCATGGTCTTGACCTTTTTTTTTAATTCCACAAATATCACACAGGACTAGGATAAAAGCACCACTGATGGCCAGCCAACATGTTGGTATGTCAACAGATAAGGACCTCGGCATTCGAGCCGGTGGCTACGGGACGAGACACCGAGCACCAAATGTTTATCTCTCTCTATAGAACGGAGATTAGCATAACAGCCGATATCAATTAGATCTTCCAAGGTTTCGAGGATTCATTATTCAAACACTACCTAGGTAAAGCCCTGGAGGAGACGGGGAACTGCCCGATAAGCGTGGGGCACTTTTTCTACTTCTCGGCCGATGCTTAGTATATATAATCTATGGATTTATGACTCTTATTGACTTGAATTTATCTATCTTCTCTTCCTTTGAATCTGTTTGAGTCCTTGAACCCTCTTGCAACAACTAAGTCAATTGGCTTGATCGAACATCGGCTGTGAGCTTGCTTATCGGTAAGTTGAAATATGTCAAGAGAAGGCGTCGGAATACTTTGACCCGAAGTGAAATTGGAGAATCTTTTGAATACTATACATCCCTTGCCTGCTCAAATCACTAATTGTCTCGCTCAACACAGAATTAACTACTATCAATATATCAGAATGAGTTCTACCAGCCCCAAGCCCAAGGTTATTCACCTTGGGAGTATCGACCAGTGCGTTCCCTCCTTTTTTTTCCCCCGCACCATTGATATCCATTTCATGATATTAACATTCTCCGAACATAGTGCGCAGGTAGCTTGGAGTGCATTGAGTGATATAGCAGAGCTGGTTGAGTCATCGGCAACCAACCGAGCCGAGTTCATCCAAGAGTGCAAAGACGGCAAGCTGGACGGCGTTGTTGCGATATACCGAACAATTGGCTCTGTGGCCCTAACAGGGCTCGTAGACGAGGAGCTATTGAATGTGCTACCAAGCTCACTCCGATATATCGCGCACTGTGGTGAGTCGAGATTGGTATATGAGTGTTCAAATGGGTACATGTTGACATGCTGCTTCTATAGGAGCCGGATATGACCAAGTGGACGTTCATGCCTGCAGTGCACGCAACCCCCCGATCAGGGTTTCCAATGTTCCCACTGCAGTGGATGATGCCACTGCCGACGTGAACATGTTCCTTATTCTTGGCGCATTGCGCAACTTCAACGCCGGTATGCACGCCCTGCGCGAGGGGAAATGGCGTGGCAACCCGGCGCCTCCTCTCGGCCATGATCCCCAAGGAAAAGTTCTTGGGATTCTGGGAATGGGTGGTATTGGACGTAATTTGAAGAAGAAGGCAGAAGCCTTTGGGATGAAAGTCATTTATCATAACCGCCGCGAACTCAGTGATGAGATGTCTGCCGGTGCTCAATATGTTTCTTTCGATGAGCTTTTGTCCACCAGCGACGTGGTAAGCTTGAACCTGCCATTGAATGTAAGTGATTTCCGGGTCCAAAGAAAACAAAGTATGTTCTGATACTAATGACTTGAAGAAAAATACACGCCACATCATTGGCAAAGCCGAGTTCGCTAAGATGAAGGACGGTGTGGTAGTGGTCAACACTGCCCGCGGCGCTGTCATGGACGAGGCTGCTCTGGTTGATGCACTGGATAGCGGTAAGGTGTTCTCAGCTGGTCTCGATGTTTTTGAGCAAGAGCCTCAGATCCATCCTGGGCTGCTCAGCAACCAGAATGTAATTCTGGTTCCCCATATGGGTACTTGGACGAGTGAGGTGAGTTATGTATTTTCCCATAAAAGATGGTATGGAACTGACCTGCCAAAAGACAATGCTTGCCATGGAAGAATGGACAATTGGGAACATCCGTATGGCTCTTGAGGTTGGAAAACTGAAGAGCCCAGTCCCGGAACAGGCGGACCTTTAAAGACAGGTCTTTGAAGAGTATTGGGAAAGGTTATTTTGATAGTTCATAGCATCAATGATAGTACATTATATCTTGGAATAACCCTGGACGACCCTCAAACTCGCCGTGGTTTAAGCTCTAACTGGCTTAAGACACGAGTATGCACGTGGTCATTGATTTCCTTAGCTAATGGGAAATGTGATGGGTGTCTTCCCGAGTAATCAATCCGAAGAACTTCCTTCAATCCTCACAGCTTTGCCTCCAATGTTGGCATCAAGTTCCCCCGCTCTTCGAGCGAGTCACTTTTGCAAAAGCTTGACGTATTTGAACCCTCTCCGGCGCACATCGATATCAGGATCGAAGCCTCTTTTCCATCGCACAACCAGCACAATTTCAAGAAACCCTCTGCTCTCTACACAGCATACGGGCCTGTCTGGTCGCACTTACACCATTGAACATGTTTTGCAGGAGGAAGTTTCTCCACCGCGTCAAGTCTATCGTGCCTCGTGGGTAGACACCGAACTCTCCTCATGTTTACCTGCTTATACCCCCAGGGCGGACGGTCACAAGTTCATATTAAAGTACATACATCCATCCCGTCAACTTTGAAGATCTTCAAGAAGTCAATAATCGCCTGCGTGGCAATGCAAGCCATGTCCGCCTTGCTGTGGACACTATCCCTGACAAGTCTATGTTTGTTTTCGAACACTTCACAGATCATCTTTTAACTCTTGCCCAGAAGGACTTTCCCATTACAGTGATCAAGAGAATCCTCAAGAATGCCCTTACTGGGCTTGCTGAGCTTCATGATCGGGATATAGTTCACACAGGTATTTTTCTACTCTTTTCTTGGAATACTTTACAACAACTTAATCTTCGTAGATATAAAAGCAGACAATGTTTTTGTTAACTGGCAGAATTGGAATGATGAGATTCTTGTTGACCAAGTTCAACTTGGAGATCTAGAAGATGCAGCCCATATCCCCCAAGGGTGCGATATGGTTGGCAAACAGGCAGGTAACTGGATGTGGAGGAGCCCCGAAGCCCACGCAAGAGGGCCTGTCAACAAACCTTCAGATATTTTCTCGTTTGCTCTTGTTGTAAGTCCACCATCCGGGAATTTATTAAGCGCAGCTAGTAACTGGCTGCCTAGTGCATCTGCGCTGTTCATAAGCGCATCATTTTCGCAGTTCGAGAAGACGAGTTGGAAGAGGGTGTCGATCCTCTCGCTGTCGTCATCGAGCGCCAGGTTTCTTACTTCGCGGATGAAGATGGCCTCAATGGGTTCTTGAAGCACCTCGGTGACAATCCATGGATTCGCGTTTTCGAAGCGACTCGGGACGGATTCAACCGGGGGACCCTGTGCGAGCCATTCGCGTTCTGGAATGGTGTTGATGATGACTTTAAAAGCCTTGTATGTGCCATGACACATTTTGATCCGGGGAAACGGATTACAGCGCGTCAGGCGTTGGGGCATAAATGGCTTGAGGGCGTTTGATCGGGAGTCAAGACTTTACTCTGTTCAATGAATTATTTCTATGCGTACTGGCGTGGCGTTAAGGAGCATATATTCTTATATTGGCTTGTCCGGAATTGGAATGGACCAAGTATTTAAATAGGTACCTTTTAGCCAGTCTTACCGTGACACCATGACGGTATAGTAGAGAAACTAGGCTTCCTTGAAAATTAGGCATGGGACTTTTGGCCGTGCATTTCCAGCCTCCTGTCTCCCAGCGGAGGATCACCACTCCCCTTCTCTTTCCATACTCACACTATGATCTGTTCTTTAGTATTTGCCCAGACCACTCCATATCCAATGTAATCTTATGGCAACTTTACTATCTCGAGCCATTTCCCGGGTCTGGGGACTTAAACACCGCCCTTGGCCACTGTCGACGGCGGTTCCTCCCAAACTTTCGGTGAGGGAAGCCATCGAAGAGGAGTGTACGCCATACTATAGTCCTACGCGATTTTATCCCGCACGTTTGGGGGACATTCTTAATCATCGTTATCAACTCGCAACCAAACTTGGTTATGGTAGTAGCTCAACCATCTGGCTCGCTCGAGATCTAAATCAGTTTGTTCTCCACGTACTCCCCGCGTATCTCGAGTAGCACATGCTAATCCTTGGTACAGATGGCGCTGGCAGAGAGAGAAATACGTTGCTCTCAAAATAAACCCCGGTGCTCATCATTCTCGAGAGAACGCTGCTCAAGCTGAACTAGACATCCTAAGACACATTTCTGAAGCAAATCCTCTGCACAAGGGTTGGGGATTTATCAGACGTCCTCTCGATTCATTCACTTTAGATCATGGCTCGACAAGACATCTTAGTATCGTCTTTGAACCTTTGCGAGAACCCCTCTGGATATACCGCAAAAGATTTATCGGTGACGTGATACCTTCAGACGTGCTGAAGATATTACTTCAAATGATACTGCATGGACTTGACTATCTCCACTCTGAGTGTCGTGTTATTCATACCGGTTTGTCTTGGGTCCCTAGTTGGATAAAAGGAAGGTTAGACTAATTGATTCCAGATTTGAAACCAGACAATATAATGATCAAAGTTGAGGATCCATCTATTTTGGAAGACTCCGCCAGAGATGAATACGAACATCCTCTGCCGCAGAAGAGTTGCTCGGATGGCCGCACAATATCTCTCTCTCGGAATGACTTCGGCATTTCCAAAAAGACCACAGGGATAATCCAAATCACTGACTTTGATTTATCTGTGCGAGGGGATATGTCGAACGGAGGGTGTATCCAGGCGGAAATATATCGAGCCCCAGAGGTTATTCTGGATGCAGGCTATTCGTATAGTGCCGATATCTGGAGCTTAGGGGTCATGGTATGTCTATAACTATATTATTACCATACAAAGGCTGACGTCGTTTTGTTAATTATGGGATGTTCTTGAGGGCCAAAAGCTGTTCAAGGAGGTTGATCCCCTCCAAGTTCAAGAATACGATGAGCTTAACCATCTTGGTCATATTGCTGCATTGTTAGGCCCTTCTCCAAATGAACTTCTAAACAAAGGAACAAGAACTGATCTCTTTTACAAGCCCGATGGTGAGTATAGTATTGTCTTGTCGGTTTCAGCAAGCATTCGTTGACTTACTTTAATAGGACAATTCAAAGGCACAACTATTGCACCATCGAACTTCAACTTTGAAAATTCATTATGCCACATACACAATGAGGATAAGAGGATGTTCATCGAGTTCGTACAAAGGATGATAAAATGGCACCCAGAAGAACGAAGCACTGCAAAGGAGCTACTCCAAGATCCGTGGCTTTATGCGGAACTTGAAGATTGAAATGAGTGTAAGAAGCATACTGCATCTGTTGTGATCGTCCTGTTTGGTAGAGAAATCCCACTCTCCACAATAAAGAACTATCTTCGCTCCTGTTTACTCGAATGAGAGTGCCAACTTTGTAATTAGTCCAGGCAGTTGTACCTTGAAGTTGTAGGTAACATCGTACCTAGGTGGTGAACGGAAGTTCCCGCTTGATTGGCCAACGGAGTGGGGCAACTACGTAGTTTTCTGCCCGGCAATATCAATGCGATCCAAGTCTCGATCAATCCACCTACTTGTCTTATTTGAACTCGGCACTCCGTCATGTCTGAATTCTGGAAATCAGCTGTAAGTGTGAATTTTTACCTGTCGAGAACATTGCTAACCATTCCACAGCCGCGCTACTGGTGCAAACAGTGCAAGATCTTCATCCGTGACACGCCATTCGAAAAGACCCAACACGAAGCCAGCCCAAAACATCAAGGCAGCCTCAAGCGCTTCCTTCGACAAATTCACAATGACAATGAGCAAAAACAACGAGACTCGCAACGCGCGAAATCCGAGGTCGAGCGATTGCGACAGGCCGTCAGTGGCGAGCCCTCCACTGACAAGGACAGTGCGAAAGGAAAAGCACCGCCAGCCCCCAAATTCACAGAACGCCCTGCTTCCCTAGAGGAGCGAAAGAAACAGATGGCACAGCTTGTGGCAATGGGGGTCGCCGTCCCCCAGGAATTCCGCGCTGATATGGCCTTAGCCGGGGATTGGGAGACGACATCGGAGACGAGGATCGATGCCAAGCAGGGATTGGAGGGCCCCACAAAGTCAGTCGGAATACGCAAGCGCAAACTTGAAGGCGAAGAGGAGGGGGATGAGCATGCGCCTGAGCCTATCGTTAACAAAGGCTGGGGTTCGAGGATGAGGCAATACCCCGGTGCACAAGAGGAAGAGGGTCTGGATGACCTTTTTGCATCTACAAAAGATATCAAGAGGACGAAAACCTTCGTCCCGAAAGTCGAGCTTGATGACCAGGAGACAGTCGCCCAGCAGCCTATCCCTACCGCAAAGACAGAAGACGTTCCTCCCAAGCCAGAAATCCAAGAGACGAATGAGTCAATTGTGGTCAAGACTGAAGAGCCCGCGCAATCTGCAGTAGAGCCAGTCATTGAAGAGAAACCGCAGAGTGAAGATGCTGCGCCCGGTGTCGTCTTCAAGAAGCGCAAGCCGAAAGCAATGAGGAAATAGTCGCATCTTGAGAGGATATGATATCTGCAAAACTTCCTTGTCGTTTCTCAAATTGAAATGCAAGCCCATGTCCTTGATCATCTTCACTCATCGCGGGGCCTGATACATCCGACTCCAATCCGTTGGGCTTGGCTCATGGCCCGCAAGTCTACAAGTCTGCGACTGGTTGCTTAAAGCAACAGACACACAATGCATGACTTTCACTATGCCAAACGATACCAGAGATGTGCCGGGTCTTGGACAAAAGACTTGTGGCAGAAAGTCCGTTCCCCCGGATGTACACTTCGAACCCATTCACCCAGAGGATCATTTGCAAGCCTAAGGGTGAATGTGTGGAATGCCTGTCTGCAAACGCGCCACCCTATTCATTGGCAGACGTGTATCTCTGAAGCATAAGTCTCTGGCTATGTAGGGTTGAATCATGCCAACGCCTTTTCGCAGGATGATCTACGGCGTTCATAGATATTTTAGACCAGAAGACTAAGTACAACACTATCAATTCGACCTTGTGTTAATCAAATTTAATATAAGAGGATAATACCAGCAAAACGTTCAGTAAAATAAATAAAAGTAAATAAATAAGATTGCAAGCAGTATAAAACCTCGGAATATTCAATGTTGGGGTAGAAAGCGGTCCACGGGGGTTTGCCACTATAATTTTTTTTCCTTCGCAATCAAAGCGGAGAGTTTCAACGCCGGAAAGGAAAGCTCCTTAAGCCTCTCTTTCACGCTTTTCCTGACCGCCGACCCTCGCATTTGCATAGTCTCCCTGCGATTCGTGTTTTTGTCGATCTAATTCTATAAATCTATCTACCTGGTAAGTCTTGGAAATTCGAGAGTCGCGATCCCCGCAGCCCTGCCAATCCCTCGACCATGCGCATCGTCTCGCGCCGGAGCCTCAACTACCTTGTGCGATATTATGTCCAGTATTCCTGCTGCCAAAAGAGGTCCATGAGTGCTGGATTCTACCTTGCGATATTTTTCCGAGACCCCGTGGGAGTGGTGAACAGATGGTTACATTTTGAGGCTGGTCGGCCACCGCGAATGCGACCTACAAAACCTCAATTGGCTAGCAAGATATCTGGACATGCCACGAGGTTTCTATATCCTTGATGTGGAAATTCGTACAAATGCACAGTCCTTGCGCTCAGTACTATATCCAGCACATGGCTTATCCACCGATTGGATTTAAAGACGTGGAAACGGAGGGCCTGCGCTAGCACGGTGCTTCCTTCCTGGCGATGCTCATGATCGACACCGAGGACTCTGCCTTTACCGCGCCCAATCACTCCCCACTGCGGAACACTCACGAGATTGCCCTTTGAATATTTTGACTAACAAATGCTGGACCCCACAGATTATAGGGAATAAATGATTTCTAACTCCCCATCCGTTCGACCTGGTGTGATTTCTTCGCTCAGCCACCAACCAGACGACCTTTGACCTTGCCTACTTGAATACTCGAATACCCGACCTCTACTCAATACCTCGTCTCCGAAGCCTACTTGCAACATACCTACCAATTTTCCCATCCGATTGAGACTTTCATTGGGAGACTGTGAATTCCAATATGGCGGAGCCGACGGACTCGAGCGCCCCGCCTGGCGAATCCACCAATCCTGCGACCGAACCGAATGCGCCAGCTGTCCAGACAGACCAACCTTTAGCCCAGAATGAGCTGCCTCCAGTGGAAACGAATCAACCCTCTGTGGAAACAAGCCAAGAACCGGCAGTGCCAGCACAACATGCTGAACCAGCTCAACCAGCTCAACCAGCTCAACCAGCAGTACCAGAACCGCCAGAACCGCCAGTGGAAGCAGCACCGCCAGAAGTCCTACCTATACCAGAAGTCCCAGCAACATCAGAAGTACTAGGAACACCAGAAGTGCCAGCAGAGCCAAACTTGTCCGCAGGCCCACCACAGGATGCGGGCACTTATCAGCTAGAAGAAGCTACCCATCCACCACAAGGTCCAGATGTGACTTTACCGTCTGTTGAATCATCACTTCCAGCGATTGATCCATCACTCCCACCCATGGACACGTCAAACGGGTTTGATGATACAGAATTGCACTCCTTTGATGCGTTGCCTTCAATAGGTTCATCTGCGCCCCCCGATATGTCACTGCCTGCGATTGATACAAGTCTCCCCTCTCTCGACCATTCCTTACCAGCAATCGGAACCGATGATATCCCAACAATGGATGGCCATGATTTTGGCGACGATAGTCATTTAGATCATCACGATGCGAACGTCGGCATGGCAGACTCTACGGGTGGACATGACAATGGGGGTGTGAATGGTGCATCTCACTATCATTCGACCAACGGTTACCAGTATTCGCATAGTCCTGCTCAATCGCAACAACCGGGAAGCCAGCAGTCACCGCAGACGCATACCCACCAGTTTCAGGCACAGCCACAGCATTATCAGCAAAACGACATGTATCACAATTCCGGTTCCCAAGGGCAGGTGCCACAGGCACCGATTGGATCGCCGCTCCCAAACAATATGCCTCCGATGGCTTCTATGGGGCAATACATGGCTGGATATCCCTCTAACATGGGGAATGCGCAAATGCGATACCAACTCCCGGGGGACCCGAACAAAATGTTATCAGGCAATAGACACAAGAAAGAAGTTAAGCGACGAACAAAAACCGGTTGTTTGACTTGTCGCAAACGAAGAATCAAGGTGAGCGCAAATGTCGTTTTCGCGGGGCGGAGTCTCTCTCGCTTGTGCCCGTCAGACCCCGCCATTTTATTTTGTCCGCTTAAATCCACCTCCCTCTCAACCTCCAACTTTTTTTTCATTTGGTTTTTTGAATATCGGCATATTTTTTCAAGTTCTAACTCTGTTTTAGTGTGACGAAGCACATCCGGTCTGCAGAAATTGTGTGAAAAGCAAACGTGAATGTTTGGGCTACGATCCTGTGTTTCGGACTCAAGCATCTACACCATCAGCTATCCAACCAGCTCCTAACCCTCCTCCTTCGCTGGTTGTTAATCCACAAGGCCCTTCTACCTCATCAGCACCTTCCTATCCTTCCTATCCTTCTGCGCCTCCCGGGTACATGCCCGCTTCGTCTCAACCATTCGCACCTTCCCTCCACTCCGAATCGCCCACTGCCTCTGCCGATCAACACGAGCACGGAGCTTCCATTGATTCTTCTTTGGCGACAAACCATCAATCCAATCATACAGATATGCAGAATACCGGCGTGCCACGTCAACAGGGCTCAGAGCCTTCATACAAAGGTGAGTTCATATAATTTGTTTTCTGAATCTGCGCATTGCAGCGTTGTGCATGGGTAGCTAACAATTTGTCTCCACAGCCAAAAACCTCTATGTCAACGACCTCTTCTCTCTGAGGGGAATCGCCCCTCCTCCTCCCCACCCTGTCGCAACTCTTCCCCCCGGCCGCCTCGAGGAGATCCAGGCAGTTTTCCTGGCCACATACGCACCTGCCATCGACAAGCTCCTCGAGGTTCGCTGGTATTCAGAGAATGCTCTCTCATTACTCATGGCCGATGTCCAGCTTATGGCAGATTATTCAGCTTTGATCATCGCGTTCAACGAATGGGATCTTCAAGACGGTGAAACTCTTGCTCGTCTAGAAAGTTTCGAAGCCTCGATTATCTGGAAAAGCATGTCGTTGTGTCGCCAGGTACCGGACGGGGAAACTGGACAACAAGGGCGAGACTGGAATCTCTGTGTGTCTTGCGCGCGGTTGAACGTGGTCGAGGCATTGCTTACTTGGAACCACCTGGACTCCAACCCCTTGTCGCGGGAGCTGGTCATGGATGCTGCCAACCCCCCGAACACTCCAGATCAATTCCAGAGCCGCCAATTGGATTTCTGGGACCAGGTCGGAGAATTCCTTACACTTTATGACAACGAAGCAAGCTCGGCTAAGCAGATCGACGACACCCTCAGTCGGTGTCGACAATTGCTGGACACATACGAGAACCGTGACATCATATACTCTATCTCTGTCGCACGTCACTTAGGACAGCGCTGGGCTGACTTCCCTAACAGCCTGCCCAAGGTGGGCTACACCACCGAGAAAGAGGCAGGAACCAGACTCTTCGTCGCACAGAAGTTCCTCGAAGAAGAAGCTGAGGGCAAGGGCACAACACAAGTCTACAAGCGGGTTTGCTGCATGGCAGTCCGCTCATGGTGGGTTGCTCGCGGGTAATCCACTTTAATAGGACTAACATCGCTTCCGAGCGTTTACACTGCCCCTCATACTCTTTCATTCCTCCTTGCATAATGAGTTCCTAACCAAGGGCCATTACACCCTCCTCTCGATCCTGCGTCCTCACGGGGTTTTCATCTTGTTCTTTTGCGGTCGATAAAACAAAAGCATCATGGTCAGGCGTTGTGTTTCTTTTGCTCTGAATGATACGATGTCAATTCTCTGCCTGTTTACATTTCTTTCTTTTCTTTCTATTGGGGGTTTAGGGGACTGGGCAGTGAGCGAGCAAAGCACTACGGCGTTTTGGCCTTTTCTTCCCCCCCGAACATGTGGAATCGTAATGATTCCACCTGTCTTGTGTACATATAGACCGGATAATGTCTGTCACTCGAAATCGTTTCCTTTCTGCTGTAGTGCTTTTACCTCTGGGATTCGATCAACCAGTAAAACATCACTTCACCTGAGATATAACTTTGATCTACAAATGCGATTGGAAAAGGTAAGCCTTCTGTTTCAACTTTAGATCCAACAGATTTGCAGATTTATTAGCAGATTAATAAATCTGCAAACCATGCAGCTACATTGCTAACTATGATACCACCAAGTTTTTCCGCTTCGTCTTTTGCTTCTATAAATATTACATGTAGAAAGCAATCATTATCGTCCTAGTTATACCGCACGACCTATTATTTGCCTTTGCTAAGACCTCCCAAGGGCATGATCTAATGTGGTCTTTATAATGGCGCTATAAATAACATTCGAACTATTCGAACTCCAATCCTTCCGTAGACGATACTCGTGCGCATAGCGTATACTTTGTATAATTCTCTACATATGTATGTAGATAAATACATATAGGGAACCTAAATTATATATATCATAGAGAATGTCACTATGCATAACCACCGGGCATATTAATATAATATAGGGAAGGCGAACACTAAGCCATTATAGGAGAGTGGTCTTTACCTATACCGGGCATTTACATATAGCAGCAGTAGCACTAGAACTTAGTAGTAAGCAAGCCATATATAAGCCCTGTTCATCTTGTAGGCACTAACGATTAATCAGCTGCTTCGGCCATTTCTGGTGATCAAGTGAGGATGAATATTTAGAAGAGGAAGAACTGGAAGTTGGTTACCAAAGTGAACATGGCAAACCGCTCAAGATGAAAGGACAAGAAAGGAAAGTGATGGCCAGTTTTCCCTTTGTATCGGTTTCGTTCTATTACTTGCTCTTTCGCCCGTTTAATTGATGACTATATACTCAATAGGAGAATCTCAAAGATTAACAGGTAACTAACCAGCTCTACCATGTAGTACTTTGTTGAAAATCCAAGTTAATTTGTCATATTTAACATACCTTTGGATCTGTTCAACGCTAAACCCTTATTGATTTCGTGTATACGTCGCTTCGTGCACAGATCAATTCTTGCATGCCATGAATTCAGGACTCCTACGAAATCGAGATTAGCGGCGTCAATGCAGTTTGACGGCTCTATCACATATTCCTCTATACAACTTCGAGGATCCTGAAATCACAAAATGGCATTGCAATACCGACTGCTTCCAATGTATGTTCGCCTTCTTCAAACCCATGTAAGAACTATGGAATCAAGAAGAAGCCAGCGTTTAACATTGTCACCGCTTATTATCTATCTTCTTTCTGTTTCTCTTATCACAAAAAGCACATTTCGTAGTGATGGACCTACAGGGGTGGAAAAGAAGGCATAAATATGGCTTCATTTCGATGTATAAGGGGATTAGATGGTTTTATAATTCCAATTTTATACCTTTTATGAAAGATTCAATGCTTTCGTAGTACATTATTTAACATATTTTGGTGTATATCCCGCGCGTCCCGCGCGGCCTTGGTATATATAGATGGATGTTAGCCTTAATCTCACTTAGACTTCTACATAACCCTACATCGTTTCGCCGACTCGTTCCGACGATTCTGACATCGAGATCCTCCCTTCAAACCGGCTACTAGAGATGTCACCAAGTACGCCGAAGATAGTGAAGGAAACGACCTACCGCTCTAACAATACCTGATTTCCTGCCACCATACTCAACCCCGCCGACTTTATAATGGCCATGATTGAGGGTTCTCTGTGGCCTTGGCCTTGTGATTGTGGGGTTGCGGACGCCTACTTTGCACTTTCAGAAGTTTGATTGACCTACCTGTATGCACCTTGCCCACAAACTCTCCCAAGAGGATACATATGCTAATAGGCAATTCAGGGAACGGATTGCGGCAGTGTTTCAAGTCACAGAAGCGACTGCCAGATGGAACGTGACAACGCCCTGCAGGCAAGGATATAGGAAGGTACTCATGGGAGGAAAAACCCAAGATGGGAGCTGAAAGCTTCGCCCATGCAATGAACAATTATCAAGTACCTATCCCTGGTGGATAGTTTTGCGAACATGCTCTAAAGTTGAGCAACCTCAGGCCAACGCAGGGAAGATCCTATAGTTGAGCGAACGGAGATGACAATAAATGGCTCCTTGTCCTTGGCCTATCGGAATCAACAAACGACCCGAAAGCTAGAGGAGTGGAATACCGATTTGAATGGGAAGGTATCGAAGTGCTCCCATCGTGCACCCATTTCATAACCACAGATCGGGTTGCAACTTCCACCTATAAACCACCAATGTCAATGGCAAGTAGCCAGATCAAACTCCTCTTCACCCCCCCAGGAGGGGCGTGGAGTCTAGTGAATTAATCTAGGGCTTGCAGACAAGGGCCCTTCCATATGCTCTCTTCCTACTCTCACATTTCAGCGAATTAATTCTCGTCAATATGCACAAATCCTGCAAATTATGATCAAATGCTTCTAGGCGTAGACCGAATACCATCTAGTAGCACTATCTTGTAGACGCATAATCAATAACTTCAACCCGAATCCTAACCTCTCCCACTTCACTCTGAAACAGGAACCCAATATCCCTCGTTGAATCAACCAGTTCCACCTCCCTACGCACAAACCGACTCTTATCAGGACCATCCCCGGTTGTCTCAACCCCAGCGCCAATATCAGGCCGATCTTCATCTTCACTATCCTCATCCCATTCAACAACACCCTCATCACCAACTTCCTTCTCCACGGGATCCCACTCATCCGTCTCCCAGACCAACCGGAACCCAAACGCCGGTAGCCCGAAGAGCCGCGACACAAGCGCCTTGACCTGGTACGTATCAAACGAACCAGGGATCTCCTTGACCTGGCTCCTGGATTCATCGTTTCCAAGTGGCAAACGGAACGCCATATTAACCAGACGCGCTGCTACGGACCGCGGGTGGATGACTCTTGCACCGGAGGAATCCGACACAACCGCTCTTGTGATAGTCGGCTCGACGTATAGCTCACACAGTTCGCTGTACCGCGGGTGCGTAGCGAGGATGGCGGGTTCTTCTTCTTCCGTCGTGGCGGAGAGCTCTTTGCCGATGAGGGATAGGTAGTACATCTCTGCATTGGAGCGGTCTTGTGGTGAGATGGTGCTGTAGTTTAGGATTGTGAGAAATGACGGGAAGCGAGATAGAGTTAGCATAAATGCTTCGTCGACGGTCATTGGTTTAGAGGCTTCTGTGACAGAGGGTGGGAGGGGTGGCTGGTCGAAGAGGGGATTGGCGGTGATTCGGAGGGTAGTTAGGCCTGGGAATGCGGTGGGGAGTTTGTTGAGGATGGCCCAGGAGGCGATGTTGTTGCGGGATATATCGAGGGAGCGGAGAGTTTGAGGGAATTGGAAGTCTAGGGTTGTATCTGTGGTGTTTGGGTTCACGGTGCTGATGCTGTTGCCACGAATGGAGAGGTGCTCTAGTTTTGGAAGCGCGGCGAGATGTCGGAGAGCTGATATTGAGGTGATCTCGTTGTGCTCGAGGGTTAATGTTGTGATAGTGCTAGGGAGTGCACAAGTTATCTCAGTGAGCTGGTTTGCAGATGCTGTGAGAGATGTCAAGCTAGGGAATCGATATGCAATGGCAGCAATCTATGTCTGAAGTCAGCTTGGCTCAGGATTGTCTGTGGTCGATAGGGCACGTACTTCATCCCAGCTAAGCAGGGTTTCTTCTAGATGTAGCTCGGTGATCCCCTTGAAGGTCAGGTTATCCTCCAAAGCTTGGAATCGGTTCCCGCTTTTCTCTAGTTAGCTCTGCCATTTGCGGGTTGACTGGATATGAGACTTACTTCAACTTCAGCTTCTTCAGGTGCTTAAGCTGGTTGCAGATGTCCCAAACATCGCGCCATCGGCTCAATAAGCTTCGACTGAGGTCAAGTTCCGTGATCTTGGGGCAAGTTTCCCCAATCTTTTGTGCTTCTTCGCTATGTAAGACCTGAGCCTGGTTGTAAGATGCAAGGACCCCAACAACCTGCAAGCCATCAAGCAAGACAATGCGTAACTCTTGGAGCTCAGCGAGCTGTTTCCGAATTTTGTCGAAGCCAACTTCTTCAACAACCTTGCCACTAATTTCAATTGCCTTGCCTCGAGCTGTTGCTCCACTGACCAAATCATTGTGGGCAAGGCTGTTCACAGACTCAGAAGCATACTTCTCCCGCAAGCCTTCCAGAAAGCTCAGAGGCTGGTCTGAAGGTCTGGAGGGGCGAACAAAAGACCCCGCCGTGGGATGTTTGCTTTTGCCTGAAGTCAGGTTAGCAACAATGCAGATGTAAAAGTAAGAAATTCATACATGTGAAGTATCTGACGCCTTTATGCTCTCCTGAGTGCTTGCCACGACTTGCATCGTCCCATTCGACACCCAACCAATCGCCGGTGGTACCTTGAACGGTGCCCACATATCGAATAGTACTTAAGTGACCATCAAATGACCGACGTTGGCCTACAGCAGGGACACTCATAGCTCAAGCCAGACCTAACAGGTCATTTGTTCCAGTGTTTTGGTAAGTGCTACTTTGTACTGTGATCCATGATATCGCCCAAACAGCCAGCTTATATAATCAACGGCATTTAACTTCACTTAGCTTCAGGGATGAATGGTTGAGGATTAAGCACATTCCATGTAATCCTACATAAGACACTTCATATATGGCGTGTCTCATCTCACTACAGCTAGGAAAGCTTTTTGAAAGCTTCTTTTTACAAAACAAAGTCAATAAAGGAACATCCATGAATGTTCTAGTATGTGAAGTAAAATAACATCTATATTAGGAAGGCGGTCTACACTGATAATATGGGCCAATACTTTGGAGGTCTTAATATCCATAATTTCCTTACATTTTGATATACAAATGGCAATGTGACCTTTTAATAAGCCAAATATTGAGTTATTCCTAGGCAATTCTATTATAAAATATGAAGAATTAGATATTTATTTTGCACAAAGGCCACACAGCCATAGTAATAACTGCCGTCGTTGACGGCAGCATGTTAGCTACGATAGGAAGGCGGTCACTGCAGATACCGCCTTCGCAAAACACCTGGATAGTCAACTCCACCAACTTTCTTCAAGCTCCAGCGCCGACAAGATGGATTACCAGGTACGTACACACTCCACTAGCGCATTACCATATTCTTCATATAGAATTATATCATGCTAACACATCCCCCAGAACCGAGCAGGCTCCAAATTCGGCGGCGGCGGCGTCGCCTCCAAATCCGCCACCAATGCCGACCGACGCGAGCGGCTGCGCAAGCTCGCCATGGAAACAATGGACGTCGAAAAAGACCCCTACATCTTCAGAAACCACCTGGGCACATTCGAGTGCCGACTCTGCCTGACAGTCCACCAGAACGACGGCTCGTACCTCGCCCACACGCAGGGACGCAAGCACCAAACGAACCTCGCCCGACGAGCAGCGCGCGAGGCGCGCGAAGGCAAGAACCAGGACCCCTCGTCTCTGCCCGGTTTCGCAGGCGTGCAGGTCAAGAAACAGCTCATCAAGATCGGCCGGCCGGGATACAAAATCACCAAGATCTTGGACCCTCTGACGCGCCAGCAAGGTCTGCTCTTCCAGCTGCAGTTCCAAGAGATCACTCCCGGTATTACGCCCCGTGTTCGCTTCATGTCGGCTTTTGAGCAGCAGGTTGAGACGCCCGATAATAAGTACCAGTACTTGGTTGTTGCTGCGGAGCCTTACCAGACTTGTGCGTTTAAGTTGCAGGCTAGGGAGATTGATCGTCGGGATGACCGCTACTGGACTTGGTTCGATGAGGATAGCAAGGAATTCTGGATTCAGGTTATGTTCAAGACTGAGCGGGAGGAGATATTCAGTGGTGTGCCTGGTCTGGCGCCTGCGCAGACTTGAAATTTCTTCTTATTTGCCCTTTTTGCTCATTTATCTGTCTCGCTCTGCTTTTCTTTCGGACACGCATCAAAAGATGGTGGTTGGCTCCATGGCGGGAATCGGGATAGGCGTTTCGGGGTTGTTCTATGTTGATACTTAGTTTTTATCTGATTCTCGAGCGACTCCCTTTTCATGACAATGAAATTCAATTTTGATGGCAGACATGCCATCAACAGTTCCAATGTTTCTTATATCTCCCCTTCGGCAAAGACCAAATGGTGGCAGTTTTCTTAGTTTCAGGGAAAGCTGTTTTCGGAATCTACAATAATATAAATGGTTCACCGTTTATTCCTGTCAGCAAGCCAGATATAGTCAGAAAAGACAAGTGCAATGTATTTTTTTAGGGTAATATCCTGACTATCCTAAAATCAGTTGGGTCTCTCCGAAGATTGACAAGTAGTAGTGTGTATCGTCTTGAGAAGGATGCAAGGCGTTAGATACATATGTATGTATCAACAAGTGAAACCGAAGATGGGTCATGATTCGGGAAAACAACATCGCTGATATGCTCAATGATAATGGGCAACGAGGTGAAAACAAATCCGAGCTTTTTTCTGACCGACAAAAGAGTACCATTGAGAAACGAAGGATGCAAGCCCTGCTTGCTTCCGTTGCCCTCGGGAATCGGTCAGTCTCGGAACACAACAAACCAATCTAAGTGGTTTGGAAGGCATTGAATGCCTTATAGGTGTAGCCGATGAATGGCAAACTCATCTCGGCTTCCTGCGAGTCCGGCATGGCACGGGCTTGGGCACGGTGGATCGCGCTGGTATCCTCCTGGGGAATTTCATCAATCGGGAAGTATGACACATCAATGTTTGAGCTGAGGCGCGGCTCGAAGGGAGCACGGATGCCGCGCAGTTGGTCCCAAACAACACCCCTGAAGAAGGGGTGGTTCTTGATCTGCGTCGCGCCTCCGTGCTGACCACCTTCGCTACCAATACGGTGATCCGGGTCACACAAGAAACTAAGCAATTCTGTTAGCGGGTGCTCCGTTTAGATCTTGGATAGACATATAAGAACATACCTTCGGATCAGGGCCTCAGAGTCACGCCCAAGAACCAGTTCATCAGGGAAGTACAGGCACTCTCTCCAGTTGACGATTTTTCGGTAAGTGTCGTTTGTGTCTTCGGCACAGAACGGAGGCCAGCCCACGAGACATTCAAACATGATAGCACCGACAGACCACCAATCGCAGAGATAAGTGTAGCCTTGACCGTTGAAAATCTCAGGAGCAATATAATCAGGAGTCCCGACAGTTGAATAGGCCATGGCACGACGAGACTTTCGCCAGGTGTTGATCTGACCACGGTTGGACACTGTCAAATTGATGGCATCATTGAAGTATCCAGAGTTGCGGTTCCGATCCTTGGAAGTGGAGTTCTTGAGGAGATTTTGGTAGTAAGCGTTGTCATGAGTCTTCTTGCCTCCGGTTGACAAACCGAAGTCAGTAAGCTTGACGTGGCCACCGCGGTCAAGCAAGATGTTGTCAGGTTTGATATCACTGCACAAGAAAGATTGATTAGTATGGATTGTATCGTATGTTGCTGGTGCACCGTATTCTTTTGCAGAGAGATACAATAATGCACATGCCAATGTCCCAACCGGCAATCAAAAACAAAGCATCACTTACCGATGGAGGAAACCAAGCTTGTGTACGGCTTCAATTGCCATCACAACCTCGGCCATGTAGAACCGTGTGATATCCTCGGAGAAGATCTCGTACTTGATCAACATGGTCATCAAATCACCACCGGGCAAAAATTCCATCAGCAGGTAAAGGTACGCAGCATCCTGGAACGACGCGTGAAGCTTCACGAGCCAAGGGTTATCCTTCGAATCCGCCAGAATATCACGCTCGGCACGGACGTGGGCTAATTGGTCCTTCTTGAACATTTCGGTCTTGATCAACGACTTGAGGGCGTAAATCTTGCCATCAGTCTTGCGCTGCACGAGCTTAACCTCACCGAAAGCACCCTTTCCGATAATCTTGATGGTCTGGAAGTTCGCCGGCGTCTCCTTTGTGCGCAGGAACCGCAGGAAATCGGACTCTCTCTTGGAAATCAAGTCCGCATCCTGGCGCTTCTTTTCGATGGGGATAGTGGGTTCACGGATTGTTTTGTCAAGTTCCGCCGATCTGTAGGGGTGAACATCATAGGTGTAAGCCACAACTCTGGGAAGAAATTTCAGGTCTTCCATTTGGGACATGGAGACTTACCGCATATTACGGTCACGGGCCCGTTCGATATTCTCGTGGAAGAACACAGTCACCAGCTCCTTTGCTGCCTTTCCTCGCTTGTGCGCATTCTCGGAGTACCGGTCGGGGAAGCGTTGCAACTCTTCATTCTCGGGGGGTGGGCGAGGGCTGCGGGGCACAGGGGGGATCAGGTGTGATGCTTGGGCCTGTGTTTGGGCGGGGGAGCCACCGGCGGTGCGAGGCCGCTGGGCCGGGGAACCAGCCCGATTATTGAAAAATCCTGCACGGTTTGCGTTGAGGTCCTGGTTGGAGAATTGCTGGATCAAACCGTTGGTGCCGTCGGGGTAGCCTGGGCGTGCTTGGTAGGCGGGTTGGGGCGATTGCAATGCTTGCTGTTGCGCATACTGCTGCTGCTGCTGCTGTTGCTGCTGTTGTTGTTGCTGTACATACTGCGGTTGCACCTGCTGGGCTGGGTAATTGTTGGGCATAAAGTAACCCGGGGCGTACGCTGGATTGGAGGGATCGACGTATTCCTGGGCCCCCTGAGTCTGATAGATGGGCTGGGGGAAGGCAGAGGGGGTAGTGGGATAGGCGCGGTTGTTGGCATTGTAGTTACGGTCGTAGCCGTAATTCATGTTGTTTCGATTGTTATTGTTGGGATCCATCTTGACTCGAACTCCCAAGGGACTTTTCAAGGTAGATGGGGGGGGAGGAAGAAAGTTGGGAGGGAGGGAGTTGACGAGGGCGGGGAGTTTAAAGAAGCGGTGGCTCAGGAGGCAATCTAGCCCCCGACTGGTTGACTTGTTTACATGTTACATGTTTCCACTCGACTTGAAACAACTGTGTGTGTTCCCAATGTCTGTGATACTTTTCTTTTTATCCAATGAATCACTCAAAGTCGGCGACTAAATATTTTGAGGGGAATTGCTAGTATGCTAGCGTTGTTGGGGGTAATATTGAGATTTTATAAGACAAGAACTTATTTTCCATACATATCCTTTCTCACTGAGTATTATTTCTCAGTTTCCGAGTCTCTTATAGGATTAATGGAGCTGTAACACGTAAGGACAGCAATACTCCCAAGTAGGATATCCTTACGGAGAATATCACAGGATATCACAGATTCAACCTTGGAACTCATCGAGGGGTTATTGGTCACGTGCCACATTCTCACTTCGTCCTCTTTCAGTTTCCCTCCTTCAACTCAACATTCCCACCTAGGCAAGTCCTACTATTCACTAGTTCTAACCCCATCTCCACTCACTCCGGTTACATTTTGGAGTGTTCACATGCAGCCCAGGTCCAAAATAAGTCATCTAAGGGGCTCTTCTATTGGATTCGGGGGTGACAAGAGTGGAATGGGGAGGGAACACAGATAACTTGCAGCGGCACTCAACACAGCGCATCAGTATCACATCTATACATTTGGCTCCTTCATTGCTCTCACCGCACTTACATTTTCATGGGAGCTTTCGTCTCTCTTAATAAATCCACCGAATTGCCAATTATACAAGGGTCCTTTTTGAATGAGAAATTTCACGTCAATCCGAGGAAATACTGCAAACATTACTCAACTGTCATTGGGTATGGCGCCTGGTGAGGACACCACGAATTTCTATGTATCGTAAACTTCACACCCATCCAAATTACTTCAAAATGACAATGCCTTGTCAATGGAAGCAACGCTGGTTCCAACAAAGCAGTTGTAGGTGCCTTCGTCCACCCTCCAGTGGCCGACTTCATCGTACTATCTTAGTTCCTCACTGCAAACAGTGATTTACAAATCCCGCGTTTCTCTTGCTGACACCCAGGTCCTACTGAAGCCCACAAGAGTCTTCGGGTAACTATCCAGCCCCTTCGCTCGAATCCGGCTGGATGGCGAGGTATAGACTTGCACCACTTCATAGCCATCGTGCTCACCATCAATCGATAGGCAAGCATGCACAGCAATCATGGAGTCTGCAGATGTTCCTAGGTAGTATGTGTTCTGTAATTTATGCTATGTAATCGAAGTTCTATATAAATTGTTAGTACGGAGTAGAGCCGATACAGAAATACAGAGACTTGAACCTCATTTAATGGACCCCCTATTTTATGATACGGAATAAACTGACCTAAGCGGCCGTAGGAGGAACCTTCAAGTTGGCTTTTGTTGTAATTTAGTGGTAATATGCTGTATTTTGACACCGACACGGGTGGCCTTACTATTGCAACTTTATTTCTCGACAATTCCCTATCTGTAGCGACGTCCTCTACGAGGGGTAAGAGTCATGTGAAGTTAACCTGGCGGTGAGACTATAAGCAGTTTCTAGGTGTCCTCCCCTTTCTTTTTGGCTCTGCCCATTTTTTATCCATTTCCTTGAAAAAGACTTACATCGTGGATCCCCTACTCTTGATAAAATGCCATTGAAGCAGGCCGAATTCGGCCAGTACGAACGTCCCTTTGACACGCTCGAGCTCTTTTATCGCGGCGTTGCAGCAACTGGCTCTCCTTTCCAGAAGGAACAGTACCATATATCCAGTGTCATTCAGCTTAAAAATGTGCCTTCTGTCACACAATTACGCGAAGTGTGGAAGGGGCTACGGCATCAACACCCGCAGATCGCAGCTATTTCTGATGAAACAAGTTCTCGATTGATCTATACGGTTCCGTCTCCAGAGACCCTTGAAGAGTGGCTACAAATGACGTTTGTTGTGCACGACAATGAGACTCGCTCCGCCGAGAGTCTTGATGCAGTCCTTCCTCAATCTTCCCTATTCATGCTCCATTATCTACCACGGTCCAGGGAATTATTCTTCCGTACACCGCATTGGCGCACCGATGGAACGGGCATGATACTGCTACAGCACGACTTTTTGACTCTACTAGCTCGAGGTCCTCAATCTACCCTGGAATTTGATGGCTCTGAGGTATCACGCATACCCCCAAGCTTGGATGAAGCGGCTGGTATATCACTTGACATTACGGACGAAATGAAAGTGGCCACCGAAGCTGAGTTAGCCGTTATTGCCAATGGGACAGCGCCCTCTTCTATTGTCCAGACTTTGCAGAATACAACACCAGGGAACTCGCGCCGTCTAAGTACTTTTTTCCCCAAAGAACTTAGTGGGCAACTCATAGCGGCTAGCAAGCTCCGCGGCCTGAAGGTGACAGCAGCTGTCCAATCTGCCCTCATTCTTGCTGTGCGGCCACATCTAACTCCCGTGGATGGTCGTCTAATCTGCTTTAACACATATGATCTTCGCGATCGGGTTCCGGCGCCTTGGAGTGGGCCTCAGGGAGCGACTGGTCTGTATCATACAGGCCGGCCCTGTAGCATTGACTTGGCTACCAACAAGAATTACGATACCATCGCTACAACTTTGACTTCCCACTACCAGCGCGATCTAGAACCACTTTTCAAATTTTTGCCATGTTACGTACAGACTATCGGTTCACTGCTGGCAACACCGCTAGAACTGGCAATCCAAGCACCGGGTGCCGCGCATCCCGAGCTGAGCTCACTCGGTGTTATCGATGACCGTCTGCCAACAGTTCATGCAGGCCCCGCAGCCACGGTGGAGATTGAAGACTGGTGGCTAGGTGTTCAAATTATCAATCGGGTTTTGCAGACGTATCTATGGACGCGGGAGGGTGAACTGCATCTCACTTGTCATTTCAATGACGCCTTTTATGAGCGTGAATTTGTCGAGGGATTTCTAGAGGAGTGGAAAGCCAAGTTAGTGGAGGAGCTGATTGCCTAGTCGCGGGCTAGCTACCCCCGTAAACGATCTGCAGTTAGGCCGCCCAAAGTGGATCCGCTTTGACTCCGTTCGCATACTAATCAAGCCTAGTGCGGGGCGCCTAATGTGGGGAGTAGCCAAATACACGGCGGTTATCTGCTCTGCTATTTCTCGATCATCTTCATCATTTTCTACAGTACATAGGAACTATAACAACATGACTGGAAAACTCACCTGGTTTGTGACGGGCTGCTCCTCTGGCATGGGAGAATCCCTGGTCCGGGCGATTCTTGCGGCGGTACGCAACTCGGGTTCTGCTTTCATATACTCCATCATTCTTTTTTCGCTAATCAATCCTAACCAGGGTGATCAAGTGATTGCAACAGCTAGAGCGCGAGACTCGGATGCTCTTGATCGCATATCTCTACTTAAGGAGGCAGGAGCCGCTGTGATGGAGCTAGATGTCACGGCATCAGCGGAAGTGCTCAATGCTAAAGCTAAAGAAGCGTGGGCAATATACGGGAAAATCGACGTCCTTGTCAACAATGCTGCCTACATTGATGCGGGTATATTTGAAGAGATTGAGTGAGCCATAAACCGAACGTATACAGTGGGATGTACAAAAGACCTGACATCGGCTCCAGTGAAACATTCCTTACCCAGGCCATCCGCACCAATGCCATTGGTCCTCTCAATCTTACACGTGCCTTCCTTCCATATATGCGGGCTAGGCGGACTGGGACTATCCTTTTTATGTCGTCCGTGGGTGCTTACTATGGTGCACCGGGCGCCAGCGCATACGCAGCCTCGAAGGGTTTACTCGAAGGACTAGTGCCTAACCTCAGTCTGGAAATCGAGCAATTTGGCCTCCGAACTTGCATGGTCACGCCTGGTTACTTTCGTACCAGTGTTATGACACCAGGCAATATTCTGTACCGAGCACCGAACCCATTGCCGGAATATGTAGAGTTGAATCGGCTGGTTAAGGCAGGCTGTGATGCTGCGGATGGGAACCAGCCCGGGGATCCTCTCAAAGCGGGTGCTTTGATAGTGGATGCTGTCAGAGGTGAGGGCCGATGTGCAGGCAAAGAACTTCCCGTTAGGCTTCCATTAGGGCCTGATGCAATAAGTGCGATAAGAGAAAATTCTCAGGCAAAGCTACGGATCTGTGATGAGTGGGAGGACTTTGCATCTGCTACCAATTTTTGAAAATGTCAGCACGCAAATCATGTGAGATGTGCTATTGCAGCTCAAACAAAGTAATTACTTCATATAGTATAATTCATCGCAAAACTTTTACACAGTTGACATAGTTGAAGCTCAATGATTTACATGGGGATATAAGTTTCACCACATTTGTGTGGATGAACTGATAGACGTCATTCCGGGGAACATCAATCGCCATTCTCACCTTGAAGTTCACGACTCTTCTATTTCTCCTGCTTCATTGTGTATTATATTTTGTGATAAAAGCCAGAATATTTTAGAAAAACTAACACCGGGGAATATGAAAATCCTCATTGTGGGTGCAGGTCTTGGTGGTCTCGCAGCTGCGTGCTGCTTTGCCAGGGACGGTCACGTTGTCCAGGGAAGTAGACTACCTGCTGAGATTTGATTCCACCTAATAAGTATCCTGTGCAGGTCTTTGAGAAGCGAGATAAATTGTCGCCAAAGGGAAGCGGGCTGATGATTCGCCCTGGTGCGTCTCGCATTCTTCAATCCTGGGGCCTTGGAGACGCCATCGAACAAGTCGCGGACACCTGTCTTCCCTTCTCCATCCGAGACCTGAAGACCGGTAAAGATAAGATACGTGCCTTGCCAGCATCGCTCACCAAATACCCGGATTGGGGGATCCATCGACCCATTCTACAAGATATTTTCTACCAACATGCCATCCAGGCTGGGGCCGAAATCATCTTTAACAGGACCGTGGAAGACTTTTCGGATGAACCAGACAGAAGGCTAAGCTTACAGTTTCGAGGAGGCAAAACAACTTTTGGTGATCTTATCCTCATTGCTGACGGGATTCGATCACGCTTACGCCCCAAAGCCTTGTTTGACATATCTACGGGGTGGTCGGTGGAGCCCAAAGTCAGCGATTCGATATTCTACGGCGTAACAGTGCCACAGCAAGAACTTGAATCAGATAATGATGCCGCTTTATTGCTCCAGCAAGTGGAACCATGTGTTTGGGCCGGTAACGAACGTTTTGTTGTCGGTCGGAAGCCTAGAAAAGGTGAATTCTGGAGCGGATTGTTCGGGCTCAATCACGATGATGGCGAAGCTAGTATGTGGAACGAGGTATGCTTCTATCTCTATGCAAGCCAGCTGTGAAGCTAAAACCCACCAAGGATGGTGATATCGTCTTTTTAAGGCAGCGTTTTGAGGGGATCTGCCCACCTCTTTCTGCAGTTCTCAAATTGGCGACCAAGTGTGACAGATGGAAAATTGCCGAAATGCCAAATATTCCTCGTTGGACGAGCAAGTCTGGCAGAGCCATCCTACTAGGAGACGCAGCGCATGCAATGCAGCCCAATGCAGCCCAGGTTTGTCTCACGTCAAGGCTCGAGATTGACTGAAGATATATATAACTAGAGTGTTGTGCTAATTTCATCTGAAACAGGGATTATCCCAGATTATTGAGGATATAGGAGTATTACGAACATTGATTTCGTCATCTCCTCATTTGGATATCTCACTAATTAGTAGATCCTGGGAAAATATACGGAAGCCTCGGGTTGAACGCATCAAATCCTATGCTGCTTGGAACACGCAAATGTTTCTCGGTAACAAACATCGTGTGGCTTCGCATCCAAAATATCCCGATTCCGACTGGGATTCTATCAAAGATATCGAGCCTGATTCTGCTGCCGATTTTACAAGCCCTGCATTTTTCAAGTGGGCCCACGAGTATGATGCGGTTAAACAAGTGAGTCTATTCCACTTGGCTCGTGTGCATTCCCTAATCCGAAGAAGTTAGAAGAGAATGCAACGACAATCGATAAATACAAAACCGCTAACAATGAATAAGACCTACAAATACTTAGAGCAAACATACAAAGCAAGTCCGAAATTATAATTATTTCCTAGTGATAAATACAATTTAACAGCACCACTTTGCTATGTGGTCAAGAATGGTATTATATATAGCTGGGGGCGGTTTTGGGTGTGTACTTTGTGTGCAAGTTAGACATAGAGAATTAGTAGTCTGCCTAGCATATTGGAATCTTCAAATTATTATTTCTTGTAATATTCAATTCAATCTTTAAATCCTTTGTGGCGCCTCTCAGTGAGCTTGAAACCTCACCAGGTGCAGTCACCACCATATTGCGTACACCACGCCATCTGAACCGGTGCAAGGTTTATTCCCCGCAACACCATCCTTTCTCTCATATCAGACAATCTCACAGCTGCGTCAACTTGGCTCCTATTTTGCCCGCTTGGAGTTCGACGCCCAGACCACATATTTTCTCCCGCAGCACTCGACCGCGGCCAGACCATCGTATCCAGGTTTGAGGGGTCACTCTGCTCGCTAAAGAGATGGATCTCGCCACCAATGACCAGTGCAGCCTGCTCAGCAGACAGGGAAGCGGTTGGGTCATACTCCCATACCACACGCCAGTTGTTAATCGGCGAACAGAAGTCAGCGTACGGGTAGTTAGCTGGAATGTCGGCGTCTTTGAAGTTAAACCATTTGCCGTGACCACACGCGAGGTACTAGATATTATTAGCAATTGGCAAAAGAGGATTGCATAGACGGTTCACAAACCCAGCTGTCGGTATCTCCAAAGAGAGCCTTGTGCCCTTGCGCGGTCACCTTGCTGAGGGCGGAAGCACCATCCCAGGTTTGAATTATGACATCTTTTCCAAGGGTGATATTCCACGTGAGAAGCAACTCCTGCCAAACAATTGGTACAAGGCCTGCTTTCCTAACTAAGTCATGACTGTGGTCGACGAACTTTTGAAGTAAGGGCGTGATGACTGCGGTGTCATTGGAGTTGACAGTGTCATCCAGAAGGTAGTCGCTAGCTTCAATCTCGTCTCCGCCAGTGTGGAAATATGCTGAATATGGGGAAAGTCTGGGTAGGACATCGTCGAACAGTTTGGTGACAAAATCGTATACTGGCGTGGAGTTAAGCTTGAGTTGTCCACAAGGGGGCTCAGAGCAATAATCATGCCATGACTGCTGACGGAATGCGGTGACAAGATCTGGATATGCGAATCCAACCGCTGTTGTGTGACCGGGCATATCAATCTCGATGATAACTTCAATACCTCGATAGATACCGTAGATCTGGATATCCTCGACATCTTGAGGCGTATAGGATAGTCCGGCCTGATACGCGCCTTTCTGAGATAGTTCCGGGAGCGCGGGAACATCCAGGGGCCAAGCTTGTGCATCGGTCATATGGATGTGGAAACGGTTGAATTTGTTCCAAGAAAGGGCATCAATGGTCCTCAGGATATGCTCTTTAGGGTACCAATTTCTGGAAACATCCAAGTCCAAACCCCGATGGTTAAACTTTGGCCAATCACTGATACTGACTGGAGCGAGATTGGAATACACGCCAGTGCCATTGACCGAGTGCGAATAGAATAATTGGGTGAAAGTCTCGAGAGCGCGGAGAACACCAGTAGACGATACTGCCGAGATGGTTGCTGCGCCATTGGTTGCAATCGTTAAGTTATAAGTCTCATCAACAGTGCCTGCGAGGGGCTTGAATGTCGAGTTGCTGTCGTTTGTCGTTTGGGTGATCTGGAGTTTCTGTATATACGTTTTTGAACCAGTCGCGGGGGGTTCGAATTTATCCAGTTCATTGCGAGGGTGGAACTTCCAAGGAACAATACTACTTGTGAATATAGACTCTCGAGTCCTCTGCACGGCAGCCGCAACAATTTCCAAGCTTGAGATCGTCTTTATTCCAGCTTTGGGCTGTGGAAGCTGTGGTTGAAGATCATTGTCAGCTTCTTGATAGAAAAAAAGGAGCCATATCAACCTACATCCTGCTGATTGTAGGAGACCTGAAAGTCCTCCGCTATCCAAACAGTAGAACTTCCGTTGGTGAAAGATTGAGGAGCAGGCCACAAGGCCGCCACATGACCGACAAATGAGAGGAAGGCAACGAACCTCATTATGGTTTGAATGACTAGAAAGTCCAATTCGTCTGGGAACTTCAGAGGCATGATTTATATATAATCCAATCACCAGTTAGTTCTCATCGGGGGTCATTTAAGCGATGTCGTGACGCTGCAGGAACGCTGCATAATTGCAGCATTGTATGTACAAGGTTACACTCGCTAGGACCAGAAGATATTACTTAGCTATAATCTCCTACGAATAATGTCGTGATTTTTGACATTCATGTCGTTCTCTTAGGACTGAATGCTGTAATATAGAATGATCGGCACTGTTGATATAGTGCACTAACCCATTTAGTTATGCGCCACCGAGAGCCGGAGCTAGTGACTAGATTAAACTTACGTGCAAACCTAATCATAGTTCGTCTAATTCAATATACTTCGCAACCCCAAGGTCAGACATGATGCAACATTATCGATCTTGCTCAGGTAGACTGAACAAATGGGGCTAGGAGACCCATTAACCCATTAATAAACATTACCCCGTCTATATCTAGGTTTTTCTACTATACTCCATACGGATTCTGCAACGCAACATCGGCTTCACTCCACATGTGATAAGACGCGGGGGTTTAATCTATCTTCTCTTGTTGTATGGCCACCCTCATAGAACCGAGCCCCGCTGCTGCTAGATATGACCATAACTATGGGAATACTCGACCTTTTTACGCAGCACGTAATTATAGTGGCATATGACAAACAAGTTTGCCGATTGAATATGTGAATTGCATATGCGGTTATAGTACAATACATGCCTTGCAATCATAGGAAAGACCGCATTGGCTTCTCAAAAGGATATATAAGTACGGATTATTGCACTGATGGTTGAAGTCATTTTATTTTCCTACAACTCTTGCATCCTTTAGTCTTCCTATCTAGTGAAAAGCTCTTTGAGATGGTCCGACTTCCTACCCTCGTTGGCGCGGCCACACTTGCCCTATCGAAGATAGCCTCGGCGAAATACGCGTTGGCCAACTCATACGATGCCACCAACTTCTTTGACGGATTTGAATTTCGAAACGGCACTGGATCTGGCGGGTTCGCTCAATATGTGGATGCCGCAACCGCAGAGGCGAAATCCCTAGCAGGCATCAGGGACGGCAAGGTATACCTAGGTGTTGATAATGTGACTGAAAACACGACTGGCGGTCGAGAATCCGTCAGAGTCATCACGAAGAATGTGTGGACCAACGGGCTTTATATCGCTGATATCGCCCACATGCCGGGTAATGCCTGTGGCGTCTGGCCGGCCTACTGGACCAGTGGCCCAGACTGGCCCAACGGCGGCGAGATCGATATTATCGAAGGCGTCAACTTGCAGAAAACCCCCATTATCACCCTGCACTCTGGGAAGAACTGCACTGTCACAAATACAGGCTCAGCAGCTGGCTCGGTCCTCGTCGATCCCGATTGTGACAGCAGTACCTCCTCTGGCGGTTGCTCCCAGACGTCGACAAATACCCAGGTATACGGGGACGGCTTTAACGCCATCAATGGTGGTGTGTATATAATGCAATGGACAACGAGCGACATCTCGGTTTGGTTCTTCCCTCGTGACAGCATCCCGGCCGATATCACGGCAGGGGCTCCAGAACCACCCACTTGGGGCACACCATTGACCCGGTTCGTTGCCTCGGGCTGCGATTTCGCTTCTCACTTCAAAAGCAACGACATTATATTCAACACGAACCTGTGTGGCTGGGCGTAAGACATAAGATCCCCTGATGCAATAAGAGGTACGCTAACAAACACACTAGTGGAAGCGCGTGGTCATCAACTCCCGAGTGCAGTGCAAAGGCTGCTACCTGTAAGGAATACGTGGCCGAGAATCCATCGGCGTTCTCGGAAGCGTATTGGTTGATCAACTCCGTGAAGGTGTATGAATGGAGCAATGCTACTAAATAGGGTTTCAATTTCATGGCCATTATACTCCCAGCAGGAAGAAATCAGATTAAATCACAACTAGGTCTGTACAACTAAGAGCCTCGATGTGCAATATAATGTCCAACCACGTTGGACTTCCATATAAATCGTTGTGATATCACGGTTGAAATCTTTTGCATGAGAATCTCTCATTCTAAATTGATTAAAAACTTCAAAAAAATAAGGAAAATAAGTGACGAAACGTTGCCTTTGGGTCATTTATTTGCCTAATATATCAATATTAGTTGAAGGGAAACCGATTTGGGTTGATGGGGGATTTATATAAAAATCAGGTTATGCCAGGCAATAACCC
>MUGJ01000141.1:110573-180562 GCA_008931945.1 Penicillium sp. BW_162_3FA
GCTCAGATAGTCCAGGCTCCGTTATATTGCGTGTCATGACAGGTTCTAACTTTACATTGAGCCGAGATGAAAAAAAAACATAAAATAAAATAAAATAAAACCCCGCCGCACAAAGGCTGCATTCAGAAGTCAAATAGTCACGAGAAGCAACCATGGATGTCCTCCTTGTTATGTACATGTAGCTATGAGACAACTGAGCGGAACTTCAACTTCTGCCAAGTGAATCTTCTCCATGCGCAAATCTTTGCAGCTATCCCAATGCCTCTCTTGCCTTCTTTTTTCTCATCACATGGATCTGCGGACCTCATATCATAAGACGCTTTGATCGGGCTTTCATATGCCTTAGGGCCAAGTTTCGTCGGTTGTCCGACTGCCTGCAAGCTCATATCATAAAACTCCCGAAGTCTTGCATTGTTTGATACTGCACACAGTGAATCAATTTTGTACCTTGAGCAAGCGAGGTGATATCGAACATATCCAATGAAAAACTGCTCCGCTCGATCGGACAGCTTGCGGTCACCAATTGATTCCAGCATTTTCCGAACTCTGTTGCGGCAGGCGATGGAGACGTCAACCAATTGTCTTAGTATCTCCGAACATGGTTTCCCGCTGCAAATTGCTTCATTCAAAGGAAAGTTGATACGATCAAACACCGTATCGCTCTCCTTGTAGAACGAAAACACGTCATTCACAGTTCCAACATAGTACTCTAGCTCGGCCTCCAGTGAAACGATGGCCGATAGGTATTGATCCTGGGGGAATTCGCTTTCCGGAAAACATATCGCCGCTTGAACAGGACCTTGGGCACTCATGCGGCGAATGTAGTTCGGGTAATTCGAATCCGGAAACCCTTTGAAAAGTGTTCTCTCAACACAGGTAGCCTGGATAAACTCCAAAGCCCCCCGGAAAATGGTTGTTTGAGCGTAGGGGCCATAGAATTGAAGTAGAGTTGGAAAGAAAGAGAAAAGCCCGTTCCAGACAGGATGTTGCACATTGCGTCTCTCGGAAAGTTGAATGCACAATTCGTGAAGGCTGTCGTGTTTTTCCTCGGGAACATCGTCAACGGACATTTGGAAGCTGTCGTACACCGCAACAGCCTTGCGAATCTGGAGAGGAAGGAAAGGGAATGTACAGTGGACGTATTCCGAGAGAGATAGAACTATCTTTTCATCATCGGGTAGAAATGGCAATGTATAATCATATATAGCTTGGAGATCGCTATGAGAGAGACGATCCTCATCCTTGTAGCCAAACTTATCCAGAAATTCAACAAGTATGTTGCTCAATTCTTCGTTGGATATAAAATCCATGGTATCGGAGAATAGATGAATTGATGGCTTGATGGCTTCAACTTTTCTGGACGCGACTAAGAATGGGATTTTATAGAAGAATAGATGCCTCTATCAAGGAGAACCTTTCACGCGGTTAATACACTACCAGTAGTCAATAACAATGTTTATTTTAAGACAAGCGGTCTACAACATGAACTTGCAAGGTATGTTTTAATTGGGAGCTTTGCATTAGTGTGAGTAATTCATCTTTGTTTCAGATTGAGATAGACTCAAACGAAACCCTGTCTTCCCGTAAATACTCGCTCTGTCTCACTGTGATACGTGCAGCACACCCTTATCTAGTTGCCCCTACCGCATGTGAGAACCTTAAATGTCAACAGGTGCATTTAGGTATTTTGCCACATTGGGAAATGCATATGCGGTACGCCCCGAGCCGATTATTCTGAGTGTTCGCGAATATGGACAGGTAGGTTTGTTCCTTCAGTCATGTTAAACCGTCTATAGCCCATTAGTAATTACCAAAAGTAATAGTATATAGCGCAAGGAAAAGAAAAATATCCAATTGGACTATAATTAGATCGATATCAGAAGCCTAACTATACGTCAGATTATAAGTAGTCATACCTATCGAGCCATATGTTGCGAAGTGCATAGTCAAGATCCTATCGGGCTACCATGATGTTACCGCTAGGGTCCCATCAACCATGTTGTCCCTTGCGCACGGATTAGAAGCATACGCACATCTCTGGAAGTTGGTAGGGAGTTTTGACCCGAGCCTCTCTGTCGTATTCCATACTCCGCTAATACAAGTAGTCCGCGTAGATATAGACTAGGGACGAACTTACTTACTTCGATGGTTCTGCAGTTGCATGAAATCATCTAGAGTATCGGCATGAGTGAATATTTTTGTGTACAATTGTTTGGTAAACACCGCATGAAGCAGACTTAGCTGGGTCCAAAATTTGTCGGCAAAGATTTTACCAATCTCAACATCTATGGCCTCGGTCTGATAAACGATCAGGTTTCGAATTATTCCATGATTGATTTGTTCTTAAAGACTGTGCCCAGTGTTCAGGTGATACCTACACCGATATCTTGCAGAAGATATGACGTTCACCGTCTCGTATACTCAACTATTATCTGTCAAATGGGTCAATGATCGACACAACTTTGGCAGTACTGAAAACCCAATGTTTCGTCAAGTGGTACATCTATTCTTACTCGGTGGGCAAATCAAGAAGGACGCCAGGAAATGACTTCCAAAGTTCATTGGAGGGGGTTTGGACGGCTGTTCGGCTGCTCATGGATTGTAAATCGCGCAGCGAATCCACCATTTTTCATGCCCAGCTGTCGATCTACTTAAATATACTGCGGACATGATCCGACTGCTGGGTACTATTCATTTCTCGCTCAATCCACCCAGGCGTACTATCCTCGCTTTGCCATTTTCAACTATCTCATTTCAATAACGAGATGGAGACTATTCAGCTTTGGGCTCTGTTGTCCTTTATTCTAGCTTCAATTGCTATACGTACCCTATATCGTCTCTACTTCCACCCTCTTAGCAAGTTCCCTGGCCCTAAACTAGCGGCCAGCACCCATCTTTATGAGTTCTATTTTGATGTGGTATCCAATGGAATGTTCCTATGGGAAATTCAGAAAATGCACGAGAAATATGGTGAGGTTTATCTGAACTTGCCGTGGCATAATATCACTGCACTCTCTGACTCTGACATATTCCAAGGCCCAATCGTCCGAATCAATCCTCGTGAGCTTCATATCAATGACCCTCATTATTATGACCATATCTACGCGTCGGGTGGTAAAAAGAGAAACAAGGACCCCCATTTTGTCGGTTTATTTTCAGCACCTCTTTCAATGATCACTACGATTGACCACGACCACCATCGTTTCCGAAGGGGGATTTTGAGCAACTTCTTTTCGAAGAAGTCGGTGCTCAACATGACTCCACTTATTCAAGAGAAATTGGCGATATTAATGGAGCGTTTTGAGCAAGCCTCTCAGGAGGGAGTTGTTTTAGACCTGACGGCAGCATTTTGTGCACTGACAGGTGATATTGTGACCCATTACACATATGGCCAGAGCTTCAACTCTCTGCACGAAGAGGATTTCAAGAATAATATTCGCGGTGGTATTTTGGAATTGGAAAGCACCAATCATCTGAACAGATTTGTCCCCTCTCTTATCCCGCTGCTACGATATATGCCATCGTGGCTTGTGGCATATTTCAAGCCTGCCACTGCCGCCATCATGGGGGATGTCACCGAGTATTCACAGAATGCACTCCGAGAAAACAGCCAGCAGGACCTTGAAAAGAGCAAGCAGACAATGGTTCAAGCGCTCAGTTCGCCCGCATTACCTGCCGATGAGAGAACACTATCTCGTCTCCAAGAAGAGGGCATGATCTTGCTAAGTGGAGGCACAGAATCCCCGGCGAATGCTTTGTCAGTGGCAGCTTTTTACCTAGCGGATGAGATTTCTATTTTAGAGAAGCTCCGTGCGGAGCTGCAGCCGGTGATGTGCAACGGGAACTTCATTCCCTTGGCAGAACTTGAGCAGCTACCATATCTTGTGGGTTCATCACATCCATTGCCCGTTTATACGAACAATCTGAATATTTGACCTGATATATGACTTAACAGACTGGGGTAGTCAATGAGGCACTTCGACTATCTTTTGGCTTGATCTCTCGCCCACCACGAATTGCACCAGATGAGGTTTTGGTTTATCGTGAATATGAAATTCCAGCTGGAGTAAGTGGTACCTACCATTATGGGGACCTATCACAAAGACTAACTGAGCAACTGTAGACCCCAGTGGGCATGTCGAGTTATTTTATGAATATGGATCCTATCATATTCCCCAACCCGGAGTCATTTATCCCAGACCGCTGGATCTTGGCTTCTGAGCGTGGTGAGAATCTGACTCGATTTATCGCGACATTTGGGAAAGGAAGCAGGGCATGTATTGGCATGAAGTGAGTCAACGAATACCCCCACTTGGTAGCTGTCTAGCTAATTCTAGTATTTCTGCGTAGCTTGGGCTATGCTGAGTTATACTTCACGATAGCTGCTATGGCTCATCGCTTCAAATTCGAGTTGCACGAAACTACCCAGGAGAACATTAGGGCTGTCCGCGATCGGGGACTTCCATTTTCAAAAGATGGACATTGGAGAGTCAAAGCGAAAGTGAGCAAGCTTGCAAATTCAACTGGCTTCGAGAGACCAAGTATACTCTGAAAGCTTATTTTGCTGTGTTGAGGTTCGAATGTTTTGGCTACTGCATATTATTTCGGGTTTCCTTATTGTTGCTTAATCGTTGCCAGGTTAAATCGGTTATGTTCAATGCCTGTTGTCAGACAAAGATGGGTTTTGCGGCAAAGAGAAAGCTTTGAGGGCCTCGTGGGTGATGCTGTGTTTGTTGCCAGGTAGTTTCTTTTTGTATGATTCGCCTATATAATTTAAATTCTCATAGGAAACAAAACCAAGGCACCTTAAGTGACCACAAAGCTGAGCAACATGATATTCACATTTCACGTGTCGTAGTTAACGCCGACGATCTAACTCGGGTGATGCATATCATCACGTGATACCGGGATAATGTAATCCCGAGACAACAATTTTCCCCGAACGAGCACGCCCCGGGTGTACTCTATTGATAACGTATAGACCATATTTCTCCATTACACAGCCCAATGGCAGACTCCTCAAGCTCTGCTGCGCCCGCAGGCGCTGGCAAGCCCCAGGCGGTCCCGAAGCCGCCTAACCCAGCGTTCAAAATGATGGGTACGTCTCTGTTCCCCAAATTTGAATGATCCAAAAAAATGCTAATACTGCTGTGATCAACAGGTCTCCCTAATATGCGATTCAAACTGCCCTCTCGCAACTGGATGATTTTCCTTACTATCACTGGCTCCTTCACTGGTGCTCTTATATACGACCGTCGAGAGAAGCGTCGCGTACAACAAAAGTGGTCGGAGCTCGTGGCTCATATTTCGAAAGAAACTCTACCAATCGACCAGATGCGCCGGAAACTGACAGTATACTTGGCTGCGCCACCAGGAGATGGTCTACGTGTGGCCCGGGATCACTTCAAGGAATATGTCAAACCCATCCTTGTGGCGGCGGCGTTGGATTACACGGTGGTTGAAGGGCGACGTGAGGGAGATGTGAGAGCCAGCACTGCGGAAAACATTCGCAAGCTGCGCCGAAAGGCCGGGGAGCCCAGCTCAGCCGTCGAAGAGGTCGGTGTGGATGCAGTCGTTGCTGCCACCCGGGAACACATTGGGGTCACTGACGAACCGGGCCCCAAGGGCGACTTGGTCATCGGCCGACACACCTGGAAGGAGTACATCCGGGGCTTGCACGAGGGATGGCTTGGCCCGTTGGATGCGCCAGCTCCGCCTCCGGAGGAGTTGACCGCGGATACATCGAAGGACGTCAGTGCGGAGAAACCCGCTAGTCTCGCGAATCCCGAGATTGCGAGCATCGATTCCCCCGAGTTCTCTGAAGAGAAAAAAGACGAGATCCCCGAGCCTAAGATCGAAGAACCCGAGAAAGAAGAAGAAAAGGAAGAAGAGAAGCCCGCTAAACCAGCCGGTCCTACTCCCGCATACATCTACCCCAGCGAATATTCGTCCGCCAACCTCCCCCCCACCCTCCCCCAGTCCTTCGATAGCTCCACTCCAGTCGAATTCCCCCATCTCCTTGGTTTCCTAAACACCCCGATCCGAGTCTACCGCTTCCTCACACAACGTTACCTTGCCGAGGAAGTCGGACGCGACGTTGCCGCACTTGTCCTCGCGAACAGCGCACGGCCATACCGCGAAAACGCCCTCAGTGCTGACTCCGAGCCCACGGCTGCCAGCGTTGACTCCACGCCTTCTACTGACAGCTCGTTCACCGACCTCCCCCCTCGCAACTATGAGCAGCAGACCGTAATGGAGGCTGCTGAAAGTGAGTGGCACAAGTCTGTGCACAAGCGCGACGAAGACGAGAATGTGAAGGAGCGCGAGTGGCTCGACGATATCGTGCTTGATCAGCGCATTGCCTCGCGCATGCAGCGCGCCACCCTTGCTCCGGAAGATGAGGCACGCTCTCAACGCATCGGCGAGCAACAGGAATACATTCTTGGCGAGGAGCGGCCGGCTCCCGTGCCTTTCTGGAAGCGCATGTGGGTCGATTACGGCTACGGCGAGAGTGACGAGGCCCTGAGACGTAAGCCCATCTTGGGTAACATCGACGGGGAAGACACACAGTGAAGAGGTCTTCAGACATTTTCTGCCTGATCTTCACAATTTGAAATTTGGTTATATACTATAACGGTTACGGGATGGATTCTCCCCTGGCATGCAGCACGGCATGTGTTGGTCATTTTGTTTAGCATATTGCGACTCCCTCCTCGGCTTGTATATTAAAGGCGTTTGATGTCCCCATTTTAGAAATGTACATTGATGGAAACAGTGTTTTTGAATTTTGGAGTAGATTTTTCTACGTTTAGTCCTTGCTTCACTGGCAATAGATACTGGTACATTGGATTCTCCCAGCACCTGTATACTCACTCCAAATTGGCATTGGCCAATACCAGAGTATATTTGCTCATCCCGTGTCTTTCTCTATGTTTTTAACCTTCTTTTGTTGTCCCAACTCCTGGCACTGCGTTATGTTGCTAGGCAGTTGGGCAACTCATGATCGAAGCGGAGATGGGGGCGGGAGTCCACACGGTCCTCCACTCGTATCAAATCAGTTCAGCTCGAAGACCGAAGATTCAGGCCACTTCTTGCTGGCCTTCTCGGCGTAAGCAGTCTTATCACTGCCCCACTTGTTCAGAATGTCCAAGGCAGTGACAGCCTCGTCGATGGTGATCTCGGGGGAATCGAGGGTAGCAAGCAGGTCTTGCTCGCACTGCGACTTGGATTCAGGGTTCAAAAGTTGACGGCCAGACAGACCGGCCTGCACGTGGGCGACGCTGCCCTTGTTAGCCGAGAGGTAAGACTCGTTCCACTCTTCGAGCTTCTGGGTTTTGGGGAGCAGCTTGTCAAATTCGGCATTGACAACCTCAGCAACCTTCTCGGGAAGGGGCTCGGCAAGGCTCTCAAGAGACTTGCGGAAGCGAAGCAATTGAAGGTGGAGAGTGGGGTTGGAGGGATCGATGGAATGGGCAGCCACAAGACACTTGACGGCAAGGACGTGCTTGTCTATAATCGTATTAGCATGAGGGCCCCGTCTAAGAGTCTACCAAATTAACTCACTTTGTCTGGAGTAAACCTCAAACCCGAGGCACTGGGCTTCGATGTTTTGAGGGCTGGACTCAAGCAACGGCGTCAAGAACTTCATGGCATCCTTCAGGGGATCCTGAGTCTGAACCAGGTTGTTGCCCAGGGGATCGTCATCTTCCTTCTTGGTCTCTCCATCAGCACTCTTGGCAGTAGCGGCGGCTGCTTTCCTTGCTGCACGCTTGTCGGACTCGATCTTTTCCAAACGCTGCTGCTCCTTCTTCGCCTTCTTGAGGGCCTTCTTCCTCTGGTTCTCATCGGTAGAATCGAGTCCATTAATTCCGCTGGGCATGGGTCCGTGCACGAGATCCGGCTGGTCATGAAGAAGTAGATGGGCCTTGACGGCGCCGATAGCCATTCTTGTGTAGAAGGGGTGCTCGCGCAGGCGGTCTTCCCAGCGTATCATGTCCACGTAGGCCCTGATCATTCCCTTTCGGAGAGAGAAGCCGTGGAAGTCGAACTGATCCTCCTGCCATGTATCAAAGATGTTGGAAACTGAGTGGAAGCGCTTCAGGGCAAGACCAAGCTTCTTCTGTCGGAGGAATGCCTCAGCGTCCTCGGTCAAGAACCAGGTGCACTGCATCTCGTGAAGATCACCCAATGTGCCACCGACAGTCTCGTTGCGAGTGAACTTGCTCATGAGTTCTAAACCCTTCTCGTTATCGTTGTTGCGGAGCACGTATTTGGCCGCCTTGGTGTTGATATGGCGATCCTTCTCATCTAAAAGACGAGCTTTCTCCATCTCTTCCGCTGCCTTCGCAGGGTTTCCGTAGTGCTTCCAGATCCGCGCCTTGGTCATCTGATATTCCACGGCCTTTGGTGACAATTCAATGGCCTTCTCGACGTTTTCCATGGCCTTGGAGAGGTTACGGCTGAGGTGGTAGTTGTAGTGTTGAGCCAGGAAGTAGTATGTGCATGACAGGAACTCGGTTTTGTCCCCGTTCGACTCCGCGGAGCCGTTCGTTGCCTTTTCAGAGAGATATCCCTCCACCAATTCTTGTACCACGTCACGCTTGGCTGAGTCGACGTAAAGCTGCTTGATGTTCACGAATAATGAAGGAACACCCTTCTTCAGCATGCGCTGCAGATAGGCGTCAGCGGCCTGCTTGAAATCCTCGCCTTCTAGGAAATCGAGAGGAATGCGACGAGCAGCATCACAGCGGGGGTTCTTCTCCACCCACTCATCGTATAGAGCCTTCAATGCCTTGTGGTCGCTTTCGGGGATGGCCTTTGCCTTGATCAAGCCATTGTAGTAAATCGAGTTGTCTGGGTTACGATCCAGGAGAGCTGTGTATGCGGCCTCTGCATCAGCCTTGCGGTCCAGTCGCAAAAGATAATCCGCCTTCATTTCCATGACTGCGAGTACATCGGTGCATCGATATCCAACAGCCTCGAGGTGCTCTAGAGCTCTTTCGAGGTTTCCGGTCTCCGCAATGATGGTGTTCTTGTACAGGGTGGCCTCTGAGTTCTCCATATCGGCGACATGTGGTATGGCACCCTTCAAGGTTTCCTCGTAGGTAGTCAGAACCTTCTCGGCTTCTGCCAAATCCCCGGCCAAGTGGTGAGCGATCGCGAGTGCCGTCCAGTTCTGGCGGAAGCCCGGACGAGTTTGCAGCATCGCACTGCGGCTCTTAATGTATCCCTGGTAATCCCGCATCTGCATCTGGAGCAGTGCCAAATCACGCTGAATATGTTGCGATTCAGGCTCGAGGCGCAGGGCAAACCGGTATGCTTTGATTGCCTCCTCATAGTTCTTCTCCTGGCGCAATAGCAACCCGTACACGTGCCATGTGATATGCGACTTCATATCATTCTGGAGAGCCTTCTTGGCGAGCGCAAAGGCCTCCTCCAATTGCCCAATCTGGCTCATGTTCAGAGCCTTCATGGCTTGGGTATCACCATGCTTGGGGTTTTTGCGAAGGACCTGGTCTGCTGTCTTGATGCCTGTGAAGTAAAACGTGGTTAGACGGGCCTAGGTGATTTAAGGACACTTCAGAGGCCCACCTTTCTTATACTGTTTCATCTCAAAGTGGTGAACCACTTGACGAAACAAGGAATGGTCCTTGGTGCTCAATGTTTCCGGCATTGTGGGCGATGCTGACGTCGAGGGACCTGGCTTGTGCGAGTGAGGAATCGATGTGTGCGGGGGACGACTTCTCCGAGTCCGATCTTGGCAGAGTTAATGGGCCGATAAGATAGCGAGCACCATCCAACTTCTTCAGTAGATGAAGCAGGTGAAGTAGACTAAATTTTAGTTTCAGATCAGGCTGAAATACATAAATTTATTGACTCTATACTTTTAGCCGTCATAGGGTGTAAAATGGATATCCCGTGATGCACACGTGGTTTGTTATGTACATGCCATGCAACTTTTGAGTGACTTAAAGAGCACAACCAAAAAGGAAATATAACTCTTTTTGTATATGTTGAACTTGAATGAATAGATTGATATTGCTACTTGTACTCTGCAAGTTTTGAAATCGACTAGTCTATGGCACAAGCCACTTCTCTTAGGTAGTAGGTAAGTATCGCCGGACTATATCTTGTATCATTCTCTCCCTTTCTATTTGAAAGCAAAACCCAATCTACTCTATTGCATGCGAGCGAGGATACCGAATAACAGAAGAAAGCTTGTCGGGACTGTTCAAATATGTACAATTTGGGGTGAGGACTCCCCGAATCTAAAGAGTTGAGTTTTATATAGTGATCCTAGTGTACTGCGGCAGGCTCCTGCCAGACGAACTATTTCTGATGCAAATGGCGCCAGCTATCGAGAGCTTCTTCCCAAGTAGAAGAAGATCCACTGCATTTTTCTGACACCACCCCCCACGTTCGAGCCCGAATGATCTCCTCAATGGTGCGCTCATTGCGAATTAGATTGGCCAATGACTCAGTCCGTGCTTCACGTGGAAAGAAGCGAGCAGAGTAAGGGTCCAGACGTTCATCGACTTCTCGTTCCCGGTCTCGGGCAGATTCTGTTTGCCGAAGAATCAAGTCGGGATCGTCGGGATCCGGACTCGTAGCCACACCAGCGCAGTAAGTGAGAACGTCTGATCTCGTCTGCCATGACGGGAATAACACATTATCCTTGAAGGTCTGGCATGCTGCGGAGCTGATCCGAGAGCTAGAGTCGGTTTGTCGCACCGATGTTGATGATGGGTCAAATCCTTTTTGGGCCGGTGTAATCAACGCGTTTAAGTTCTGTGTAATCGAGTCATCGATGGTAGATCTTGAGAGTCTGAGAAAGTCTGAACAAGAAGAGGAAAAGTCAATATAAGCTTGTGTCAAGACGGCACATTCCAAACGAACCTCTAAACAGTCTCTCGTCAAAACAGAACCGAGGCGTCAGCGCCGGAGCAGCTGTCGATGAGGCCTGTGACATTCTCCCACCAATTTCTTCCCCAGATTCTCGATTCGATTTGATCCAGAACCACTCCAGTTTGTAATGATGATGTGTATAACGTTATTTATGAAGGTAGGTCGTCCAACAGTGTTGTATAACGTAGGTCGCGTTAATAAGTGCGATATTGAAGTGTATCTCACTAAGACGCAGTATAATCTGTTATGTGGTAGTTGTTGGTAATATTCATGGAAAACGTGAGCAACCTTGAAAGCTCTCCGTGGACGACCGGCGTCATGCCGTAACCTCCAGCTCCAGGCCTGTTTTGGGACTAGCGCATTCAATTATCTGCACGTGACAGCGCGTATCCGCGTTTAGGAGAATCGCGTTCCTGCTTACGCCAGATTGTCTTTCGGAGAAAAGGCACTTGTATATTCTCTTGAAGTCATTTATTGCATGTTTTTACCATTAATATCGGAAATACCATACCAACATGCCTGAGCTAGCAGAGATCCACCGCATTGTGCATTTCATTCGCGAGCACCTGGTTGGGAAAACGCTATCCAAAGTACAAGCACAACATGATGATATTATATTTGGCAAAGTTGGCACTAGTGCCGCCGAATTTCAAAAGGCAATGCAAGGGAAGAAGGTCGTGGGAACAGGCCAACAAGGGAAATATTTCTGGATCACAATGTCTTCACCACCACATGCTGTGATGCACTTTGGGATGGCTGGCTGGTTGAAGATCAAGGATGCTGATACATACTACTATCGAACCGACAAGCCTGCAGATCAGGAGTGGCCCCCTAAATATTGGAAGTTCCTGTTGGAAACAAGTGACGAGCCGAAAACAGAGGCAGCATTTGTGGATGCCCGCAGGCTTGGCCGCATTAGACTGGTGGATTGCCCCGCTGATGAGATCCGAAATCATACTCCGCTCAAGGAAAACGGGCCTGATCCAGTCACCGATAAAGACATTGTGAATCAAGCATGGTTGACAGAGAAGCTGGGAAAGAAGAAAGTGCCGATCAAGGCTCTTCTCCTGGACCAAGCGAATATCAGTGGGATCGGAAACTGGATGGGGTAGGTCTTTTCATCAAACAAAAGCCATGAAATATACAGAAGCTAATTATTTTCAGTGACGAGATTCTCTATCATGCCAAGATACACCCAGAACAATACAGCAACACCTTGAATGATGATCAGATCAAGGCGCTACACTCTGCCATTCATTATGTCTGCTCTACATCTATTGGTGTACTGGCAGATTCAGAGAAGTTTCCCGAGCATTGGCTTTTCAAGCACCGCTGGGGCAAGGGGAAAAAGAACCAGCCCGCCGTCCTACCCAATGGGGATAAGATCACATTCCTTACCGTTGGAGGTCGAACAAGTGCTGTTGTTCCAACTGTCCAGAAGAAGACTGGTCCGGTCGCCAAAGATATTGATGAAGACGTTGCAAAATCCACACCAGCCAATTCGAAACGGAAACGTGTGGCCCTAAAGAAAGAAAGCGACTCCGAAGCGGAAGAAACGACACAGACAAAGAAGCGAGAAACCCCAAAACAAAAGAAGCCCACTGTAAAGAGTGAATACTTTGAAGAAGAGAAGCCAAAGCCCGCCGTTGTTGGCAGAAGACGATCTACCCGTACATCTAAGTGAGGTGTATGTATCTGAAACTGAGGCACTAGCGACTGCATCTGAATCTAGATTGCTTCTGTATTTGCTATCGGAATCTCAAAATCTCCTAAAATGAGATAAACTCTACTTAAGTACAACGCAGTATCATATGACAGACCACTCTCACCTGCATGAGAGTGATGCAGTATATATCCTTGGTAACTTGCAACGAATGAATCCAGACAATCTAATTGCCATAAGGGAGACAATATATGAGTATATCTATGTAAATCATAAAAGTAGTCATCGGTCTTTATCCTTTTACTCGCGTTGGTCTTGGGGAAGCACTTGTCTCACTGGCAGATCGACTCTATCCTGAAGAAATCTCAAGATATCTTCGATCTCATCCTCGACACGATACCAATGTCCCAACCCTTCATAGGCCTTCCAAGTCACATCCATCCCCAAACCGGCTGAAAGGACATGCGACATCTTTTTTCCAAGTTCCACAGAAACCTTTGGGTCTTCAGAACCGTGGCCAATAAATATAGGCGTCTGGAGATGATGGAAGCTTGGTTGTGATTTCGAATCTTCCGTTGAATGCTCGTCTGCTGAGATTATTGGAAGATCAAGAATATCCCGAACATGGCTGATAGCGTGCTCAAGCAGTGAGGCTTCTTCCTCGTCGTCCGCAAAGGGATCAAAATCATCATGCGAAGGGCTGCTTCTTTTGAATGGATCATCATCCAGGTCCAGTTCCGAGAAGGCATCTGCATCTGCGTCTGACTCTTCGTCACTGTTCGACTGCCCCATAGCTGCTTCTCCATCGTCTGAGTCTGAGTCATCGAAGGATCGAGTTTCCTGGTCGTCTCTAGTCGACGCAGGAATCTCGCCACATTGCAGAATTTCGTGCAACTGTTGCTCAAAGGGCAGCCATCCACTCATCCCCACAAATGCCCCGATTGTGCTTGTTTCAGTGGCGTCGGGCCAGCCACCTAGCAGAGTGAAAATACCCGCAGCACAACCTTGGCTCAGCCCCCATAGGACGATTTTTCGATGGCTGTCTGCACCCAAGATGCGAATCTCTTCGCTAATTAAGTCACGAATCAATTCAGCAGTCCCACAAAGCCCTTCGACCTGTAAGTCTGTTCTTTCTCCGGGATCCTCAATGGAGTAGTTGTCAAACCACTGGTTGATGTGCATCTTTTTGAACCTCGTTGCCCGCCGCTTACTTGCAGTCGGAAAGATGAATTTCACCGTGGGAAGTCGAGCTTGTAGGTTTGCAGCGGCAAGAAGCTCATAACCGAAGCGTTCAGCATTGCTGCCTTTTCCATGAAGCGAAATAATAGTGTGTGTATGCTCTTTGCCCAGAGGTGGGATGGCTAGAGGAGCGGGGTATGCATTTCGTGCATTTCGTGACATTTTGGTGGATTTGGGGGAGACAGGGAGGGTAACATGAGAAGATACAAGGAAAGGACAATTTCCAATATTATTTTCAAATCAATGCCAAGGATCAGTTTCGAAAGTTCTTTGTTGTTATTTTTGTTATTTTGGTAATATGAATAGCCATCCTATGCAGGGGTATCGAATAGGCAACAAGCGTATAGATCATCCATGACTATACTCACTTCAATGCCAGACATTGGGCCTTATATCACATAATTCTTAGAGTAGACAGCGAGACATGGGTAAAAACTATATATACCGCCCCACTTATCAATGAGTATACTCATGCCAATCCCAGACAATAGGCTTTATGTCCCATAGTTCTATTCTCCGCCCATAAAGAGTGGTTGTCTGTCATTATATGCGAGGGGATAGCATCAACGAAGAGACATATATATAAAGCCCGTAGACGGCCCCAACCGTTAAATATATCAGTCTCAAGTCTCATTCGAATCATAACTAACCGACCTACCATCGAATAATCATAATCCCGCCCCCAGAAAAGAAAAAAGAACTCGATTATTTTACACAACTAGGACTATTATTTCGTCAAACATGGCTGACTCATGGAACGCCCATGTTGCATTCTGCCAACGGAGAGGTAATGCCCCTTTGCATTGGATGCTTTTGCTTGCTAACCCTGGGTCACTGCGTTGTACATGGTATCACGTCGTTGGAGGTCCTACGCAGAATCGGGACTACGAGCGCAAGATTCAGGCCGGGAAGAGAATGGACAGTTTCGGTATATCGAGAACGCAATATGTCGGCTGTATTTCCGCAAGCGATATCAACAAGGTGAAATCAGCGGTAGTAGCAGTCCCTGTACAGGATTGTCAACACTGGATGGTGGAAGTGCTTGCCGGGCTTGAGCGTAAATTCTTGGTTCCTTTGGGCACCAGCGTTCATTATCATAGCCAGATTGAACCTTCTCTTGCTGGAGAAACCGAGGATAGCTGGGTCTTGCTTTCTGGAACATGCGAAGAGGAGCTGACTATTAAAGAACCTGGTAGCAACTAGATGCAACGGGACAGAAGATGGTTGGGGTTGAGGACTTCCTGATAATTGGAAAACGTGAAGGTATGTTGCACACTCTCTTTGTCCTGTTCTTTTCTTTTTATACATATGTGAGTCTATCGCTCTCTTTGCCGTCTCTACACTTTTGTGCTTTTATGCTCCGCCGTGATCAGAAATATATATGGATTTTATGGTACAGCGTCTGTGAACTATGCAGTTTTATTCCCCGGACAATCCCAAGTAATTCATAGAAAATGTAGATATAAATTCCCATCAACCACCCCCGTTGCGAGTCTCTCCTGAATAGTGCGGGTGGGCGAATAAGACGAGTAAGGCGAGCACCTATCTGCGTTTGAGGATAATAATAGCGGCCCTGGTGAATCCATGCGAAAGTACCACTTCATGATAACAGTTGGTGAAAAGTGGCAAGGAAAGACAGCGACGATAATAGATGAAAATAATGAGCGAAAGTTATTGTAAGGGTGAAGAACGGTTAAATTCACATAAACGCAATGTCAGACGGAAGTACATTTCAAAAAGAGCACCCGAAACCTATTGAGATGATATATCAGGGCAAAGAATCAGAAGATATCTATATATTGTCGAAGAACTGTGGAAAAGCCTACATTATATATACACGCAACAACTTAATTCAAAAATTCCCATATAGTATGCGCCTGTCTTAAAACCCAAACCTCTCTCTGCTAAGCGAAAAACAGCTAACAACGAGAAATGAAATTGAACTTTGAAAGACCCATCAAATGATCAAACCATCTAATGTCTTTTTGAAAATTTCAACATTGTTCTCCTTGGGAGCGTCTCTAACTGCAAAATGAATCTGCTCAAACCAACCCTTGAACTCTTTTTTCATGAGAACCTCGTACCAGCAGTCGGCCACCTCCTGAGTGGGATGGTGAAAGGCCCCACAACCAAGGGCACCAAGGACCAAGCGGCGGTGGTTATTGTTTGCTGCCGCGCGTAGAATCAATTTCATCTTGGCTATCATGAGATATCGATGTCCTACTTCCACGTACGTGGATTTGTCGTCGGTCAATTTAGGCTGGCTCCGTGCTGCCATGCTGATAACACTGACAGTAGGGTTCAGGTGTAGTTTTTCGTCGTCCGACATGAAAAGATACCCGTTGTCCACGCTGTTTCGGAAAACGATCACATTGGGTGAATAGAGGCACTCCAAATCGTCCATTGGGTAAAATCGAGTATGGAGAGTATCAATGAGTGTGCTTCGGTAGCAAAGCTGCTCCTCCTGGGCTCGAGCACCATTGAGCCAGCCACCACCGGGTCTGTAGGCATTGGCAAAGTTGAGAACACATACTGGCATGTGATCGGTGGCGCTGTCCGCATTTTGCATCTCGAGGGCACGGTCATACGTATCTCCCACCGCGACCCTAATCACAGTGTCCACGTTTGGAAACTCCACGGAATTAGGGTCCAGAACAGGAGCGGTCCACCTGTTGGCTATATAACCGAACCGGGTTCCCTCCAATTCTGTTCTAGACAAAATTGTCTTCGTGGCTTGCTTTGTTGTTGTTATGACCTTATTCATTGCGATGGATTGAGGCTTGTTGACCCCCTTGACCTTGCTCTTTTTCCCACGAATACTGGGGCGCCGCTTCTTAGCCTGAGCAGGTCTTTGGGCCGGATGTTTCTTTTTAAGTACATCAGGCTGACCTTTTGGTGAAAGTGAAAACCCGGATTTAGTCTCGGGTGACGTGAGAGGGTCAGGGCTCTCCTCCCGACTATCAAGTCCACCCATTATTACGTCGCTAGACACCTTGGAGATGCTGGAGTCGGTGGAGGCAGAAGAGAATTTCTGAGCAATGGTATCAATGAGTCCAGTGAGGCCACTACTGCTTTGACTGCTTTTGCTTGAGGCAGGTGATTGGTTCGCGAACTTGGAACCTGTGGATTCTGTGGACTGTGTCGACCTAGAGGTATCGGATTGGGCAGGCTCTTCCTTTTTTGGCATGGCTTGCTCTATATTAAAGGTGATCGATATGCGAAAGAAGCAGTAGAGGAGTTGCTAATTTTATGAAGACGAGGGTTCCAGGGGCTCTTTATGGCCCATGTTTACTCACCAATTGGCTAAAATCGAATCATTATATTTCCTACATAGTATGGATTGAAAGAATACGAGAACACAAAGATTCGAGACTCGAACAGTTCGAAGTAGAGAAGTTGAAAGAAACATCAGATGGATCACGTGCATACTTCCAATATGACCAATCAGAGTAAGCGCAGCCCGCATCAGGGCGGTGAGCTTATCTCCGATCTCGCCACCATGACAAAGCGTGGAACGCCGTTGGCTTGTCGCCTTCTTGCAGAACTATTTTAATCCTCCAAGGTTTCGATGTCTTTATTCTGATTATTCCTTGCAATCCAATAAGCCAAATTCAGGCCATTTCTTTATCTTCATTCAGAACCGCCAAAAGCAGTACTCCGCCACAATGAGCGCGATCCTGTCAGCAGACGATCTGAACGATTTCATTTCGCCGGGGGTCGCGTGTATCAAACCAGTTGAAACCCTTCCACCGAAAGACACAAAGAATCACGAAGTATGTCCCCTTATTGGCCTCATTGGAACTATGTGGCATTCGAGTTTCTTTTACTAATTTCCTAATTATAGGATGCATATGAAGTAACAACGGAAGACAAAGTCCAGCCCGAGAATCTACCCCCCGCACAGATTTCTTTGACAGACTGCCTCGCTTGCTCTGGCTGTGTTACGTCCGCTGAAGCTGTGTTGATATCACTTCAATCTCACGCCGAGGTCCTCAATACACTTGATGCGCATCCAGAGATTCCCTTGAAGCATGAGCATCATGGAGTCACAGTTAATAATACTGAAGATTCTGGAGAGGGTAAGATCTTCGTCGCGAGTGTCAGCCCGCAAGTTAGAGCCAGTCTGGCCACGATTTATGGAATTTCAGAGAAAGAAGCGGGGTACATGATCAACCAATTACTTAGTGGCCCGCAGGGCTTGCGGAGTGGGGGCAAACACGGCAATGGATTTACATGGGTTGTCGACACCAATGCCATGAGAGAGGCTGTACTGGTACTCACTGCAGACGAGGTTTCGGACTCACTCAGCTCAGGTGAATCGTCAACAGCGAGTCAGTCGGATGACTCTCTTCCTAAGCGACCTATCTTATCCTCAGCATGTCCTGGATGGATATGTTACGCCGAGAAAACCCACCCGTTTATCCTTCCACATCTTTCTCGACTCAAGTCCCCGCAAGCTCTGTCGGGGACATTCCTCAAGACCGTTTTGAGCAAGTCTCTCGGGGTCCACCCTTCTCGGATTTGGCATTTGGCCGTCATGCCTTGCTTTGACAAGAAGCTAGAAGCTAGTCGGGAAGAACTCACAGATGTGTCATGGCGACAGGGAGATTCCACGGACGCTGAAACGCAGCCCGTTCGTGACGTGGACTGTGTCATCACTGCTCGTGAGCTTCTGTCTCTCGCTTCGTCCCGAGGGTTCTCACTGCCAAACCTACCTTTGCAACCTTTGCCTTCGTCTTTTACCCCACCCTTCCCTGAAAAAACCCTCGATTCTTTCCTTTCCTTCAAACGCTCTCGCGCAGAGCAATCTCTCGCCACCGGCACCTCTGGAGGCTACCTACACCACGTTCTCATGACTTTCCAGGCTCGCAATCCAGGCAGCGAACTTGTGATCAACCGCGGACGCAACGTCGACGTCGTCGAGTACGTGCTCATGTCTCAAGAAGGTCAACCCATTCTAAAAGCAGCCCGCTATTACGGTTTCCGAAATATCCAAAACCTTGTCCGGAAGCTCAAGCCTGCACGCGTATCGCGGCTTCCCGGCGCAAAACCCGCCGCCAGACCCGCCGCAGGTCGGCGCCAGCCTATATCTCGTAACGCAGTATCCACAAACAGCTCAGGATCAGACTATGCCTACGTGGAAGTCATGGCCTGCCCTGGTGGGTGTACGAATGGCGGTGGCCAGATCCGAGTCGAGGACGCCAGAGAAGCCGTTGGTTCTTCCCAAGGACTGGCACTAGACGCATCTATGAAACCATCCCCACATGAGCAGCGCGCGTGGCTTGCTCGCGTCGACGAGGCTTATTTCTCCATGGAATCTGAGTCTGAGTCTGAACTAGAGATTCAGTCTCAGCTGTCTCCATTGGCTGACAAGGAGGCTAAAATTCATGAACGCTTACGGTCCTGGTCAGAATACATGGACATCCCCCTCTCTAAACTTGTCTATACTACCTACCGCAAGGTAGAAAGTGATGTTGGCAAGGATCAAACACCTGCTAATGATACGAGTCGGGTTGTCGAGCTTGCGGGGAAGATTGGCGGTGGTTGGTAATTTTTGTGTGCCTCATTTCGTTGCTACAAGATCCACCCTTGCGGTGGTATTTTCATGGCCTCTTTACTTCATTTGCATGGCGCGGGTTTTCTTGCATTTTTCTGGGGGATATACCATATTTTCATTTTGAAAGTCACGGTCTGCGATACATGACGTGCTGGTTTGTTTTAAGCTTATGACATGATAAAGTGCGTAGAAAGAGGTGTGAATACCTTCAGATACGATCAATGATATTAATCGAGCTATCAAAACACAAAAATCAAGACCTCCTTCCTAAATTTCGTACAAAATCAGAGGACTTTTTCTACTTCCAGCCCTGGGAATTACCCACTTGGGCCGGTGGGCCGTATATGATGACTAATCTGTCATATGCACCCGGGCATGACTAAGCACCTAAAATCCCGCGCTCCAGAAAGAAAAAGAATCCAAGTATCTCAGCCTCCGAGCTAGTTTCCACCTCACAACTTTCATCAACCCACCGGTCACGATCAACTCACGCGCAAAATATCCTAATTACCAACACTTCACTTTCAACCCCAAAAGATGTCTCGCGAAACCTACCAGGTCCCCTCGATGGGCACCCAGAACAACTTCGACAGCCAAGCCGGAGGTTTCGGTAACGCCATGGCTATCGACAGCCCCTCAGTCACCTACCTGTGTGGCGAGTGCTCTGCCCGTGTTCCCCTCAAGCGCGGTGACCAGATTCGCTGCAAGGACTGCGGTCACCGTGTGCTGTACAAGGAGCGTACCAAGCGGTAAGATTTTCTTTCCTGGGCATTATCATGCGATACGCGCGAGGCATGGGCTGACTTCTTCGTTCTTGCGTCTCAATAGTATGGTCCAGTTCCAGGCTCGGTAGATGTTTCATTTACCCCAACAAAAATCGGGACGTTTGGAGGTTGCGATGGCTCAAGCGGAATCGAAGGAATCGGCCTGAGGTCCTTCGAAGTCTTTATTTTTTGACGAATTATGCATACAATGGCGCTTTGGGGTTGAATTACACAAACCAGGTTTTCTATGGTCTCAGTCTACAAGAACCAGATACGATGTTCTAGCCATGTCCTCCGAGTCCTAGTCCAAATCTGGACCTGCGAGGACAGGCTTCAACTCTTTTTCATTAGAAACAAATTTATTTATTTTGTTTCAGAGAATTATAGACATTCACTGATGGACCCGAAATCCCCACATAGTTATCTAAACGCACATGAAGCCATCCATAACCCAACCCGAAAGCTTTTTAGACACAAAAAGGCTATGACAAACTAAATCCAACCCTACGAAAACTAGTCACAAGATTCTACTTTTAGAGCTGATTAGTTACTTCAATGAATTGCTCCAGGTTCTTCAGAGACTGCCCGCTCTCGATTGCCCAGCGCGCGCGACGCACGCCTTCTTTCCAGCGACCACCGCCAGGGCCACGCTCGGTGATGACCTGACCATCATCGCCAGGACCCATGTTGCTGGTATCAGCCTCGCAAATGCCCGAGGTGACAAGTAGACCAGCCACATTCATGAGAACAAACTCCAAGATGGGGTCATCCCGTGGAAGCTCATTCCGAAGTATACTCATCAGCTTTTCTGCATTTTGCTTGGGCATTTTACCTCCGCCAACCTCACTAAGAGGGTGGCTAGAGAGCCCAAAGTCCGCTGCCTCGAGCTGGAAGGTGTCAACCTTGACGATACTGCGGGGATTGTTGATGTCATCTTCACTTGAGTCATCTGTATCGTCTTCTGGTGCTTGGTATGCAGGGTTGGGGTACTCGGAGAGCCTCCAGCAGTTTGTCTTTCCGGCACAGCTGATTTCGTCCATGTCCTCTGCGCCACAAACAATCATGGCTTTCTTCGCTCCGCTTTGTCTGAAAGCCTCGGCAAATACTGGACCAAGGCTCTGGTATGCCACGCCAACTACGCGTGCTTCCAGTGCCCAGTCAACGGGGTTTGCCAGGGGGCCCATTAGGTTGAAAATCGTCCGAAGGCCGAGGCCCCTGCGGACAGGGTTGGAATGCATCATGCCCGGGTGAAAATTCGGAGCAAACAAGAACGAATAGTTGGTTTTCTCATAGACCTTAGATAGATTCTCAGCGGTGACGGCTGCGATCTTGGGTGGTAATGGCTGGATGGCATTGAGGACGTCAGCGGCACCAGAGGTCGATGTTTGAGCGCGGTTTCCATGTTTAGCTGTTAGGATAAGAGGAGATGCAACAATCGAGGAGGTCGTGGAAATGTTAAAGGTCGAATGAGAATCTCCTCCGGTTCCAACAATATCACACTATACATCGCGGCTTGTCAATATGACTCAATGACAAAATAGAGGTGGTTGCGCATACCAATCCGCCCTCATAATTTCCTGCTTTCATATTGCGAGACTTCATAATCTCGATAAGGGGAGCTTTCTCAACTTGGCAAGCAGCCTCTCGCATGCATTGAGAACATTTCGCAATCACATCTGGCTGTCTATCCTTGCCGGTAGAGTGGAGCAATGTGAGGAGGGCAGCGGTCTGAATATGGGATAACCGGTCCTCGAAGATTAACGCAAAGGCAGAAGCAATCTCCTCTGCACTCACGTCAGCGAGATCTTGTGCGCTGACTCGAATGCCGGCAGCCGCGGGGTAGGCGAGTCGCTGGAGGAGCGGAGCGATCGAAATGGACTCAGGCCGCTGAGCGGGAGAGGCTATAGGTGTCGCCATACTCGAAATCTTTGTAAGCGACAGTATATTCACAATAGCCCAGCAATGCCAATGAGGTTTCACAGGGCTTAAAAAGATACCTGTAATCGTAACTATCAAGTGACTCAAAGGGATTCCGATATAGGCGGCAAAATAATTCACCGCCATCGGGGCGCTTTACCCTTTTAGGGCCCTAAAAATATCATTTGCATTTCCCGGGGGCTCGTCTTAACCTGCCTTGCCCTGTGTATATCGCCTTTTTTTGAATTGTTTTGGGAATTGGTAAATTCACCACCTGAATCAATTATTCACAATGCCGCCTCGTTTAAGAATCTCGTCGCTTCAACAAATCCCTCGATGCCAAAATGAACTCCGAATTATCAGGAGCGCATCCAGCGCTGCGGCCCCGGCAATCACGCCAGCTGCTTCAATTGAGCAGATGACACGCTCACCAGCTCCCGTATCACGATTCCCTCCTACCCAGCCACCTTCGCACCGCAATCCCGAATACCGCCGGTCGCAACTCCTACGGTCATACACCTCCCTCCTCCGCACATCTCCTCTCATTGTGCTGTTCCAACACAACAACCTCAAGTCCATGGAATGGGCCGCTATCCGACGAGAATTAACCATTGCCCTGCAAAAAGTGGACGAGAAGATTGCCGCCGAAGGCCGCACGGCGCCTGCCCTCGCTCCTTACATTAAGATCCAGACTATCCAGACCAGCATCTTCGAGGTAGCTCTGCGCATTGTCGAGTACTTCCGCCCCAGCGAGGCTTCCCTTGGTTCAGGAAAGCCCCCAAGTGCAATTGACCCCGTGACACAAACCTCCGCCGAGCTCCCTGCGATCTCCGGCTCGAAGGATGACCCGGCCTTGACACACGACTTGTCTCGTACTGCCCACGAGGCAGTGAAGAACATGAAGGGCATGCACGAGCTTTCTCCTCTGCTCATCGGTCCCGTTGCTGTCCTTTCCATCCCTACCGTCTCGCCTGAACACATGAAGGCCGCGCTGTCAATCCTTACCCCCAAGGAAGCCGGCTTCAAGGCCCCTACCCGCAAGGCAAACCCGGAATACCACGAGCCCATCGTTCAGAACGGTCTCCGCAAGATTAACTTGCTGGCTGCGCGTGTGGACAACCAGGTGTTTGATATCGATCAGACCAAGTGGGTCGGCAGCATCGAGGGTGGCATGGACGGTCTTCGCTCCCAGCTTGTCACCGCCTTGCAGAGCATGAGCTCCAGCGTTGCAACTACTCTGGAGGGAGCTGGCAAGAGCATTTACTTTACCTTGGAGAGCCGCCGGAGCGTTTTGGAAGAGGAGGAGAAGGGACCGGAGGGCGACAAGAGCGAATCGTCCTAATCTGGTCATGGTCATTTTGATTCAATTTCCTGTATAATAGATCATATTCCGCGTTTAGTCCTCAAGACACCCTCTTCCTACTTCAGGATCAATGTATACTTGCAAGAAATCAATTTGGTGCATCATATTTCCTGTTTAACCCATGAATCCTTTCATTTCCTGTATGAGGCAACATACAGACTGCGCCTAAAAGACAAGTTCCCTCCCGATCTGTGCCCACCATGTCCACCATCTAGTTCTGTCTCAAACGCAGTTTGGCGTTCATGCCCACAATGCAGCGCACAAGATCCCAATCTCCATTCAGACCAACCCAGTCCGTAACAAGAATACCCGTCGAGCAGTCCGCATCATGCTCTTTGCCTCGGCGACAGATGTAATCCACAACCGCCGGGTTAACTTTAGCAGCAACCTTCTCGGGCCAAGTATCCGTCTTCCAGAAGTTACTGGCACTCAAGAAATTGACGTAGAAGGGGAAAGCCTTGGTAGCATGCATATCAGGCTGAACACCGAACGGATAGCGACAGCAGCTAGCCCGATCAATCTGCTCCGAGACGAACTTAATCTTCTTCTCGATATTCATACTCTCCAGCACCTCATAGAAATCCTGAATGCAGAGCTGGCCACTGGGACACTTGGCATTGGGAGTATTGTCTGCCCACGCAGCAGCATCAATACCCCAACCATTGCCACCATGCTCGTCCTTCAGCTTCTGCTGCAAGTTAAACCGACGCATAAGGATAACCTTTCCACGCGCCTCGCCCAGAGTCGGGATCTTGGGTCGCACCCACCACCGACTACCAGCCTTGGCGTAGTGGTCGTGCAGGATCCGCGAGACCTGCTCGTCAGTCGCGTTACCGGTTCCCTCCCGCTTAACAGAGACGATCAGCGTCTCGGAAGGGTTGCGCTCGAGGAACCCGTCCACTTCACGCATCAGGTCGCGGAAGTACTTGTTTCCTGTCAGCGAGATGGGGAACGCGCTGTGCACGAGGATCAGCTCGTCGCGTGCCGCGTCGTCGGGGTACTGTGGCTGCACGCGGATATCGAAGAACCGAACGCCGTTCTCGAGTTGCTCTTTCGGGCTCACGGCCTGGCAGCGCACTGAGGGCGGCGCGATGTGGCAGGTGGGTGAGTTGTGCGTGCCTGGGATTGAGAGGGCGGAGACGAGGGTGTCGTCGCGGAGCTCGCGCATCCAGGCGTTCAGGTTCGCCGAGGAGAAGATTGCGAGGAAGGATTCTGGGACCACGAAGATGCCGGTGAAACGGTGTTTGGGGTTCTCGTTTAGTGCTTTCATTCCTGCGGACTCTGTTGTTGGGACGGGGGCTTGGATCTGGTATTTCTGGCCTTCGGCCTCGAAGGTCAGACGCATGCGCTCCTTGTCGGAGTGGATGAAGGAGCGTAGCTCGGTCTTCTTCGTTGCGAATGGCTCCACGTGAATGTCAAAATCCTTCTCCTCGAAGGGACGGCTGTCCTGTTCGATGGAGGAGACCTCCTCGTTACGGGTTTGGTTGGTCAAGACCTGAGTGAGGTTCCTAGCCATTGTGCTGAAGGCATTGAATCCATCCTTCTCCGGTGCCGGGAAGCGCTCAATGCGCTTCAGGACGATTGGAGTGGAGGTGTTGTTGCGGATGGTGAGGTGCTCGGCAACCATTGTGAATCGACAATTTGGAGAATTTAAATTGAAACCAGCACGAGTTCCTGTGCGAGTTGGTCTCAAGATGGATCGAAATCGGCTGCCTGGGGACCTGAGATCGAAGTGGGTTACCCCTCCACTGGGGATCAGCGGACGATCTCCGATAGGGGACCCCTTGTTCTTGGCGCGTAAAGCTGATTCGTGAGGACATCTCAATTGTGAGACAGAGCGGAGATTCTCAAGGTCTGTATGGAGTACGGAGTACGATGTATGATGCAGACAATTAGTGTCGCCCCTAGATCGGCCCTGGCGATCGGGGACTAATATCCCCGGGCTTACCCCGTACAATTGCATATTGTACGCATTTGTTTCACGATTTGCTTGAATTGAAGCCATTCTGTCTGAGTATCTTATACCATGAGAGGAAAGTTCAATGTTGTTGATATTCTCCAGATTATTCCAAATTGAGGTCATCAAATTCATAACCTTGGTCCGGTTTACGCCTACCATGGATATATCTTCAAAAAGCATAATATATATTGACTACATGCATACCTATATAGTACATACATTGGCTATGTATTTATTGAACCATTGAGGTTCCTGAGTTGTCTCTTACCGAGCTTGTCAATGAGAAGGAAGACACCTCTAGTAGGGAACCTGCTGGTGGAAGTAGTCCATGATGAACTTCACCTGCTTTGGCTTCGCAATGGGCACATTTTTGAACTGGTTACCCAGTTCCATGACAACCTGGGTGCCATCCGCACTGTTGGGGCTCCACTGCGGCAACGACTTGCTACCATTGTAGGAACCGCCATTGTTGGGGTTGAGGGTCTTCGCAAAGTTGGCCCAGTAGGACGACATCTTCTCCTGGATGTCAAAGTCGACGCTAGTGAAAGCGTACGTATCGGAATTGGCGTAGAGAGCACCGAGCGCGTACATGATCTCAGATTGGTGGAAGGCGCCTTGGTCCTGGCTTGGGGGAGCATGGGTCCAGTAGTAAGTGTAGAAGTTCGCAGTGGCAGACTTGTACCAGCCAGTGGCGTAGGCCCACGAGCCGACAAGAGAGAGATCGCGGGCAGCAGCGTTCCAGGCCTGAGAGGCAATTGTACCGTTATTGTTATCGGGGTAGAGCTTGAAGTACTCGCTGGAGAGGTTGCCGTACTTGAGTCCACAGTAGTACTCGTACTCGGCAACGGTGTAGTCGGTGGTGGTCGAGGCACCAGATTCGTCCTTGGTGTTACCAGTAATCACAGGGACGTCGTTGGCAGGGCCATTGATCAGGGATTCGATGTACTTAGATGGAAGCACGTAGTCATCCAGAACGGGCTTGAAGATCAGAGGATAGCCGGCAGAGAGTGCGGTGACCCACCAAATGGAGCTGTTCGTCACGCGGTCTGAGGAACCAACTAGTAAGCTCTCCATCGAGAGGGTGCGCATCTCCTCAATGGTAGAAACGTTGTGGGCCTTGATGTAGCTGGCGCCATTGGAGATAGCAGTAGACATGTTGACGTACGAGGTAGCAAGGCCAGCCAGCATGGTATCGTAGGGGTATCTAATCCCGGACTGGGAGATACCACCGTGGAAGTAGCCCGTGAAGAGAGGGCTATTGACTGCATGGTAGACTTGAGAAGAGCCGAAAGACTGACCAGCAACAGTGACGCGGGTAGGATCACCACCAAATTTGGCAATATTCTTCTGCACCCACTTGAGAACTTCCAATTGATCCAGAATACCATAGTTACCGGAGGTCTTGTGGCCAGTGAGCTCGTAGCCTTCTTCATTGAGCTCGGGGGCAGCGAGATATCCGAATGCATCGTCACGGCGGTTGAAGGTGATGAGAATAACATCCTTCAAGGCCATGCCACCGCCGTACCACCACTCGTTGTTGCTGGTCTCATCGGAACCCTGATTCCAAACCATGACAGGAAGTTTGGCATCGGCGGTCTCAGCATTGGTCCAGATGTTGAGACTGAGGCAGTCTTCGCTAATGTCAGAAGACGAGGCACTAGGACAGGCAGGGCCAAAGTCCGTGGCCTTCAAGGTCTCGTTCCATGACTCGCGGGGCTGTGGTGCCTTCCACCGGTTCTGATATCCTGTATCGGCAGCGAAAGGAATACCAAGGAAAGCGGCGACGTTGGACTCGGCGCCATCGAAGTACTTATCCAAAGTGGACTGGTTAAAGTACTGGAAGCCCTCAACGGGACCGTAGGAGGTTTGGATGACCTTGTCCCAAAGCTGGGCTTGGGCGACAGCAGCACCCAGGGCCAGTGAGGCCAGAGTCTTGGTCAGGGGAGCCATAGTGGTTGGATCGCCGTAAAAAGGAGGATTAGGGCGATTGGAAACTCGAAGCACAAGGCTAGGAGTTGTGGGACCGAGGATGTTTTTATACCTAAGTAAGCTTCTTCACCGGCGATCAGCCTACGTACCTAGTCAGGTAATGTTCTTGGTACGCTTGGCACGGTTATAGCTCCGAAACGGGTTAAAGATTTATGTAGCAAAGGTACCTCGTTACCTGATGTCTCGGTGTCTGGTATAGTGGATTTCGGGTCTTGCAGAGTCGGCCTCGATTTCTGCATTGAGTTAAGCTTACGGCGATCAGGTTGATATCGTCTCCACATCTGACACGCGGACACAATTCGAACGCGTTCCGATATTCCCGAGGTCTCTTGTTCCTTGCAGAAGTAAATCGGATTCTTGGAGTGGAGTATTGGAAATGAGCTCAGAGGTTATCATCGAGGACCGAACCCGGATTCGGGCGACTGACAGGGACAAATCGAATCTGATAATCATGATGGATACACCCTTGTGTCTCTCCATCAGGCAAGATCTAAAACCCAAATAATGGTGTCGCAATGCTATATTTATTTGAGACCAACTTTAGGTAGCTCAGTAGCGTCCTGGGTGGAGACCTTGTCTGAAAGCTGATGCGGTACCTGCATATGTATAACGGGATAGACGGCAGTTGACCTCGGAGATTGCATATCCGTGTCATTACACTTATATTGATATAGCAAGAGTGTCAAAGCGTTGGAAGCAACCTGATATGATGGTAAAGGTCCACTTTCACTTAGAAAGAGAGATTGATGGGACTATGGTCTTATACCGGTCTCTTTTCTTGTCAAGCAAAGGGCAAGAAGAGGAAGGGAGCAAAAAAAAAAGATGATCCGTACCCCAATTACTCCCAGCGCAGGGTCGAAACCCTGTCAAGTTTCACCATTAACTGGGCTTCCCAATGCGGTATCACCCGTGGTCATTGTTTCACCCAGCAATCAGATAGCCTTGTGTCTCTCACCCACTCAGCCACCCAGGGAGGATTCTGGCCTATAGTCTTGCACTATAGTTAAGTAGACCAAACCCCTTTGTTTGTGCCATACAAATTCCACTCCAACTGTCTCTACTAGTAGTATATAACTGCCATTTGAACTCTATTCCTTAGTCTGCTTCACCTTATGTTGCCTAGCTGTCCATATATAGCATGTGCGATCTTTCATGTGCAATCTTTGTTTGGCTGACACTCTTCAATTGACATTTCACAATAGAACTAGCAAGAATTGCTTATCGATATAAAAAGAAGACAAAGAAATGAAAATATAACGTCAGGGCCATAGTTCCCCTACTTCCCCCATACTTCCATAGATGCGGGGAGATCACGTGGGTAGCATCGGTTAGCGTCGGCGTGCGGGCAGAACAGTCGATGCTCGATTGCCAAATAAAATAGACACAATGCTCCTTTTCTCTTCAAGAATTCCAAAAAAACATCTTTTGAATTTGTTACTACCACCCTGCTCTTTCTACCATGAGTTTCAGCCGCAGCGGGGGACTCACTGCCCGCAACTTCAGGCCTTGTCTACCCCAGAATCGCCTCCGCATTCGCTCCACCCTGCCTCCGCTCTTGTCCCGGAGATTCCATGCCAGCTCTCTACTATGGGGGATCAAGTCACAAGTTCTAAAGGATGTCGGCGAGGGTAATTCCTATCTAATTATTACCTCATTCCTTAATTGTTCACTTACAATTACTAGGTATCACCGAGGTCCAGATCATTCAATGGTACGTGGAGGAAGGGGCTCATATTGAGGAATGGAAGCCTTTGTGTCAATATCAGTCGGATAAAGCTGTCGATGATGTGAGTGTTGCCTCCTTTGTTCCTACGTTCTGGGTTAATGGCTAACGAACCAGATTACTTCGAGATACGAGGGCGTTATCAAGAAACTACATTTCGAGACAGATGATACAGTGCCTACGGGAAGGGTGTGTACCATCTTCATTCACTCTTGGCTACCTGGCATGAGTCTCACTGCAATTACCATACTAACAGGCTTTGGTAGGCACTCTGTGACATCGAAGTTGCAGATGGAAAATATCCCGATGATAACCCGCCGCACGAATCAAGGGCAGCGGCGTCTGAACCTACCCCAGCTTCTGAACCTACCCCAGCTTCTGAACCTACCTCAGCCTCTGAGATCATACCTGCAACCCAAGAAGCCGAGTCTTCTCTAATAACCCCTCCTATTCAAGTTCCAGAGGTGACACCCAAGACAAAGCATGCATCCCTTGCAGTACCCGCCGTGCGCGGGCTACTGAAGAGCCACGGCGTGAACATCCTCGACGTCAATGGAACCGGCAAAGACGGGCGGGTGATGAAAGAAGACGTCCTGAAGTTCGTAGCAGAGAGAGATTCTCCAGTTCCAACATCAGTGCCCGCCCCAGTCTCTGTGACACCAGACACACGCCAGGCAGAGTCAATTGTCAACCTGACCCCGATCCAATCACAAATGTTCAAGACAATGACCAAATCCCTGAACACCCCACATTTCCTCTACGCCGACGAACTCAAAGTTAACGACATCACGGCCATCCGCAAGAAACTCGCCAGCGACAGACGCGATCCTACCAAAATCACCTTCCTCCCCTTCGTCGTCAAGGCCGTCTCACAAGCTCTGACCGAGTTCCCAATCCTCAACTCGAAAGTCGATACCACAGACCCCACAAAGCCGAAGCTAGTCATGCGCGCCAAGCACAATATCGGGATTGCCATGGATACGCCGAATGGTCTGATTGTCCCGAACATTAAAGACGTCGCTAGCCGATCGATCTTCGACATTGCCGCTGAGATCGCGCGGCTAAGTGCCCTTGGTAACGCCGGCAAGTTGACGCCCGCTGATCTCAGTGGTGGCACTATCACTGTGTCGAATATTGGCAATATTGGAGGTACATATGTGGCTCCGGTGATTGTGCCGACGGAGGTAGCTATTCTTGGCGTGGGTAGGTCTAGAGCTGTGCCGGTCTTTGATGAGGACGGACAGGTTACACGCGGGGATATGGTTAACTTCAGTTGGAGCGCGGACCACCGTGTCATTGATGGTGCGACAATGGCGAGGATGGGTAACAGGGTCAAGGACCTAGTTGAGTCGCCCGAGCTCATGCTTTTGAATCTTAGGTGAATTAGATAGGTCACCTCTTGATAAAGTACTTGGTTATATCTAAATAACAAATTGTGGGTACATCTCAAGACACTGCATATGTACTTGGTTGATCTAGTTTGCTAGCTCCAATATATTATAGATTGAGCTTCTTAGTACAGAGTACAGAGTATAGAGAAAATGAAAAGATGCAAAGATGAAAAAATATAGACAAGTCAATTGATATGAAAATCCACAAAATAAAGGATATCACGAAGTCTGCCAAGCCAGACAGTTGATATATCAAAACAGCACGAAACAGAAGCTCTCGATGTGAGCTTCAAGAACTCCAGATCTAAAACAGACCGGTGACATAGCCAAGCCGGCCAAAACACCAAACACCATTGGGAGGAATCACAAACACAACAAAAAACAAAACAAAATGCTAAATCCTCCATGCATAGATCATACCCATTTTCGCATGGCAATGAGACATCACCGACAATCCACAGAAAGAGGCGAGAGAGAAAAATAAATCACTTATACTCAGCGAGCTTCTCAACCACAGCATCAATAACATTGCGCCCCACCTCCTCCGTCGTCCCCTCCACATTGATAGTAATAGCATCCCACTCGCCCTTGGGCTCCTCAAGCGCCGCAAGCTGCGAGTGCACCATACTACTCTTCATGTAGTGCGATTCGCGCTGTGTGACACGCTGCATCAACACCTCCTCGCTGAGCTTGAGGTAGACGAAGTGGATCTGCACCGAAGACGAACCATACGCAGCGACGCGCATCACATCCCGGTACTTCTGCTTCAGCGCGGAGCAGGCTACTACCACGCCGGCGGGTGGGTGGAAGTTGTTCTTTTCTGAGGGGGAGAGGGCGTCGATTGCGGCTTGGCGAAGGGAGATCAGCCAGTCCCAGCGGTCTTCGTCTGTGAGTGGGATGCCTTGGCCCATTTTGTCTTTGTTTGCTACCGGGTGGTACTGGGAGGTTTTGTTAGTTATTTGTGCCATATTTCAGGGTAGGTTTCCGGGGGTTATTGGGTTTGGGTGCAATTGGATGGTTGGGAGGTGTGTAGTGTGATGTGATGTGGTGTATAGGGATACTTACGTCGTCGCCTTCTAGGAATGGTACGCCTAGCTCGGTGCGTAGGATGTTACCGACGGTGCTCTTTCCGCACCCTGCTGGGCCGGTCACGACCCAGATATGTTGCATTTGTGCGGGTTTGGAGGATGTTACTCCGTTGGTTCCGTTGGTGAGGTCCGGCATGATGCGCGCCTTGCTCACGGAGGAATCTACTATGGAAGCGTGGGGAGGCTGGGGTCGTTCCCCTGCGGAAAGCATGATGTAGGAAAAAAGTGTTGTTGGATGTTGGATTTGGGAGGGTAATAACTTGGGTCGGGGTGGAGATTATGACGCTGTAGTGATACACGGGAAGTGTTCTATAAGGGAGAAAGTGAGAATGGGAGAATTTATTGAATAAAAGTTCAGAAATCCAGAAAGCGCGAGATTACTTTTCCAAGTACTTATATATTGTATCACAGTGGGTCGGGTAAGGAAAAGATTCCAGAAGCCGAGTGGGGGGAAGACGGACATTGTACGGTTATTGGTTCTATGGGGGATTTTAGGGGGGTTTAGGGGGGGGAGTTAGGGGCTAATTTGGATATCTTCACCTTATCTGGTCTTTGGTCTATACCCGGGGTTGAATAGCCGTCCAGGTTCGGATTTATATAAGAGTATATATAACTATTCTTGTACTCCGTATATCTTGATATATTAACATATTAACCCTCAGTTAAATATAAATATATATACGTATTCATAAAATACCACCTATCCCAGCACTCCATACACATCCATGATGTCACGGTATTTGGTACGGTAACTCACCCCCACGCTAGAAAGACAAGAAAGACACCGCCAGTTTCAATCCAAGTCATTTTTCCCCCCATTCCCCCTGGACTTGGACTGGAATTTGGGATTTATCCCACTAATATCTGCGTCATTCCCTTCTTTTATCTCTCACTTGTCCCGTGCCGAAGGACACTCCGACTAACTCGACACCGAAAGGCGGCCCCCCACACTCTAGAAAATTCGCAGATCCACCCCGATTATCGAAAGATTGTACTCCGTACACGGATTGCCGATACTCATCCCGTGAAACACAGGGGGGCAAACATTCCGGGAAATACAATCTCATCCGATAGGATACAACCTGGAAAGGACACGAAAACATGATCAGGGAATGAATTATGCATGGTGATTCCCTACAGTCACACCGACTATACCCGGGTGTGCCTGGTAAGCATGACTAGGTCGTATTTCCCCCCTCAGAATCCGGGGAAGAAAGGAACTTCCCGCGGGGTAAACGTGTCGGATCATTGCTTGTACTAGAGAATTGATTTTCCGGTGGTTTTCTTCATGGTCACGAGGGCAACTGACTGTGACGGGAAGCGGATTCCGATATATCCGATCTCGTGTTTATCCGGTGTAGTTTATAGAGGGTGTGCTGGGCCTGAATCCGTTTGGTTAATTTGTATTTGGACGTTTGAGGGACAGCGCAGACAGGCTTCAGGTCCAATCGGTGGGAAATGTCGAGGAGGCACCTGTCAGTGGATCTGACATGTCTGAAGAGCCCATGGAGTCCAGAGTCCAGAGTCCAACGGGTAGTTGTAGATCAATGGTATTAGTGCCTTTAATGTAAGTTCTGGAATTAACATTGGAGGAGATCAAGTGGAGCTAGAAATGAAATGAGTATCAAATATCGCATGTAGATATTGATTCAAATCATAGACTGCAATCACCATTTTCTATACAAACATCCATGGATGCCTATCAGTTCATGGGGGCGGGGCGGAGAGGCGGTATTACGTAAGCCATCTCCAGGCCACCGCGACAGCTCCAGATCATCCAAGCTCCGACTTATTGGTTCGGGCCTCGATAGCTGCAGCCTCAATTACCTCCACCATGGCTTCCCTCTTCTTCTCCACACCGGTCGACATCGATGTGGTCCTCGAAGACCTCGATGAGCGCCAGACCGTCGACGTCAAGCTCGACAAGGGCCGCCGCGAGCGGGTCCCTCTGTACATGGACGGCGAGTCCGTCAAGGGTGCTGTGACCATCAGACCGAAGGATGGCAAGCGACTGGAACATACGGGAATCAAAGTGCAATTTATTGGCACGATTGGTGCGTTGGACCTTCCACCCAGCCTCTCCCAGCTGGATTTCGCCATCGCAGATTGGCCGCTAACACCTTGCTATTTCGGAATACAGAGATGTTCTACGACCGCGGCAACCATTATGAATTCCTTTCCCTGGTCCAGGAGCTCGCCGCCCCCGGCGAGCTGCTCCACCCGCAGACCTTCCCCTTCAATTTCAAGAACGTCGAAAAACAATACGAGTCTTACAATGGTATCAACGTCAAGCTGCGCTACTTTGTCCGGGTGACTGTCTCGCGGCGCATGGCGGATGTCATTCGGGAGAAGGACTTGTGGGTGTACTCGTACCGCATGCCACCTGAGAATAACAGCCCCATCAAGATGGACGTCGGTATCGAGGACTGCTTGCATATCGAATTCGAATACTCCAAATCCAAGTATCATCTCAAGGATGTGATTGTTGGCCGTATCTATTTCTTGCTCGTGCGGCTCAAGATCAAGCATATGGAATTGTCTATCATTCGACGGGAGACAACGGGATCCCCACCAAATCAATATAACGAGAGTGAGACTTTGGTGCGCTTTGAGGTATGTGGTATATTGAACACACTCGATGTGATATCGGGGTATGAAATGCAGAGCATAAGAATGCTGACTTGTATGCAGATTATGGACGGTTCGCCATCGAGAGGTTAGTGAACACTTCGAATGCCGTGGACCCCACGGCCATCAACCCGCGGCCTCAATGATTCTAGCGAGGATTTGCAAGCTTGGGGTAACCTTGAGCATAGCTGACTTTCCATAGGTGAAACCATTCCAATCCGTCTGTTCCTTGGTGGATTTGACTTGACGCCGACATTCCGCGACGTTAACAAGAAGTACTCGACAAGGTACTATCTCAGTCTCGTACTGATTGACGAAGGTACGCTCCAATTACCCCATTATTTCTCTGTTTCTTTCCCCATCCTTGGCAATCTCCAAATCACAATCTATGGTGCATCTCGGAATGCGGGGTGCAGAGACGGACAAGATGCATGCAATAGCCGTCGGCAATTGAAATTACCCCATTCAAGTCGGCCCGTGTTGCATCATGTGTTGCCGATTTGCATCCGAGGCCCCCCAATTCCCGACAACCCCCACGCTAAACCACTTCTGGTTCTGGCAACTCCACCGATACAATTTACCATACACTCTCCCCATCCTGAAACATCATTGGCCTACAATCTCAATGTCTCAAACTAACCCAATAACAGATGCCCGCCGCTACTTCAAACAATCCGAAATTGCGCTCTACCGCCAAGCCCCCGAGATCGCCCCGAACGCCCAGATCGCACAGCAGCAGCAGATCCAGCAGCAGATGCTCCTCGAGCAACAGCGCCAGCAGCCCGCCCTTCCACCGGGCTCTGCTACCGCTGGTCCCGGCAGAGAAGTCACTGCGCCGCTTCGGCAGGAGCCGCAGCCTGTTCCCGCGCCTGCAGCATAGTCTATCTCGTATTCTATTCTCATTATCGCTCGCGTGCTTTCTTACAGCTTCTTGGTACCTGCGGATCTGTTCTTCTATACCCGCCTCTTGTCTCCGATCTCGATTTCCCCTATTCCTCTACTTCTCTACTGCCCCCTATTCCTTTTGTGTCCGTTGGTCCTGTCTCACGGCTATGTCACGATATCACTTCTGTAGTATACTTTACTCTGCCTACAACGTACATTCGTGCCAAGCCTCGTTTTAAATCAAAGCCCATCCTAGATTCAGATTGTAGAATGTCTCCCTTTCTGATGTCTTGGTCCGGGAGAATCTTGAGTCTAGATTATAAACATAAAGTAAAACAATGCATTGATCGCCATAGTACATAATACACACACAGCCGGCCCCGGGGGTCATACTTCATCCACAACCAAGCTCTAGCTCTAATACTCAAACCGACCAATTTCCTGCAACACCTTCCCCAGCGCCTGGAGAATCTGCCCATCATCACGCTCTTTACCAGCAACCTGCACAGCGCGCACAACCAACGGATAAATCCACTCCAGATGTTTCCGATAGTGATGCTCCTCCGCATCCTCACCCTCAACAACCGAGACGGTCTTCAGCGAAGGCGGATCTGGGATAGCCGACGGCTCACTCTTCAGCTCGACCATGCGGAGCAGCAGATGGAGCAGCGCCTTACGGGCAGGTGTGGGCTGAGGCATCAAGCCGCGCAGCGGCTGGTCTGCGATGTAAGACTTGAGCGAGACCGCGCAGCGCAGGAGGAGATAGGGCGAGATCGAGCGTGCGAGCAGAGTCTGCGGGGACGGGGCGTCTGCTTTTGTCTCGGTCTTGGCTTGCGAGTGTGCGGCGAGCTCGAAGAGCGTGTCTAGGAGGACGTAGGCTATTCCCGGGCGGAGGGTTGGCGGCGGGTTGAAGGTGCGGCCGGGGCGTACGGTGTAGAAGTCCTGTAGGGGTTTATCTTCGAGACCCGTGGTTGGTAGGTCGAAGCGGAGGGGGGCGTAAATGAAGGAGGAGCGGAAGAGAGCGCGGGCGAAGTCGCGGCGGACGGCGTCTGGGATTGATGCTGCTCCGAGGGATGGGAGGATGAGAGTCTTCAGGCGGGTGAAGGCTTTTGTGTCGAATGTTTCGTCTGCGGTGATTCGGGCGTTGGGGAGTTGTTGGGATTGGAAGCCGCGGGCGGAAACTATTCCGTTTGTGATGTCGACGATGCGTTGCCAGAACTGAGATGTTTCGGACTCGTTTGTGTTCGTGTATTGCTTTTCCACGTAGGGGACTGCAACTTGGAGAACGTTCAGGGATACTGTTGTGGCCTTTTGCCAGAGGAACGGCTCGCGGTCCTTCCCTTGCCATGTGTACTTTTGCGTAATTAGAGTACTGAGGTGTTCGAGGGATTTCGCAAGAGCGCCGTTCGTGAAGACGTCTTGCTTGATGCCGAATTCGGCAATGTACCAGCTGACAAGATCGATGGTGCGTTTCGAGAAGGCCACGAATGCTGGTCTTCGAGTGTCGCTGTCGGGGCTCCATTTCGATAGTGCCGAATCGGATAGTTCGGCAAGACACAAGAGAATATCCGGCTGGGAGTCCTCTTTCTCCACGCAGAGCGTCTTGATACAGTCAATGACTAGCGCTTGCAGGGCCGAGGGCCGGTCGACATCTGGGGAGTAACGCGGGGAGACCGAGTTCCACACAAGCAAACTAAGGTGATGGAGGACCTTTTCGATGTGTTTCGTGGTCAGCTGGCCTTTGTAAAGGCGGTAGACCTGCTGGAATGCATGTAGATAGGCCAAAGCAGCATCCTGGTTAGGTTGGTCCAAGTCGAGAGTCTTCTCATCGCCAGCAGGGTGTCCGTTTTCCCAAAGAAGCCACGCACATTCAAGGGCATCGTTGCTAAGTTCATCTCCATTTTGCACCCGGAGGAGAATTGCGGAGAGGCTAGAAAATGTTGCTTCGCTGAATTCCAAAATACGCAAGTCAATCAGACTTTGCAAGTACTTCAAAAGTCGCTTCCAGGATTGATCGAACTTCTCATCCTGCACCAGGGTCTCGAAGAGATTCGTGATCAGATTTGACAAACCCTTGATCATCACCACTGTCGTATCCACCCACGCCTTGAAGTCATCGGATTTTGCATTGCTCCGATTGTTCTTGGCTTGGAGGAGAGGGGTCTCAACTCCCTCGGCCATCTTAAAGAGGACCATGTTTAGGCACAGACGCCAAGCTTTGGGGGAGAGCTGCTGCCCGTAGGCGTCAAAGATGCGCAAAAGCGTATGGACTGCGCTATTTCGAATCTCAGGTCGAGTATCTGTCGTGATATCAACGATACGAAGCAGCAGCAGCAGCCACAACGAGTTCCGAGAAACAGAAGGGTCTTCGTCATGAGCCAAGTTAGCTAGCTCTTCTTCGCTGACAGATGCATCAACATGGTCAAGGGAGATCCGCTCAATCTGACCCTGGAGAAAGTCGGAAACGTTCCAGAAAAACGATGTAGTGGTGAGGGAGATGTTGAAATCTTGGATTTGCGACGTAAAGCTAGAGAAGGCATTCACCAAGCTCAAGAGACAAGGCGCTGGCAGTAGAGAGAGGAAATCGGATGCAACAAGATGCAGAGACTTATACGCAGCACGTACCAAACGAGGGCCTGCTGGAAGAGCCGATGATCTGCGCTCTATCAGAGTGGAAGGCCGATCGTCAGCCCCAAGATCTGGGGAAAATTGGAAAACACCAGATATCAAATCAAATATGAGGTGCCATCCGTCCACGAGAGTTTCTGCATACTGTTCCAGGATGTTATTTAACACTTCCAAGGTCTGTTCGTGGATTTCAATGACGGTTATCGGTAAAGACTTGGAGGTGTGCATGTCCGACGCATAGAGCGAGGCGACCTGGGCTTTCAATGTCTGCAAATTCCTCGTCTGTACTTGATTGTAGACTTTCTCGTCGTCTTCTTCCCTTTGTTTCATTGTCGAGAATACGAGTGAATTCAAAATCGCGCTTGCCTGCAGGCGAAGATTCGGACTGACGGTAGTATTTGCGGAAGCCGAGATGAGACTTTGCGTCAGTAGCTCCCATGCTTTGCTGTCGTCTTCTTCAAGCGAAGACAGTCTCCCAAGGTTTGCCTTGGCTAGTTCGTTTCCTTTCTCTAGTACAAATTTGAGTTCCTCGTCTTGCATTCTTGATTTTCCGACGGTATGCGATACGCGTCGGGAACCTTGGTGCAAGCGTCCACCTGCTTGGAAGGATTGTGGCGTTCGAGGCATTTCTGACACTTCCTGGGCATCACCCTGGTTGCGACGCTGCTCCGTAAATGTTGACAGATCCAACAAGGCAAGTAGTATTTCCTCAAAAGATGCACTTGGGAAATCGCTGGTGCTTTCGAGCATTTTACTAGAAGCCGCCTGAACCGCAATTACCTCGGTCCCAAGATTAGCAGTTGGCACATCGTTTCCTGGGGTGACTGGAATCTCCCCAGTCCCACTGGCTGATTTGACCATTGCGCTTGAGGACATGCCAATCACTAGTCCAGTATATTGAAGTGTTTCAAAAAGAATGGACCAGGCCGGCTGATCCAATGTCGGCCCCAAAGCAATTCCGAGGTTGAGCAAAGCCCGCATGCAAAGTAAGTTCCTTGTGCTTAAAGACACCGGAGGCCCTTCCCCGGCAGTTGTTCCTGCAGACTCCATTGATAAACGACTGGAGTTTGACAGATCCGCACTTCTCCGTTTCTTTTGGGCCGTGTCACTTTGCTGGGAGCCAGTGGAAGATACATTATGTGACTTAGCACCACCCGCACTCACAGGCGTAGCAGCTTTTCCAAGAGTTGTCAAGAAAGCATCTCGGGGAACAGCCAATCTTAAGAGACCCGCCACATGAGCTAACTTTTGGAATGCTCGAACAAGATTGTGGTAATACTCATCATCCAAGGATGCGCGCAAAAAGGTGGAGCAAGCTGCTAGGACAGCAGGCCAGCAGTTCTCTATTATCCCTGCACAAGTCTTGATGGCGGAGTACTGTACATGAGACTGCAGGTCCAGAGGATTGATAGGAACATGCGATTTTTTCGATGACGAGGTAGACTGCACTCGGGTGGGTTCTGCTGTGAAATCTTGAGAAGATCTGGCGGAGTCCGGTCCTTGAACGGGGCTCATAAGTCGATTCTTGCGTCTTTGCTTTAGATCCGGGACCGTCAATGGAAGAATGAATTTAGCTAGCCCTTCAGCAAAGCTGCTAATACAATTAAGAACAAGGCTGTAAATGTAAGTGTCCGGCGGTGTGGGCGGATCTGTCTTGTCGAGAAGATCGATAAATGGCGTACGAACAACACTCCACTGAGTGCTAATTCCAGGCACCTTGGTTTCACTTGGAGGAACAGTCGACCCAATTACACCAGCAACACCACCTGTTTCGAGGGTTATTTGATCCTCTGTGGTGGATCTTGAGTGCTCCGCCCGGGAAGGTACTGTTGATTGATTACTGACACCAATCAAAGCAGGCTTCTCTGAAGCTAGCCGAACAAGCGCAGCCATGTGGTCGCGGAGGATGTTCTTTCTGCCTTCCTCGCCGTCATACAAAGTATAGATCAGCCGCACAGCACCCGGCTCCGAGTATAGCCCCCGGAAAACTTCCATGCAAAGTAATCGCTTCCAAGGAGCTGTCCCATCCGGTTCAACGAGATGGGTTATCAGACTCAGTGCCATCTCGCATTCTGTAGTCAACAGAGACATATAACGCTTCAGAAGAATGAGAAGAATTCGAGCGACTCGGACAGTTTGAGCGAACGAATACCTCTCAGATAGACAACGGACGGCTAGTGGTAACAACCGAACGCGCAGCACTTGCGAAAGTTCGGGATGTCCCACAAAAAGACGACCGCTGTTCAGAAGAATACTCTCAATAAGTTCAAGCACAAAAGTCGGGGATAGGGTTCGTGTTCGCAGAAATTGTAGTGGTTCACCATCTATCAGACGACAGAGATCATCCAATACTTGCAGTGCATCATAGGCGAAGTAGCCGATGTTAAGCGACTGACCATCGACGTTGATTGTTGTGGTGATTTTGGCATCATTGGGAAGATTGTCTTCGCTCGAAACTCTTTCAAATGTCGATACCACCAGCTGCTGGAGAGTAGCTGCAGCAGTACTAGAGACTGCAATTGTCTTGCTTGCCTGTAACGTGGCGCATATTTCCAAGGTGTTCGCAAGAAGCTCCCCGCTCAATTCATTGGAATAAAACTGCAAAAGCGAAGGCAGAGATTGTAGAATTTTCAGCTGGATATCAAGGCCTAGCAAGCATTAGCGCAATTTAAACATGTTAATTTCTTTGGTCATTTACTCAAGCTCGTTGTCTCCTTCAGGCCTGCGAGGACATCTTTCAAACGACTCGAGGGCAATGAGCGAGATGCAATTAGTCTCTGTAAACAGATAACACCAATACCGGCAAGCTTTGCATGCCGAGTATGACATGCAATGATGAATGGCTCGACGAAATTCGGTTTGCGAACAAGGTCTAATAGCAATTTAGCGGTTGGGAACTGACAAAAGGTTGCCATGTAAGAAATTACCAGCTGCTATCTGAGACTCTGAAGTTGAGGGCAGTGCTTTAAGCTCATTCAACGATTGTTCGGCGGCCTGTCAATTCATCGTTAGTGTGCCATGGCCGATGATGCCCAGAGAGTGATAACTAACATTTCGCAAATCGGAGTTTTTCCTTCGAGACTCATGAATCAAATTGGCGATCTCCGTCTGCAAGAATTGGGAGGACATTTCTGATATAGGTTTGTTGTCTCAAAGCATGGCCAGCACAGGCTAATGCCCGAGGTCCCGATGTCAACAGTACGGGGGGTTCTCGATCGCAGACGAAGGGATCGGTGTTTCCACACCAGAATAGTTGCAAGGTTAGAGCTTTGATGCCGAGTTCATATGAGCAGGAAGAGAACAATGACAGCGATTCTGCTATTAGTTACAACGATTCCACGATGGGATCAACAAGGCGTGGCATCTCCAACAAGTGCCAAGCCATCGATAAGCCGTATCACACGTGACCGTGCTCTAACTTGACCGCCTAGCGCATTGCCCCTCTTGTCGCAACATCCCTCTTCGGCATCTATTCACACTTGTCGTGATATTTCCAGCCTTTGAAACCACTACTCGGTGCTCAACATGGCTGCTAAGGTCCCAAGAAACTTTCGACTCCTGGAGGAGCTCGAGAAGGGCGAGAAGGGTCTGAGTGCAGGTACTATCGACTCCTACGATCTCCGACAATGTCCGATCTTAGATCACTGACGTATGTCTCTTATTTCTAGATGCCTGCTCATACGGACTTGCTGATGGGGAGGATATGATGATGAGCAACTGGAATGGAACCATTCTCGGCCCCCCTCACGTTAGTTTCTGACTCTACTCCACGCCACCACGAGACTATCGCTAATCTGCCCTCTTTCAGAGCGTTCATGAGAACCGGATATACAGTGTGAACATTCACTGCGGACCTGACTACCCCGACAACCCGCCTACCATTCAATTCGTCTCTCGAGTGAACATTCCATGTGTTGATTCCAGCTCTGGCAAGGTATGAGGAGACTGGGTACAAACACAGAGCCATTACTGAGTGATTATACTACAGGTCGATCCGACAAAGCTTCCAACCCTTGCGCAGTGGAAACGAGACAACACCATGGAGACAGTTCTAATTGAGTTGAGAAGGTGAGCACAAAGAATGGCACAAGATCGATGGTTGAGGTTAACACTTTATCCAGGTACATGGCCTTGCCCCAGCATAAGAAGCTGCCGCAGCCCCCGGAGGGCTCGACTTTCTAGTCCAGCATATATGACCCACTCAGCGCAGGCGGATCTCGGAGTATCAGGGTCGGCTTCATTTAAATTTCCTGGCTTCTTCTCTTTTTCTATGACCCTAGAGCGTGTACAGTCTCTGCATGAAAGCATCGGCAGGGGTTCTTTTGGGCCTCAAGTTTCAATTTCCATCCCTACATTAGGTATTCATCTCTAAAGTGTTTTGTTTCACGGAACTGGGCATTGCGGCGGGCGCCTGTTTACCAATAACAAAATCAAATGATATTCTTTTACGAGTGATGACGTACCCCATAGAATGATTCAGTTAGTCAATGATTGTATTTATAGGCGTAAATTCCAGCTGTCCAGCATGAAGCAACCAGAGGGTCGTGAGACATCACACCAAATGTAGGGACAAGGCAAGGGAGCGAGGGGACCGACCGATGGGTTGGATCGAAGGTGTCACACCAAAAGCCATCCAGTGAGGCAGTCAGTGAGGACAAGAGCTTGCCAGAGATAAACTCTGCAGGGGAAGGAGAACAGGATGTGAGGGTTGGGGAGACCACGACGCGACAAGTAACAGCAACGTTTACTAACAGAGGACATCATCTACATTTACAGAAAGCTTCTTCTCCAAACGCCCGGACAAGCCGAACAGTTGATGAAAAAGGAGTTCGCGTCGATCGGGGGTAGTGTAAGCCCAATGACACTGTGCAACAAGACATGCGCAAGCACAGCGGCCAAGTCGCGGGTACGAAAAATAGGAATAATCAAAGTGTTTCCTGGACGGAAACTTTCAGAGATTAAACTGAAAAGAACAGATACTACACTTGATCTAAGCCAATAGGCAAAGAGAGCTGAAGAAGAAAGAAAAAAAGAGTAAGATCTGGGGGCGCGAGTGGGTATATATAGGCAAATATGGTCATGTGACCCAGGCATACGCGCTAACCAGATTGGGACACCTACCTGATAAATGTAATGCCACGCGCTAATCCATTTATAGTAGGCGGTAAGTGGGCGGTGTGTGCCCCTGCAGGTAGAAACAAGATAAGACATATAGTTGGCTTTGGCTTCATTATTAGTATAACTATTCAACACGCCAGAATGCATAAAGTGCTGGTACCGAAATATAACGGGGCCCATCGCTTTGCTTGTGAGAGATGATTCCCTACATTTTCAGTCCTCCCAGCTGACAATCTGTCTATGACAGGTTTGGCACTTTATCGAGCACTTCTCCGACAATGCCGTCCTTCAGCTGCAGACACTCCGTGGCTGGGTGAAGCTAAACCCCTCGTTCGACAGAATTTTCGAAAATATAAAAAATTACAAAGCCCATCACAAACAGCAAATGCCTTGAAGGCAGGCTACGAGGTATGCGCGTCGAATCTTCCTCCAGGCTGAGCTTATGTGTTGATATTTTATCGCCGTATGACAGGCTCTAGATCTTCTCTCCTCGTCTCATACCAACCAGCATGATGCACACCGGATTACGACTCTCATATCCCAAGCCAGATCACAGAAAGATAAATATGCTGCGATGCAAAGGAAAATTCGGCCAGCAGCGCCGCCTACCAAACCACTTACGCCCAAGGAAGCCCGAAAAGAAAAGTCAATTCGCTTCCAGGAGGAAACAAATCAGCGACATCCGAACGCCACCTCGATCCTAAACAGACCCCGGCCGTTGGGTGACAAGAAGCGCAATGTCCCTGTACTTGTTAATGCACGCGGTCTTCCCTTCCTGCGCTATAAAAAGCCGCAGCCGAGAAACCTTAGCAGCGTCCTACGAACAAAACTTGGGCGTCGTTGGAACTGGATCGAACGTCGAGACCGACTGAAAATAGAACTTCTGTTCGCTAAGGACGAAGAGGAATGGGATCGCGTCACCGAGACTAACGAACCATCCACTTGGTCTGAGCATCCCGCAAATGCCATTGTCGATGTCAATGCGAAAATCGCACACTTCGATATGCATTCCAAAGAGCTTGCAGATAACATGTGGAAGATCGTTCTAGCTGAAAAGGCTTTGGCGGAAGAAGAAGCTAACCAAAAACAGCCAAAGCAATGAAACCAAGTAGTCCGTCTTAATGTGCAAACGTCGTTGCCACCACAAAGTACATTCCCCTAGCTCTTCGAGCAGACGGATGTGCCGTTATAGCTCAGGTCAATGTCTAGCCGCATTACAGCCACCGTCCATGGCCATGCCATTGTCAATTTCGCTTGAGATCAGAATACAAAGGTCGGTTGCTCAAAACATCCAAAAGGCTTGGTGCATTATCCGTGGCAACCTGGCCAGGTATGTCCATTCTGTCATATACGATCAATGGGCAGCATGGACTGCTAGCATTGTCAAAGTCACTGGACTCCAGCAAGCAGCTCCAACAAAGACAACGGCTCTGTTCCGGCCCTTTGTTGTCCAGTGATTTAAGCATTATCTTTCTCCTGTACCATAACCTAAGTCCATGTGGACTTTCAGATCTGTATATTACTCCGCTTACCTTTGATACCAGTTCGCTGATTTCTCAGTATAATCACACCAATTGAACAAGGTTATAATACATAATTTCAAAGTAATGGCAGGTCGTTAACATTTCTATGTATTAGCTCATGCAGCCACTTTGAGCTTCTCAACAGCCGGCAAGGCATCCTCGTCTTCCTCGTCATAATCACCCTTGGCCAAGCCCCTCTCCCACAATTGTCGGCCTGTGAGCTTTTTCTCCTCTTTCGTGGTCTTTTTTTTCTTGTCCTCCGATTCCTTTTCTTCGCGTACCCGAAGCTCCTCGTCCTCCATCTCCTTTTTGAACTTCGCATGCCATTCCAAGAAGGACTGGACAGTGACTGCTGTGCCGTGGAATTTTCGGTTCTCCTCCTCTTCTCTCTTCGCAGCGACTTGGTCCATCTCGGCTTGAATGGCGTCTGCTCGCTCGATCATAAGCTGCTCTGCGCTTTCCTTAAGTGCGCTGACCAGTGTGAATATCATCGGCATTCCCAGGTTCTCCTCGATGGTGGGCTGAAGAGACTCCATCAGTAGGTCCCGGTCTTCCTGGACATCTAGCCGGGGATGCTTCACGGCATTAGGTGGAGAGGTAATGCTGAGATTTGGGCCAACATCGGGGTATTCTTCCGGGTAGGCGACTTCCAGGCATATGACGGGTTGTTCTGATTCATCGCCGTCATATTCGAGCGCATCGAGAGTTATGGATACACGGTACGAGGTTTCGGATATGTCTAGGTGCCAGGTCTCGCTGTGAGCAAGGATAAAAAGAAACTTTGACCCGTCTAAAGGACTTGTCTATTACTTACCGGTAATTTCATCAGGGAAGATTGAATCGAGCACTTCACGCTCCTCAATCTGGTCTTCGCGACCCATAGCTGTTGATCCGCCCGCGGATTGGAGGGGTAACGATTTGAGCGCCGGAGGTGCAGATTCTTCGGGAAACACCTCGTGGGCAGATGAGAGTGGTTCTAGCGGGAAAGACTGAAATAGTGTCTAAGCAAGACTTTGGATATCGTAGTATTAACCAACTCAGAAAAAAAGATCGGAGCGCAAACCAAGTCAACGCAACAAACCAAGTCGAGTCACGTGAATCTATCAATTTGCCCTCATCCTCGCCATCCTCGCCGGCTTCCATTTACTGTAACCTCGAGAACATCCTAATCCGCTCACTAACATTCACAGAGTATACTCCCCAAACTAGGTATAATATCGAGAATATATATATAAGACGTATAAAGTCTTACATATACCGTCTATCGTCTTGGGTCAAATAAATCAAATTGTTGAAGTTCTACGTCATGGAGGAGGACAAAGACTACATACATATGTACGCGACATTCCATCTGGCTATAACTCAAAAGTATTCATAAAAAAGACGCGTCACAAGACATCTTAAAATAACATCCAAAAGCATCTGGAAAGACATCAAAAATAACATCCTGTTATCTTCCATATAACCATGGTTCCAAGCTTGTCGGCGTGAGGCCTGATCCCGAATATCCACGGGTCATTATTGTACAATGGCATCGCTATCACTCTAGAGAACACTCTCCTCCTTCCTCTCTAGCAACTCTCGCATTTTAGCCACCATGCCTCAAATGGGTTTCCTTCCCTCGCCGGGCGATCATATCACCTTTGAGAAGCCCAAGCCCACCGAATGGACTATCGTCGCCAAGCTCTCCCAGGAAGCCTGCCAGAAGCACATGCTCGATGTTCAAGATGGGGCTGGGCCTTCGTACGCTGTTGCTACCTTCTGCGTCTGCAGCGACTTAGATGGGCAACAAGCCTACATGCGTGTCTACCTACAAGTTCCCCACGAGGGAACTCAATGGCTCCCACCTAACGAGCGAGCTAAGCAGGCTGCTGCTGGCTACCACTCCGAGGTCGAAGCTATGAAGGCCTTCTACGAACAAGGTTCGACGATTACACCTACGCTGCTTGCGATCAGTGAGGATATCCAGGATAAGCAAGGGATTATCCCTGGGGGCTACATTATCCATTGTATATTCCAACGTGTCCCTGGACTTCGTCTCGCTGATGATAATATCGCCCCTGAATATCGACCCACGCCTCATAAATTCTTTCTAGCTTTCAGCAAGCCCGAGCGAGATCATATTCGAATGGTGTTTGATAAGGAGTACCGCGAGCTGAATAAGCTGGGATGGGTGCCCATCTTTCCTTGGGCAATGAGCTTAATCTGGGACTCGGATGCCTCGAAATTGTGAGCCTTCTTATCCGTGATTGTGGGCTTACCGCTGATTGAAGTAGGTACTTTGTTGACTTTAGAACCGCTCGCAAGGTCGGCGATCGGGAAAAGAAAGACGCCGGTGGAGAGAAGCGTAGACATATCCTTTAGGGGTTTTGGGGCCTTGCTATTGCCTCCAATAATCGTTGGGATGAAGTAGATCTTTCCAAGTGGAAGCTCTAGCGCTGGAGTTCACTTCCCTACCTGGGCGTGACGATGTAACTCAAGATGTCTAGGTGTACATAGTTTCCAAGGTTTTTTTTCATGCCCATATACCCGATATAATAATTACTTGAATACTCTGATTTATCTAACCCAAGACGATGGACTTTATATGTAGGACAACCCATTGTGATAGTCTTTCTATATGGTGTTTTTTAGGTGTCTCTTTTTATGGATATTGTTCTTTCTTAGTGTTATAGTTAGCTGGAAGGATAATAATTATTCGCCATAGAAATGCACCAAAATTGGGAATAATAGGTTAGCGAGTACATGTAGTTCTCACTCCACAACGATATACAAAGGCGGTCAAAAGCATAAACCGTGCAGACCAGGGAAACCGGTGACAATATTGCGGTCCCACATGCAAACCCGTCAAACAGCCGCTTCAAAATTTTGGAGGTTCACTTTTTTTTAACTTCTTCCAGATACCCTGCGGGTTACAATTGTCAATCACTCTGCTTAGTATTCCAGTCGACGACATCACGAGTTTTTATTGAATTTCACTGCATCCTGCCATGGGAAAGCCCAGACCGCAAAAGAAGAAGTCATCCAAGCCCCGCGAAAAGTCCGTACTCAGCCCTGGTGGCTCGATCTCGAAAGGCAACATGGCTCAAGACCCCTCGACGTTACTCGACCAAGCCACAATCCTCCTACAAACTGGTCGAGCCGATGAGGCACTGGTGGTTGCACAGCAGGCTCTGGATTTGACCGCTGAAAACACCACTGCACAGCTCCCCGCCATTAATCTGCTTGGAGAAATCAATGTCGAGCTAGGCGATATCGACACCGCTAGAAACTGCTTCCTTCAGGCCGTTCAACTCGATCAAAATGGCTCGATACCGGAATCCCAGGGAGGAGGAGCTGAGAAGTTCCTATGGCTTGCACAATTGAGTGAGCAAGGTGGAAAGGACAGTGTCCTGTGGTTCGAGATGGGTGTGGCGTCTCTCAGACAGACTATTCAGTCTCTTGAGGGGAAAACATCACCAGAGCAGATCGCCGATATTACACAGAAGAAGACCAAGATGTCTAACGCACTCTGCGCCGTCGCTGAAACCTACATGACCGATCTTTCGTGAGTTTCTCTATATTCTAGATTCTATACGGGCCAATACTAACATATTCACTCAGCTGGGAAGAGGATGCCGAAGCTCGGTGCGAAGCACTTATTACGGAAGCCCTCCTTGTCACACCCGAAGCGCCAGAGGTACTACAGACCCTCGCCTCTATCCGGATTTCACAACTACGTACCGAAGATGCGCAAGCCGCGCTCACTCGCAGTATGAGCTTCTGGAAGGATTTGGCTCCAGAAGATCTCAAAATCCCCGATTTTGCGGTACGCATCAGTCTTGCGCGCCTCCTGATGGAAGTGAATATGGAGTTCGAGGCTCTGGAAGTCCTCGAGCGCTTGATTCTAGAGGATGATCAAAGTGTAGAGGCCTGGTACCTCGGAGGCTGGTGTCTCTTCCTGCTGGCAGAAAAGCAACAGGCACCTAAGGATGCGACCGCCGATGAGCTTGCCGAGTCCCCGCGACATGCATCACTAGATGCTAGTCGTGAATGGCTCAAGCAAAGCTTGAAGCTCTACGATGTTCTTCAGTACGAGGATGACCGGCTCCGCGATCATGCCTTGGAGCTTGTACAGGAAATGAACAAAGAAATTGGAGAGGATGATGAGAGTGAAGCTGAAGGGGAGGGAGAAGGCGAGGATTCGGATGTGGAGATCGAAGTTGACTCCGACGACGAGATGGCGGATTCATAGATACCAAAAGTGACGACCATATGAGATGATGTACATGTTCATTGATTTGTTTGATTTGATACCACTAGAAGTAGTTTCTTTCATTTTTTCCCAACTCTCTCTTTCATCGTCGACCCCCCTGAACCACAAACCAAAACTTCTTTGATATCGCCACCGCAATTCATTCATCGGTTCCGGATTAAGTTGCCTCCGGTGAAGCAGATGCCCGAATTTTTGTCAGAGCAGGTTTCAAGCGCGAGTGAAAACGAGTTTGTCTCCGTGGCTGGAATCTCAAACTCCTGCAAAATGGATTTGGTACCAGCCCCAAAAGGAGAGACTTCAGTAAAGACCACCGTGGTCGAAGTGGAGGCCGTGGATATGGAGGCACAGTACGATATGGAGGACGACGCGCCGGACCTCGCGCTTCAGATCTCGTCGGATTTGGAGTCGGACAGCGATGATTCCGACGGATGGGATAATCTGTCTAACTGCGATGAGGCGATCCAGTTCCTACGCGATGACCAGATCCGCGACGGCCTCGGTATGTAACTATATCCACCCTCACGTCTTACCCCGGACACCCCCGCTCTCGGAGATCAGAACGAACATGAACATTGGCTAACGCGCTCGCTTTTCCGTCGCAGTTCCCGGTGCCTGTACTCTAGAAGAGGCGACTGCATATCGACAACGTCTACATGCGATTGGTAAGGCGGCGTTCGTGGAAGAGACCATCCTCCGTGAAACCGTCACGGCCAAAAAGCTATGCACGGCATTTGGAATCGCGCCCCCGGCATTCCTCGATGGTGCGCCAGATGAGTCTTACCATTCTCTTCTGGCGGTCGCGATCTCGCGCGAGTTCTCCCGGAGGCCCAAGCTTCCCCAGTACAACTCCATCGACGATGCTGTTCGGCTCCTTCGTGAGTCTCGGAACATCATCGTTCTGACGGGCGCAGGTGTATGTTCATATTGCAATTTATCCAGAAGATCCCTGGTCCATAAGTTCTAACGAATATTTTATCAGATCTCGACAAGTCTGGGCATTCCCGATTTCCGTTCTAAAGATACCGGACTCTATTCAAAACTGGCGCACCTAGGTCTGAGCGATCCACAAGAAGTCTTTGATATTCATATCTTCAGAGAGGACCCAAACATTTTCTTTTCCATTGCCAAGGATATCCTCCCAACGGAAAAGAAATGGTCGCCCACGCATGCGTTCATTCGGCTTCTACAAGACAAGGGGAAGCTGTTGACGAACTACACACAGAATATAGATAACATTGAAGCAAATGCCGGAGTACGCCCGGAAAAGATTGTACAATGCCATGGATCCTTTGCGACGGCCACCTGCGTGAAGTGTGGATTCAACGTTCCTGGCGACGCGATCTTCGATGAAATCAGGGCGGGAACCATCCCCCACTGCACCGCCTGCAAGGAGAAAATCGCAGAAGAGGGACTAAAGTCGCAAGGCCTTAAGCGCAAGCGAAGTTCCAATGGTCAACAGAAAGACCGGAAGGTCTCCGACGACAGTTCGGATGAGGACGACTATGAAATCCCGACTCCCGGAGTGATGAAGGTCAGTGACCATTCGGTCCCTTGCTTGCTTTCTTCCATACTTACAATTAGTATAGCCTGATATCACATTCTTTGGGGAGGATCTACCCGATGAGTTTGGCGAACGTCTGATTCACCAAGATCGGGAACTAGCAGACCTAGTCATTGTGATCGGTACCTCGTTGAAGGTAGCCCCCGTGGCTGAAGTACCGGGAATCCTACCTCGCAACGTCCCGCAGATCTACATCTCGCGCACTGTAAGTCATGTTCAACCCCTTGGCATTGTACCATACTGACCATGACATATAGCCGGTGTCACATACCGAGTTTGATATTGATCTCTTGGGTGACTGTGATGTGGTGGTATCAGAACTTTCTCGTCGGGCCGGTTGGGATCTACAACATCATATGATACCAGCTGATGAGAAGGTGGATATTACCTCGGTGGATGGATATGAATCACGACATGTTTTCAAGGTAGTTGATGCATAGGGGCGGAGTTTAGTTTTGGGCATGTCTTGCTTCTGTCTTAAGGGAGGGCGTATCTTCGGGTTTCTGTTCATAGCTGGATGTGGTGATATATCTTAGGCAGTCTTGGTCTCTTTTGTTTTTTTTGTTTTTTTGTGCGATTATATCACACCTGGGTAGATCTGGGTTTCATTTGTAGTTCAATCAATTGTTTCATTATCTTCTCCTGATACACAATCCTTGTAATTAAATCATTTTGATCATATTCTAGTGGTGCATGCAGTGCTTAAATCTCGCTGAATATAGTATTTTGGAAATTAAAATTGTTTGTTTCGTTGAGAATATATAAACCCATGTCTGGCTTGGACACAGTCTGTCTCCGTGGAGTATATTTCTGAAGACCCGAGAAAAAAAAAAAAAATCTCAACCCGCCAACACCCCGCCTTCAAAGCAGCAACGAATTACATGAACTCCCACTAAAGAGAAATCCCTAAGAAAAAACCAGACAGATATTCGTCTTGCTAGCCATGGATTATCTGGTTCGGTTCGCCCAACTCCATGAGACCTTCCGACGGCCGGAACTTCAAGCCTGTGCTACACTCGCAGGCGTTGACATCGAAATTATCGCCTACAATGAATATGTATGATATACCTTTCCTATCAATATTCGAAGCGTCCAAATCATTCTATGACCATTGACATACACCGATGGCACCCCTCCTCTCTTCCTTGCATGATCATATAATCCGCAATTTGCAGAAACTTGACTGACATACCCCAGTCACCATACTGTGTCGTAAGACTACCAAATGAAGCGGCGGCACGGGCAGTTGCCAAGCGCAGTATCCTGGTTAAGGATATCTTCGAGTTATGGGGCGAAGGCACCAATTATGAAGAGCTACATGCAGATGTCCGTCGACGAACCCAGGATCGTTGGAACGACTACATTGCTGTCCCGTTCAAATTCACGATTGATTACTTCGCAGGAACGCGCAGCGCAGTTCAGAAGGGAGAAATCATTCGATCCTTCTCATATATGGGGTTCAAAGGCCCAATCCGGCTAACAAACCCCGATGAGGAGTTTTTCGTGATGGAAGAGTACGTCGACGATGTTGAAGTCTCAGTACTGGGCACGAAGCGAACGGGAGATCCACGAAAGATTTATCTCAGTCGCAAAATTGCCGATAGCTGTCGCGAGGCCGTGCTCAAATACGACCTCAAGAAGCGTCGTTATATTAGCACGACTTCCATGGATGCGGAGTTGAGTCTCATTACGGCGAACATGGCTCTTGCAGCACCGGGGAAATTGTTCTTTGATCCGTTTGTCGGAACCGGAAGTTTCATAGTTGCTGCTTCGCATTTCGGGGCTCTGACTCTGGGTGCAGACATTGATGGACGTAGCTTCCGTGGCAAAGAGAGCGGAAAATTGGGCATATACGAGAATTTTGACCAGTATGGGATCAAGAGCAAATTCTTGGATACGTTCACTTCCGATCTTACCAACACGCCACTGCGGAGAACCGCCGTTCTTGATGGCATTGTCTGCGATCCGCCATACGGTGTGCGTGAAGGACTTCGGGTTCTGGGAAATCGCAGGGGAAAACCCGCGGTTAATGTGATCATTGATGGCGTCCCTGCTTATCTGTAAGTTTCTTTTTGCTTCCATTGGTCTCGCGAGTTATAATACTGACTTTTGGACCTATAGCCGACCTGGTTTCGTTCCTCCCAAAAAGCCGTATGGCTTCGAGGCTCTGCAAAACGACGTTCTCAACTTCGCAGTACGCTCCTTGGTCCCTAATGGCCGCTTGTCTATGTGGATGCCCACAACAAATGACGAGAAAACCGAGTTCCCTGTTCCTATGCATGAGAATCTCGAGATTATCAGTATCTCTGTTCAGAGTTTCAACACTTGTAAGTGGCAGGCCTTATGATATAAGCATGATATTGAAATGCATTGGCTAATTTTGTGTCTTATAGGGGCTCGCCGACTTATAACTTACCGCCGTCTACCCGAGGGAGAATTATCGGATATCTCACTGGCCCGGAAAAACATTGACGACCAGGGTACTACTGCAGATGATCTCAATGCATTCCGACGAGTGGTACGTATTATCTGTGACTTGGTGGCTCAGTACATGGCTAATTTGTTGGATCAGCATATGCTCCCAGGCCACGGCACCAGAGTCGAGAAGGACCACAAAACGGCCGAATAAGGACTCCGACATCAGAAATTCGATAGGAAGCTATCTAGCCTACCCAGCTTGGAGGCTTGCAAAATTGGGTAATAGAAATATCTATATGCAGTGAATGACCCGAGGATGGGACCAATGATCAGATGCAAGAACAGAGAAAATACCAGATACAGCGTACTTCACAGCTTCCCTCGCTGGCTGGCTTCTGAAACCAAGTCTGCAGCCAAGTCCACACCCTCGTCCTTCAAAATTCGTTTGACTTCCTCGGCCAGCTCAATTCTCAACTCACGAGCCAAGACCTCAGCCTCATCATCGTCGAGCTCCTCCCTCTGTCCCCGACCGAACATAGCAAAGCTTGTTCTCTGATTGGCCCCTTGAGCAGGGCGCGGGATGATGTGGAAATGGACGTGGGGTACTACCTGTGCTGCTCTCTCGCCTGTTACCCAGTTAGATGATTGTTGTTGTTTTTTCTTCTTCCATAGACATGCGATCACAAAATGCCGCTTTGGTTGAGTGACAAATAAAACGAGATATCGGTTAGGGGTGTTCAACCTCCTTGAATACCAATATTGATACATCAAATACATAACACCATACAAGGTAGAAATACTCCGTATTCAAATGCGATAAAGATCAAGGGTTTCCGGAAATGGAGAAAAGCAAGGGCAAGACATACCATTGTTCTGCACAACATTCCAATGTCTATCGGGATCATCGCCAAACACAGTCTTCGTTACAACCCTGGAGAGAATGGGTAGCCATTTCCCCATCTATGCATCAAATCAAAGAAACGGATCAGCCAAATAAGCATTTTTCGAATAGATATAGATGAAGTGAGGGGAAATAACTACGTACCTCCTGTCCTGCTTGAACACCCATGTCACCTAGCAACTTGTAATGATTTCTTGGCGCTACGAGCACATGGCCGCGGGTAAGCGGCATTATGTCCAAGAAGGCGAGAACATGTTCGGTGGAGAGGATGAGGTGGGACAATGGACCTGAATCCGGGGCAGTAGTGACTGGGTTGGACTCAGGGTCATTGAACGGGGCTGGGGGATATGATGAGGCGATATTGCAGAACGGACATGGCGGGGGTGCAGTGGAATCCATGACGGGATAAAATAATGTATTTATTTAGTCCGAATGTGGGACTGGGAACCTGTGTTAGTATCAACGTCAAACACGGATGGGATTATGTAGTAAAAAAGGTGGAGGTCAAGCCCAAAGTGATTCAGCGGCTCACAGAGCCCCGGGACCAACCCTGGAAAGACCTCGGGACCAACCTCGGTTAAGCACGCCCAGGTGAGCTTAATTAGACGCATCTACAAGTAACCCCAGATATACCGAAAAAAAAGAACAGAAAAAGAATTAAAAAAGAAATGGTTTCAATAAGCACGCCATACACACGGATCCAGTGTTAGAAATCCAACTATTTTGAACAAAACAAAAGCAGTCCAACTTGTCACTGATTACCACCTCGACCGTCCATCCGATATCAATCTTGCGTGCCAGGAAGACTCAGCTTCAGTAACCAATCGAGTCTTCCAGCCGATGAATTGAGAAACACCCGAGAAACAAAAACAAAACCATAGCCACCTTGGCCCACAAAAGATTTCCAATCCGCAATGCCACGCAAACGTGCAAGCCTTCGGAACTTGCATGATAAACAAAAAAAAAATTGATCCAAAGGGGGATAGCACTGTATCGTCCAACCTAAGACAGAGGCGACTCAGGATGAAGCAAGGTAAAATTGCGATTTGAAGGAAGAGAAAAATAGATCCCGACGCCTGCAACACGGCGAGAATGTAAGAGATATGAAGGCAGGCGGGAGACAGATGCTCATGCACGGAAAACAAGCATGCCGAGGTTCAAGATGTAGGGGGTAAAAGAAGAAAACAATAGCACACAGGGCCGAGCGCCGAACACCCCATCACAGAAGACAAATGCGGAAAGCGCAGAAATTCAATCAAGTCGTCGTAAGAATATGCAAAAGGTAGTGTAGTGAATACCAGCACAATGAAATGCCAACATATGTAGGAATTCGATTTCCCTGCTCAAGTCGTCGCGAGGGCCTTAGGGAGTCATGAAAGGCATCGACGTTGGCGAGACAGGAGTAGCATGACATCGTAAATGGTACAATTACTGTTCATCCTTGGCGTAACTGCTCTGCTCGGAGCTGTCGACGTACAGGTGGTGATACTTCTTGGCCCATTGGCGAGTCAAGATAGAAGCTAGAAGACTGGTTAGCATGTCATCTCGCGAGACAAATTATCAATGCAACTTACCCTTCAGGAACTTCTTGCTGGCGTATTTCTTGAAGAAGGCTTCGTGGGAGACAGGGCGGTGAAGATAATCAACCATCAATTGGAAGACGGGATCGATCTCCTCTTCGGTGTATCCAGCGTAGTGAGCGAGAGTGGCATCCTATGATAAGTTAGTTGAGATGTGCGGAACAGGCGAAATGCAAAATAACATACCCAAGGTCCACGCTCGAGGATGAGACGTGCGAGGTACATGGCTGCGGCAGAGATGTGACTCTGGGGGAAGCCCATGAAACGGTGATCGAGAAGACTGATCTCCATCAAGTATTTGCCCAGAGTGCGGGTTTGGATATCATAGTTATCGGCCTTGGAGATGCGCCGCAGGAAGTTCATGGGGTTGGGGAAGCTCATGTTGTACTCGAGGGTTGCGAGGACATGACGCTCGGCATCGAGAATCTCCTTATCCGAGAAGGTCTCGTCGGCGACATGGCTGAAGTTGGCGACGTGAGGGGAGAGCACCTCCTCATATTTAGAGGCAATGAACATGGCGGTAACTCCAACGAGCTGAAGACGATCAAGGGCGACAACCTCAGCGGACAGGAAGCGATCGATGATGTTGACAGCAAGGAACAGGGTCTCGGGGAGGAGACGGAAACGGGTGTGCACTTCGATAAGCCAGTCGACAAGGATCCCACGCATCTTCCATTCAAGGTCGGGCTGATGGTCGATGTAATCAGGGTTGGGGAGGGTGACCATCTCAAGGTCCTTGAGATACTCGAAGATTTCAACCACGTATTCGGCGGCCATTAATGGGTCATCCAAGTCCTCAGTGTCCAGATCCTGCACAGCTTCATTCAGAGCATCCTTGACGCTAATCTCCGCCTCTTTCACTGCTGGTTCTTCCACGATATCCGCGATAGTTCGGGTCTTTCGCGCAAGCTCGGGCTTCTTGCGAGGAGGCTCCTGGGCTTGGAGGGCGTTATCCTTAAGCGATGGGCGCTTGTGGGCGTTGGCAGCAGGTTTCTTGTTCGAGTCGCGGGGTTGAAGGGCAGGTCGTGTGGCTGTTCGTGAAGAGTTGGTACGGCTGAGCTTTTGGACACCTCCGGTCTGGACAGTTGCCTTTGAGGTCAAACCAGCCTTGGCGGCGACCGGTTTCTTCCCACCTTTCGTCTCAACAGCATCCGTCTTGTTGACATTGCTGACATCACCGAGGGCAGCACGGGGACGTTGGGATCCATTAGACGTGGTAGTCGACGTGGTTCGCTTGGTCTGCAAGGTTTTCTTAGCTCCAGCGGCAGAGACATCAGTGCTGAGAGCGGCTGTCTTGGCCCGTGTCAGACGCGCTGACGGGCCGTTCTCATCGTTCTCATTCATCGTGCCTCTGGTACGAAGGCTGCGGGCCTGCAATGGAGTCAGTGATCAATGTAGTGAGGTCATGGGATACACCCGGATCTCGATGCAATGGGTTAGATATCCCGCAAGTAGGATATCAAACGCGTGTTTTGGCGAGGTTGAAGATTGCTTACCTGCGGCATCGTGAAGAAATTAAAAGGGAAACGACGCGTAGGAAGAGAAAAAAGGGGACAGGAATATAATGATCCTGGTCCTGCTCGGGAAATCAGGTCAGCATTCCATTTGATATTACCTCAGTGGGGACCTCATACCAGAGGGTGAAGAACAAGGTGCACGTACCACGCGTGAAAATGCGGTTGTTCTGAGGAAACTACAATGCCAGTAGGCAGAGGTAGCTTTCAGACAGGTGGAGATGATATGAGTCGATAATTACGGCCCAAAGATGACTATGTTGATGTGTATCAAGACCGCGCAGGGTTCTGAAGATCAAATGGCGCGCGAATCGGGAGAAAAAGATGTCAAATGATACAGAAATGATCCGGGGACACTGTACAACAGGAATCCGCACGCGATAATTTGTTAGTTGAGGAGTGGGGGGGAAAGATGGAAGGGTAGCTTTAACTGGAATGATGAGGGAAAAGGAAGAGAGCTTGAGGGCAAAAGGCGATGTTTGGCCCTAGTACGGTGCTTAGCGTGGAAAACAAGTAGCCCCACTCTAGCCAGTCGCGTGGATCACCAAATTGACCTTCGAGCCTTTTTTTTGGTTAAATTTCTAGAATGAAGAATTGAACTGAACAATGAAGAACGGAATAGAAACAGGAAAAAGATGTGGTCAGATAGGTTGAGAAAAGTAGATCCAGCAATGAAGGGAGATACGCGTGAGTATGGCAATGGGTAAATAAACTGGTTGCTCGGACAACGACTGCGTTTCGGTTTCGTATAGTATCGAACCTCATGTAACAAAGAAGTCACGTGTACGGAGTACATCTGACACAAGGCGGTCAAATTGGATCCATGGGCGCACTCCCGTGACCAGCCTCAGCCACATTATCTAAATTGTGGCAGTTGGTGAGGCGGTGCATGAAAATAGTCACGTGTCCAGCGAACTTTTTGTTCCTGTGGAGAGTCAGGTGCATATCTACAAAGCAGAGGAGAGGAGCTGTTGAGTCTTTGTTGGTCTGCTCCATTGACATTTGGCTTCCATCGATTGCAATTCTATTCAATTGATTCATTCAAAACCCGTCTTTCCCCTCCACCTCCCCCCATTCTTTGGCAGCAATGCTTCAACCCCGAATTGCCCTACGGGGCATTCGGCTGCCCTTTAGGTGTCTACCCTCTCTGCCTTCGCCAGTTCGTGGCTATTCGACAATTGTGAATGAAATCGAGAAGAACAAGCCCAAGTCTATCGAAACACCAGTCAACACGTTTATTGACCCCAACGTCTCGTTCGCTCCTCCCCCCGGCCGCGATTCTGCTGGCATTCAGCTGCGCACCTACACTCCGCGCACCCCCGGTGTGAGACATTTGCGGCGTCCTGTGAATGATCATCTGTGGAAAGGCCGTCCAGTGCACAAATTAACGTTCCCTAAACGCGGTCACGCCAAGGGTGGTCGAAACAACTCTGGCCGAGTCACTGTCCGCCATCATGGAGGTGGTGCCAAGCGTCGAATTCGGACAATCGATTTTCTGCGCATGGCTCCGGGGCCGCACACAGTGGAGCGTATCGAGTACGATCCCGGACGCACTGCACACATCGCTCTGACTGCTAGCAAGGAGACCGGCAAGTTGAGCTACATTCTCGCAGCGGATGGGATGCGCGCCGGCGACGTGGTCCAGAGTTATATGTCCGGAATTCCCGAAGATTTGTGGAAGAGCATGGGCAGCACCGTCGATCCCGGTGTGCTCGCGGCCAGAACCGCCTGGAGAGGAAACTGTTTGCCGTTGCACATGGTTCCGGTGGGAACATTGATCTTCAACTTGGGATTGCGACCCGGGAAGGGTGGTCAACTGTGTCGGAGTGCTGGAACATATGCTACAGTTGTGGCCAAGGGTAGTGACTCCCGCCAGCAAACAATTCAAGACGAACAGCCCGAGGTCGAAAAGAAGCCCTTGTCGCAGCGTGAGCAGCAGAAGCAGGAGCGTCTGGCCCAGCACATCACTGTCCGTCTCTCAAGTGGTGAGATTCGGCTCATTCACAAGGACTGCTGTGCTACCGTTGGTATTACTAGCAACCCGAACTACCAATACACCCAGCTCGGAAAGGCTGGTCGCTCACGCTGGCTCAACATTCGTCCGACGGTGCGTGGTCTGGCCATGAACGCCATGGACCATCCTCACGGTGGTGGACGAGGAAAGTCTAAGGGTAACGTCGACCCGAAGAGTCCCTGGGGTATTCCGGTATGTATATCCTCTTGTTTTGCACCCTTCGAACTTCCATGTGACTGACTCTTCTTTTTCACCTCTAGACCAAATCCGGCTACAAGACCCGCCCGAAGTGGAAGATCAACAAGGCTGTTGTTCATGCCAGACCTCGCAACCAAGGAAAGCGCCGTCGTGGATACAACTAGAGATGATGTTGCTTTGCCGAAATGGACTCTACTTTGTCTCTGAACCATTTGTACCTCCTCACCCTATACCTCATCCCTACCGCGCAGAGGATGACTGTACGATATCTTTTCCTGTTTCTTGACACATTAAATTTCTCATCATTTCTTCTACCGCGCGCTATTTGGGGATTCTTGTTTTACGCATCTGCCATCTGACTGAAACTCGGGCAATGGGCACTGTACAGTACGATGGCTCGAAGCCATATACATTCAAAGCGAAGGAAAATAGATTTACAAACCATTTTATCTCTCTGTACATTGAGAATATACATAACTATGTAGATAAATTGTTGTGTATAAAAGTAGAACGTACTTCATCTTCACTCTGATTAGCCGTAGATCCCCGGCTGGGCAGCTACATAGATGCCAAGCCTCTAGGCAATCTCGCTGGTGCGTGGCCCTCTCTGCTGATCCGCACCTGTCAACGCCCTTATTGGGAATTAGCATGGAAATTCAAGACTCCCCCGTGGTTTCAATTAGAATCCGATCGAAACGAACAATAGGGGTTCTTTGATTTAGCTCATTAAGACAGGCTTAGGGCCGGAGGAATGCTCAGCCTCTCCTGATACGAACTTCAAACTTCCGTCATTCATAGAACTTCCTTTTCACATCCCCACTTCGGCACATCTGGCCAACAGTTGGATATTCCTGGCTCGTTGACGCCCCAGGGTCTATCCTATTCGCGCCATTTCTGCCTTAAAAAAAACGCGCCCGGACAAACCAGAGTTGGCCATCAAGTCACCCACTTGAGTTACTCAGCTACTACACCACATCCCGAGGTCGTAAGTTTGCGATCAAGCCCGCGATGGCGGCACCTCCGGCGTCCAATTTTGGACCCGAATCGTCGCAATACCCCACAGAATTTGGCCAGTCTCAAATGGAATTCATGTCTGGTGAAAGTGGCGCCGCTGCCGAAAGCACTAGCACCGGAGAAGGCAATTTCGTTCCCCGCCCCAAGCGCATCGCATGTGTTGTCTGTCGGAGGAGGAAACTGAGGTGCGATGGGAGACGACCGAGCTGTGGGACTTGCTCGCGTCTGGGACATGAATGTTCCTACGATGAAGTACGCAAGAAGAGTGGTCCTAAACGGGGATATGTCAAGCAGCTTGAAGCGCGATTAGGTACGGACTCATCGAAAAGAATGGTCGCAAGTACTCCATTGACAGTGAGCTATGTCGCTAACAACCATGTCTGTATCAGCTCAAGTAGAGACTCTTCTCAAAGGCCAGGAACCGGAACCCACCCGACGAACCTCCCCACCTCAGCCATTGGAGAATGCATTCACAGCACCTATCGCCGATGAATCTATACTGGATTTGCCTGACCTCTCGGACTTGGGAGGACTAGGAGGTATTGGAGGAAACATGGATAACTCGTACCCAACTTCGACTGCTCCCAGCGCAGGCCAGTCAAATCAAATGTTATTCCCTCCGCCGTCAACTACCCAGGGTGGCGGCAACTCTCAATGGGACTTGATCAGTTTAGGACTGGAGGAGCCCCTTCCTTCACAGGATGTGATTGATGAACTGTACGTGTTCTATCCGGCTTTTTATATGAACTGGTGTCTAATACAATGGTACTGTCTAGGGATGCTTTATTCTTTGAGAAGATCTATCCAATGATGCCCATCATCCACCGCCCCCGTTACTATGCAGCCCTGAATCTCGCCCCTAATATGCGCCCACCGATCTGTCTACGATACATTATGTGGTGCAATGCCGCATCTGTCAGTGACAAATACTTCTTTCTGCATAATCATTTCTACCAGCGGGCACGCAAGTATGCCGAGGCAGACGAAATGAAAGGATTCGGAGAGAACATCGTCAGTGTAGCACATTGCCAAACATGGATCTTTATCGGCACCTATGAATTCCGAATGATCTATTTCCCACGAGCCTGGCTGAGCGTTGGCAAAGCTGCAAGACTAGCACTGATGCTGGGATTGAATCGGCTTGATGGTGTTGGCCTCGATGTCAAGCAATCCATTTTACCACCGAAAGATTGGACAGAGCGTGAAGAACGCAGGAGATCCTTCTGGGGCGCATTTGCCACAGATAGATACTCGAGTGTTGGAACCGGTTGGCCCATTCTTATTGATGAGAACGATGTCAGTATCTCCTTGGTGAACCCCAGCGTAGAGGGTGGCAGGCTGACAACAAGCAGATCATGACCAACCTTCCCGCATCCGAAGAAGCTTTTACCAAGAGCAAGCCACAACGAACACTTCATCTAAACGATATCGCCACCGGAGCTGTATCTACACTAGCACCTTTTGCATGCGTGATGGTTTTGGCAAGTCTTTTCGGTCGTAACCTCGTACACATTCATCGGCCTCAGCCCCAAGACAACGACCATGACCTCAATGGAGAGTTTTGGAAGCGCCATAGAAGCCATGATAACATTCTTCTGCACATTTCGCTCTCGTTGCCTGATCATCTTCGACTTCCAAGTGGCATGTCGGACGTCAACGTCATTTTCGCCAACATGAGCATCCATACTTCAACCATATGTCTTCACCAAGCGGCAATCTTCAAGGCCGAAAAGAACAAGATGCCGAATCAGATTACGACCGAGAGCAAACGCAGATGCCTTGTCGCCGCCAACCAGATTTCGAGTACCATGAAGATGATCAGCCACGTTGATTTGACGAGCGTGAGTTTCTATTGAGCTTCCTTGCCCAAATTATTTGCACTAACACCTTGCAGCTAAATCCTTTCATGTCATTTTGTCTCTACATTGCTGCTCGCGTCTTTGTGCAGTATCTTAAATCCCGACCAGAGGATTCAAGTGTTCATTCCTCGTTGCAATTTCTGGTCTCCGCTCTGAACGCTATGAAAAATAAAAACCCTCTAACAGAGTCGTTCCTTGTTCAATTGGATGTTGATCTTGATGGAACTGGAATTCGCGCTTTGGATGATAAACAGAAAACCAACATGTCTGCTGCACATTCCATGGTGGTAGGTTCCCCTGGCTTGTTTCCCGATGGCTAATCGAAGCTAATCTCATTTTCTCTAGCAAACATACTGCCATGATAATACCGACTGTACCCCTTTCTACAACATCCGCCAAACACAAGGGATTGCGAAGGAGGCGTCTCCACAATACGGTACAAATCGCGGCGGCAATCAACAGCCTATGCCTGCCGGTTTGACGACGTCCCTCCCTAGCCGGAACCGGGACTCAACGACACAGCCCACCGCAGGACCAGTCTTCAATGGCGACGATACGCGTCGTTATTTCGGAACTTCCGCTCAGCCGACAGGTTCACAAATGGACCAAGCCGGACAACCAGGGGCCATTATCGATATGGACATGGATTTTCCAACTGATTTCGGCAACCTCAGCGACAGGAACAACCCACCATCAGACCATCCCACGCCCTCGACTTTGAATTCATCCTCCAACACCTCCTATTCAATCAATGGTGCTGACAATCCCTCACCGGGGAGCAACAATCAAACGACGAACTCGGGATATCCGAGTCAGGCGTCCGCCGCGTCCTTTGATAAGGCCAATCGAAACATCATGCCACAAGGAAACACAAACCCGCAGGTCACTGATTTGGGTTCTATGGCTGGTCGGCTTTATCCAAATAGTTCTGATAGCCCATCAGTTGGCACAGGAGCGTCTGGGATCTTTTCCATGCCTTCTGCGTGGGACCTTCCAACCCCAAATCCAGAAACAGGCAATGGGGGCTTTGGCAGTCTAAACATGGAGACTTTCAGTGAATCTCAATGGGCTCAAATGTTGAATACCCAAATCCAGAGTGAACATGGGACCAACACCGGTTGGGATAACTGGCGGCCATCATGAGCGCAGCACGTGGTGGAATATACTTTCACATGAAAGTATCTCAGTTGAATAGTCTCCGGTGTCGATAACACATCAAGCTTGAGATCGTTACAACAAAAGAAATCTCTCATTTTGCCCCTGCATGGACGACATTAGGCTTCGTCTTCCCCCAACCTGCTCAAAGTCCGAGATCTTAGGCTCTCACTAATTAGGACGACCCATCGACGCCTTTATCAATACTGGCTGGATATCTCACATACGAATCGAAGCAGGTCGTCATCCTATTGGATACTTCTCTCTTGCTTTCGCGTTCCCTCCCCCTCCCCCTCCCCAAGCTGAGATTGACACACATGAGGCATCGGTCCCCTAGTTCCGCAAATATTGGGGTCACTTCTTGCGATATCTTGGACTGGGTGCCTTCTTTTCCTGACTAACTACAGAACTGCACATCCCTTTGCAATTCTCTTCTTGGCACAATTTTGAGTAAACTGGCAGCCTGACAGGCTTCCATTAAGCTCTGCTTATGAATGATTTGATGACGAACGAATGAACGGTCTTTTTGGGGCGGAATTCTTCACTCTTGGATAGCTTATACGGTTGCAATCGGGGTATTTGGGGCCTGTCAATCCATGTTAATAAACAATCACTACAATATTACATCAGAATCCTAAGAAATCTATTGATCTTACTTGGCAATCCTTTGGTCTTTTTTTTCGACACGTCCATTCATGATAATTTTTGATAATAATCTAGATCATAGAGGTTAGAGCCAACGCTGAAGAAGGAGAAGTGCAATAGAATGCTTGAGATTACAGGCCACCACCAGCAGCACCAACAATCTTCAAGCCTCCAGCGCTGGAGCTACCAGGTCCATCAGTGGTAGTCGAGTAAGCCAGCCAGTAGCGAGAGGGATGCCACGCAACAGCAGAGACACCAGCATTGATGCCGGCAGTAGGAATTGTGTAAATGCTATCACCAGACTCAGCATGGAAGATCTCCAGTCCATTGCCACCACATCCAAGCTCGTCGCATGCGCCAACAATATAGCGGCCATCGAAGCTCCAGCTTACGCCACGAATAGCACCACCATTCTCACTGGACAAAGTGCGACGGCAGATCCAGTCGGTCGTGTCCCAGAGGGAGATGAGAGCATCGCTTCCGCCAACAGCGAGGTATCGACCTGTCGGGGCGAGCGCAATTGAAAGGCAGGCTGAAGTGTGGGCGTTGAGAGTGTGAATGATATCGAAGGAAGGGTAGGACATGATTTTGACCTTGCCTTCACCTGTCGTCACGAATGCATGCTGCTCGGGACGTTCGGGTGTCGGCATGCACCAGGAGAAGGCTGTCGCATTTGTTTGAACGGTCTGAGGGTGAGGGTCGAGAGCTGTGTATGTGGTTGCGCCGGGTGTGGAGGAGGGGAGGTTGAGAGCATTCACGCCATCGGGGTGGGCGGTAGGAGAGGAGGGGAATTTAACGGAGACGGGGATTAAAGTGTCGTCCTGTTTACATATCGTGTATTAGTGACTTTGCCATGAGAGAGATGGAAGGCTGCGGAGTCGCAGCGCTGCATGATTACCTTCTTGCCGACGATCATTGTGCTGCCGTCAGCAGACCAGGAAAGTGTAAATGCTTCGCCGCCGACATCGAGACGGCTCACGCATGTCTTGGAGCGCACATCCCAGAAGCGCACTGTACCATCGGCCGAGCAACTGGCCAGCTCCGCATCGCGGACTGGGTTGAAAAGAGCCTTCTCGATACCAGCTGTGTGGCCACGCAATTCGGTAGAGTATCGTACATGAGGACGTTCCGGGTTCCAGATTCGTAGAGTGCGATCTGCTGAGCCAGTCGCAATCAGCTGGCCCGTGGGGTTCCAGGCAAGAGTGCGGATCCTGTGGTCCCATACCGTTGTCAGTAAGTTGTACATGAACGACAGCACCTGGCGCAAAAGATCGACTTACGTGTGAGAGCCTGGGCCCTTGGAAACTGGATCTAAGTAGTTTTGCGTCTTTACGCTCCCAAACACAAATGCGAAGTGATCCTTGTGTAGGAGCTCGCGACGCGAAGCGGGCGCCATGTCTTCGTCTTCCTCCTCTAGCAATTGGCGCAAGACTGGACGTCTACCTGCATTCGAGCCAGTGGCAGAAGCAATGGCAGAAGTAGAAGCAATAGGACCTAGCAGCTTAGGCTTGATGTTATTCGAAGAACGATGGACCGACTGGATTGGAGAGTGCTCAGATACCGCCTTTGGAGAGCCCGATACTGCCGGGGAATCCTTATCGGGCGTTGCCATTGCGAGGTTGGCCGCCTAAGGCCAACATTTTCTGCCGAATTAGATTGGATTTTGCGTGTAACTTGCATTTCAATCGCCAGAAAATTGCGAAAATTGGTGAAATTTTGGGGATAGAAGGAGGCCGTGAGTAAGAAATCAACAATTTTGTATGTGAATGAGCCTCATGGATTCCCACCTACAAGGAAGAAATGTGGCTACATATCAAGGAACACCACCAGGAACTATGCCGTAGACATAAGGTTGCTTAGCCTACAATTGGTACATAGTAATTAATTTAAAGCTATTCTACATATTTTGTTTTATTCCAGAGCCATACATTGTATGCATACATAGATACTTTTCTGGAATTATGTATTTTAAGTGACAGTCCCTCTTGTTTGCTCTATATATACATGGTCGCATGATAGAAGGTTTTGAACAAATCTCAAACCAGAAGAACGGAGACTGCGCACTACCTAAGTTCAGATGTTTCTTACAAGTTGACATCAAAGCAAGGCTACATTGAGCTATTATACTCGTTACAATATTGAGGTTGTTGATATTCATTAATACCTTCTTTCTTGAATTCACATCTACCATTCAGACTCCATACATATGTATGTATACTTAGATCATGTATACTATTCCAATATTGTTACCTAAACGTTGTTAAAATACCCCAAATACCAATTCACCCGTGGACCATTTGAATGTGGAACGTTTGATAGCTGCAGCCTTATGGGTCCGATAAGCCCGAGCTTAATCGAACCTCACCCTTCGGCTGAAAAATTAACCCTCGAGAATCCAAGGGTCTCGATTATCAACATTAAGCATCACTTCAAAGGCCATCAGAAACAACATGTTTGAAGAAGTGGACGATGCATCGCGTCGTGAAAAGTGTTTCACAACCATCGCTCAACTGCCGGCATTCATCGACCCAAAGCAGATCCCGAGCAAGAGATCACCCTTTTCAACGATTCAGAATCATGCATTTGTACACTCAGTAAGTGATCTGCGGCTCGCTTTGAGAATTGGAAGGTCGTTTGACTGATCATTGGGTATAGGTCGAGGTTATCTTGCCAAAGGAGGTCTACTCACAGATCAAGCCATCGCTTGAGACCAAACTAGAAAAGCCTCGGTATGCACGAGTGTTCATGGCTCCTTCGGCTCTGCTTGAGCATGATTTTTTCAACACATATATCAAGTCAGGTAATTGTGCCTCCGCCAGTTTAGCCCCAAAGCTCTCCCATATTTGAATGGGCATCAGTTGCATAAGCATCAGACAGCTTTTTTGCTCAGAGAGTTCATTTCATCAAAGACAGCAACCTGACTTGGGACATAGGGAATATTTTGATGATATCTGAAGGACGCTCGGGGTCCGATAATGTCTTCACACTCCAAGATGGTTCGTTCTGCTAAAGCTGCGGCTGGAGGAGTCTTGTCGATTGCGGAACCGAAAGCTGACTCGAATGGAAATAGGGGTTCTTCGAATGGAACTCGGAAAGGAGATCTATGAGCGAACAGGTCTCACGGGCAAGCCTTTCCGCAGTGGCGGCAGAAAACATGCAAAAGAACGATTCTGTGAGTACAAGCAGAGCAAGCGGACTGGATGAATCTTTACTAATCATGTCATCAGTGGTAGAATTGAACTTACGGCTGCCCTCGATGCTGCATGGCAAGAAAGGCTTTGAACGAATTGTATGGGCATTCACCGATGTTCTGACTCAATCAATGGCCTGGCTCTTCCACGACCTGGAAAGCAACTCCGGTCTAGATGAAGGTGATCATGTCCCCGAAGCCAAAAAAGGAAACGGCGGGAATAATATGCTAAAAGTTGGAGCAGGAAACAAGCCGATCAATAAGGTTCAACCACAGTTGATAACCTGTGAGCCACAGGAAATTGATCACGAGCAAATATTGACTCCGCCGTTTTACGAAAACGGGAAAGTACTCGAGGAAATGTCGGAGGGTGATCTGCAGGAACATTCTGGCTCTCTGTCCGAATGGCTTGCCATGGTCCAGATGGCCTCCCCACGGCTATCTGGGGAAGATGACGTCGATCCGTACCTGAGTCGTTATGCAGTTCCAGACGCAGACGAAAGCCAGGCTTGTGATTTGATGAGTTTGAAATGGCATGGTTTGATATCGTCCCGTTGGATCATGCAGCTATTCCTCAATCTGCTGTGAGTTGCGGATATCTGGTATAAAAGTCGAGTTGAGAGCTGACATTGTTCAATGGACAGGCAAAGTACTAAGGTCAGCAATCTGTCTTGGTTTGCGCTTGCCGTCGCTACTTTAGGTAAAGAAGCTGTGGAAGGAAGGGACGGATTCACGGTTATGGTCCTTCCTAGTGGACAGTCCAGTGAATCTAGCGAAGCATCCCAAGTCAATGGGGAAGGAACCACTGGACCTGGTCGTGTGACTTTATGTTGGGAATTGATGGGAGCATCCGTGACCGAACCCTGACCTAACCCTGTACCCTTTCTGGCTGTCCCAACCTGGAAGTACCCCATGGGGAACGGAGTGTCAGGCAGGGCTTCATCCATGTAAACCCCATCGTCTTGCCCTGAACGAGAACACACGTCACGTACCTTCCCACAATCCCCCTTCCCCCATTCACCCTCCATCCTTCTTTCTTATTCCTTCCTTCCTTCTTCTTCCTCTCTCCTTCTTTCTTACCCCATACCTTCTTCCCCCCACACACACATTTCCCCCACATTTGCACCATCTTACCCATTCATCCAATATTATTCATTCACTACAGAATACAATTAGCTGTTTCATAGTCTTTGCTCGTCGAGCCTTCCACTCGAGCAATTGACACCCTTCGTTCATCTTTTGTTCTCATCAACCTTTGTATTTCTGTACCTTCCTTGACTCCACGACCCTATCAGTTGTACTATCATTCACATCCATCCCATCATTCACATTCATCTCATCATTCGTTATGGCGTCCCCCGGACCCACCCAGTTCTTCACTGACGCACTTGCCGCGGTGCCTCATGACGAAGATCCCCAGGAGGCTATCTTGGGTCTTGACGAATGGGAAATCCCCGAGTCAATTTACCGCAAAGATGGTTCCTGCATGTCCCTCTGGGAACTTGCTCGTGCCAATGGTAATTACATCTCCTTTTTCTTTTAGGACTATCGGACCGAACTGACTTGTGTTCCTAGGATATCACTTCGAAGGAGACCCCGATGAGGTTCCTGGCTCGGATTTCGACAAGGCCTTTGTTGAATTCGGTGTAAACCCTGTCGTTGGCCCAGCGACCTCGGATCACTTGGAGCTTGACCCTGAATCGTCTACTCCCATCGTGATCGATGATGTGACTCCACTCAACACTTGCACCGACCAGCCGAGCACAGTCTATCCACTGGATACCCTCATTGATCTCGAAAACGCCGATTTGGGTCCTCCCATGGCAGTCGTTCAACTTACTCCCGCCGCCGATGCTCCTGCCACGCAAAAGGCTCCGGTCACCATTGATAAAGCCGTTAAAGTCGCCCCTGTCACCACTGTTCCAGTCACTACTGCTCCAGTCACCCAACTCGCTGCAGTCACCAAAGTTGCTACTGCAGTCGCTGAATGCGCTCCGGTCGTCCTTGATCCAGCTGTTCAAGTCACCCCCGCCATTGATGCTCCAGTCACCCAAGTCGTTGCAGTCACAAAAGTTGCTCCGGCAGTCACCGAAAGCGCTCCCATTGTCCTTGACCCAGCTGCTCAAGTCACTCCCGCCACTGGTGCCCCGGTTACCCAAGTGAACCCTTCCATCAGCCACATCGCCCATGTTGTTCCAGTCGCCAATGTTACTCCGGCCCCCCAACGCGCCCCGGGCATCGTTGATTCAGCTGTGCAAGTCACTCCTACTACCGGTACAGCAATTGGAACGGTCATGACCTTTGAGTTGCAACAAAGCAAATCGCACCGTCAGCCTGCTAAGCGACCACCCAAGCAGAAGGCCAAGCGGGTCCCGAAGAGCAAGCAGAATGACGAGCTACACAAAAAGCAGAAGAAGGCAAAGGCGCAAAGCACTCCACGCAAGGCGAAGGGAAAGGCAACTGTAGCCCCAGTCACATCACTTCAGAAGATTGCGCCTGCCCCGACGACACAAATGCCTGCTCCAATGAGTCGTTTCCCTACTTCGATGACTCCCGTCCCTACTTCGATGACTCCCATCCCTACTTCGATGACTCCCGTCCCTGCCTCGGTGACCCCGGTGATTGGGGACCCTCGCAAGACAGCGGCAGATCCCAGCCAGCAGAAGCACCTTCAAAACCAACGGCGTCTCTTAGATCAAGAGGAGCGTATTCGTTTTGAATGGCGCCAACTTCGACAACAGAGAGATCAGTTGAAACAACAGCAGCCCGGAGATGAACAGCAGCTCCAGATCCACCAAACGCAGTGTCAGATCAACGAGCAGCAGTTTAAGATGTGCTCTCAAAAAATTAACGAGCACAGAGCGCAAGTCCGTCAATTCCGGTATCAGCAACAGCAACTGCAACTGCGTGCAATGCATCAACAACAGCATACCCAAACTCCAGGAGCTCAGAGAGTCCAGCAGCCCACCCAACAAATTCAGGGAGTTTGTTTCACCCCTACCAAGGAGAACATGCAGTCCGTGATGCAACAACCCCAGCAACTTCAAACTTCAGCGGCTCAGCAAGTTCAGCAACCTACCCAACAGTTTATGATGCAACAGCCCCAGCAATTCCAAGTTGCAGCGGCTCAGCAAGTTCAGCAAGTTCAGCAATCAACCCAACAGCTTATGATGCAACAGCCCCAGCGACCCCAAACTCCAGCGGCCCAGCGAGTCCAGCAGCCCAACCAACAATCTCAGGGAGCTTATTTCACCCCGACCAAGGAGAACATGCAGTCCGTGATGCAACAACCCCAGCAACTTCAAACTTCAGCGGCTCAGCAAGTTCAGCAACCTACCCAACAG
>MUGJ01000142.1:0-49865 GCA_008931945.1 Penicillium sp. BW_162_3FA
GTAGGGACACACCGGAGAGTAGGATTCGGGATCCAAGAGAGCCCAGAAACGATCTGGCTCGCCCCCACTTCGATGCGGCCATCGAGGATGGCACGAATACAATTTTTATGACATTCGGCAACGATCTGGTTGTGAGTGAAGAGGCGGCGGATTCGGTTGAACGGCACTCCATAGCAATTACGATAGATAGGCTGACAAAGAGCCGGTAGTATGCTATAAGGAGGCAATTAAGATCTAGATCAAAATGCTTACAACCCATGTAGACCGCAGTCAGAAGCCCGAGGGCCCCTGTGGTTACTAAGCCAGACTAGCCGTCAGTTGACAGATGGAAAGCCCACCTAGACTGGCAGCTGTGGACGTGCGTCCAATGTGGATGCACGTCCACGGCCGTCGCTACTGGGTCTGGAGTCAATTGTGCTAGATCACGGGACCTAGGACCAAAGGCCGTGTGGCCACAGCTCTCCAAACACAGACCCTCTTCTCCAGGCCTCGGGCATGCTCCTAGGGGCATTGGTTGTATAGCTCCCTAACTCAGAAACACAGGTAGTTGGGTTCCCTTTCCTTTGCAGCCATTCACGGGTCAGGGTCCTCAGGGTGTCTAGTGGGAGCTAATTTGCCACTGTACCCCACCCGCTACAGAAGCCTGCTCCTTCAGCAAGCTGATAAGCCAATGAAGTCAATCCTCACTGAACAGCGTCCAGCTACACCAATGTCGACTGTAGACCATCTCAAGACTGGTCAAGTCCTAGAATGATTGGACTAGGAGAGAGATAGTACGAAGAGCCAGTTCATATGACGTGCAGCTTTCTGTGTCGCCTGTGCTCTTCAGCTGATCCTACTGTGACTGATTTCCTCTCAAGAGGATTCTCCTATGAGCTAAGCCCTCTCGAAAGAAATATCTTATTTTCTGCCTTCCAAGCCATTCTTTCTCTTGGAATGGGCTACCTAAAACTTGTCTTTTGTCCATGTTCTTTCATTTTACCACTTCCAGTATCCGCTACATAGCTATGTCATAGGCACAAAAACCGCTTTTTACCCCAGTACCACTCCTGTTAGATTTCTCCCAGCGTGTCATGCATCTTATCTGCAGTACGCTTTTATCGCAAGCCACATAGGTCAATTCAGGATCTGAAAGGAGTATCTCATGATCGCTTAGGATCCATTTCAACCTCCGCCCGGTCTAATACTCTAGATGCCATCCGTAGGAGTTCCTTCTTCTTTACAACTAGATCCTCGGCCCCTACAGTGAGTCCCTACTCTCCGATGTGTCCCTACGCAGGCCACCTTCTGTGACGGATCGTGGGTGCTTGGGTTGTACCACTACGCCAGCTGGCCAAGAAGGCACAGTGTTTGGTCAGCAACCAAACACCCAAGCTACCATATATGCTCGATCTCTGACACCTTCTTTGCAGTTTTCTGGAAAGACATAAATTATTCCTAGTCCTGGTTGCTCCTAGTATCTAGATTTGTATTCCTCTATTGCTGATACCCCACCTTTGGGAATGAGTTCTTAATTCCGGGGAGACTTCGTGATCCCTGTCAGGGATATACCTGAAGTATACAGGATGTTTGGAGAAATGATCTGCGGGACCCACATGGTGCATATGGGTTCCCCTGAACGCGAGGAAGCCCGTTCCTTTTGCTTCCTCGCGCTACGTCTTGTATCTAGAGTCGACTATAGCTTTCTTTAATATTGATCACTCATCTACGGATACGTGAGACCCTCACAATCCCAGGATTCGTACTCAAGGGTCCAGGACCAAATGTAAAACGTGCGGGTGACCCCAATGATCCACTGGCATCGATAGCCTAGGGGACACACTCTAGTTTCCAGGGCTGACCAGTTCACTCCCAGGAGCTGTAGGTCCTCCTGGGAACTCTGAATCTGACTCCTGGGAGCGGCCAAGAGCGTGCCTAGGAGTCATGCTATGGATCCTAGGGCCAGATGTGACCCTAGGAGTGTGAGTCTTCAAGATTATAAGTGGGATCAAAAACGCAGGCAATAAGTGCGGCCAGCAAAACAAATGTTCCCCGAAGTAATCAGCGCTCCCGTGAACGAACGGGTCTGGCTCCAGGATCCAAGGTAGAGAGCCCAGGAGCGACAAATGTAGTTCCCTAACTCAATATGTTGTAGTTTAATCTAAGACAACAGCCAGCTGGACCAAAAAAAGACATGCAAACGCAATTAAGTGCGGTGGCGATGAAGAATTAAGAGGCTGCTCATTATCGATGGCGTTAGGGGCCGATTCAAAGTGTTCGAGCTCTCGTTATAGGAGAGTGAGAAAACGGATGACTTTCAAGAAATGTTACTGTGGAAATCGAGTGTGTTGGACGTGTGATGGCCGTTGCACACGACGACCTCGAAAAACGTTTTTACTTGTTCGAGGAAACTACTTTGTTGAATCGATCACTATCTCAGCACAAAAGGGAGGTGGTGTTTGTAGGATTTAATTGGCTTATCTGTCTCCACTTATTTTAATGTCCGTGCATTCCCTAATACCCTGCCACCCCCTACGTCTACTAGCGAGAATTTTTTCACCCCGTTCTTACAAGATTGTTCTCAGCCGATTGCTAATACCTGTATTACTACGCACCTATCTTTGCCTTGTCACTGTGGCAAATTTTCAGCTATACACTCGTTAGAGAACGGGCCTGCCAAGATATCCCGCAGACTCTCGATTCTGGTTATATAGTCGCTCGCATGAAGCCTGAGGTAGCGTAAGTAAAAAATGGCACGTATGTAGACTGTAGGAGTATATGCACGCATTACGTGCTTATTGCCAGATCACCTATATAATGCATGTTGTAGCATACGCTCTCTAGATCATGCAGCATATAAGACGGATGGAAACACAATCTGCGCGGGACCATATGACTGGGTTCCCTATGAACGTGAGGATGCTACATTCCTTTTGCTTCCTTGCGTAACGTCATTTATCTAGAGTCGACTATCGCATCTCTTAATGTTGATTGTTTATCTGCGAAACTTCCCCTAGGAACAGAGTGGTGATCCTGGGGACGTTCTGGTGATCCTGGGGACGTACTGGTGATCCTGGGGATGGACTGATGTTCCTGGAAACAGAGTCAGTGTTCCTGAAGGCAGAGTCGGTATTCCTAGGGACAGACTAGTGCTCCTGGGAATGTACTGGTGCTCCTAAACGAGTTGAGATTATACATAAAATGCATGCACTAGAAAAAAAAAAGCTCGTAGAGTCACAATGTTGATGAGCGATAAAACGGAAGGTAGGGTTTGTGTATTTTTAATAGCGGTAAAATAAGAATCAACGAAATACCAAAGAACAGCTGGGGGTGGTGAGAACATGCTGGTAAAATATTAAGGGTGGATGAATTGGCTCAGAAATCCGAGTACGGAAGTTTCATCAAATCTTTCCTGAATTTGAGGGGTGCTAGTTGTGAAATCATATAACAAAATAAGGATTTATTTTTGTATAGTAACAAGAAGACAATGGTTGTTTTATTCACACCCGCAGTTGACCGATTCTTCTAATGTTTATATATACGTCGGTTAGCTCTAAATCGAAATTCTAGTATAAGTAGGCCTCAGCTTGATGCGTTACTATGATATCGTTGACCAGCTCCTTGAACTTTGGAGAAGCCAACCGGTTTTTAGTGCGGCAGGCATCGATATAGCCGTGTTAATAAACTCACTAGGGGCAGTTTTAGGTCTGTATGAGCTATAATTCTGAAAACCACGGTTTCTGGAGAGCGATATTGCTTTTTAACTCTTTAAAACTGTAGCTATTTGAAGATTTTTAGAATCCCTGAGAACTATTTAATCTATATATTTAGTTCCCTGATCTCCTCAGTCATTCCTAATAACGGCGCTTTAAGGAATCTCTTAGTATGGCTTCTGTACCTCCCACCCATTCTAATCGATCTCAATCCGTCAAAAAGTCTATACGCTAAACGCGCATGCACCCAGCTGATACAGACATTGTGAAAACAGATAGTGATAGAGAGATCTACGATATTCATATGATGACTGAAAGTCGAGAGATGCGAAATTGAGGTGAGTGCAGAAACACCCAGCGAACCTTGGAAGCGATCTCGGGATGGAACAACATCAGGTAATCATCTCATATTCGAGGAGTTAGATATAATTTTCAGGTCCGAGTTTCTCCATAATCGCCCGCCCTTCAAGCTCCAACACCCCGATCAGCCGATCTATAACAAACACGTCTTGACCATTCTTTTCAGCCCTCTCCGCAAGTAGCATAAAAACACTCTTTGGCCCGTGCTGAGCGGCCAAGCCCAAGACCTCCCTGAGAGCATTGTGTTCTTCGTTGACACCACTCAGCTGTACCAGCTCGGAGTTCCCCCTCAAATTTGCATTGGCACCCATTCCGATCAGCGCGTCAGAAACTGCCTCATCCCCTTGATCGATCACCCAACTTAAGAGCTTGTCAAACGCGTGGCACATCTCTTCAGCGGCACCCAGTAGCAATGTCCAGTCCGGGTTACTTTGCCGGCGATCGGCGCCTCTCGCAAGCAGCAAGTTAACAATATTATCACGTCTTTCCCGGACAGCCCAACTGAGGGGTGTACCTCCCAAGTCGTCCTTGGTTGCCACGTCGGCACCCATGTTAAGCAACATTTCAACGATTCGTGCGTCCCCACCCCGGACGGCCCAGGTCAGCGGTCTTCTGCCCAAGTTATCCTGTGCCTCGATATCGGCATTTTGATCGAGGAGGTCCCTAACGACAGTGACCGTCCACTTTCCTGCAGCCAGGTGTAGCGCCCTTCGACCGAATTTATCCCTTGTCTCAATATCGGCACCGTTTCCGAGTAATAGCCGGATTAAACCACTGCGTTGGCGCGCAGCAGCCATAAGAATAGGCGCTCGGCCAATTTTATCCTTCACGTTGATACTTGCTGCGCTTCCGGAAAGAAGAATCCTGGCAATGTCCGTGTCTCCCCTGTGCGCCGCCCACGACAGCGCGGTTCGCCCGTCCTTATCCTGAGCGTCAACATCCGCTTTCCGCATTTCCAGAAGAAGTTGACCAGCATGCTCCTTTCCAATGTTTGTTGCCCACGACATCGCGGTTAACCCGATATTGTCTTTGCCCTCGGAATTGTTATTGCCGAGTAGCAGCAGCTCCACAACACCTTTGTAGCCATTTTCAGCCGCCCATGACAGCACAGTACATCCGTTGTTGTTCTTGGCGTCAAAATTGCTGATCCCTCGCAGCAACAGCTCGAAAACTTCTTTGTACCCATTTTCTTCCGCCAAAGATAGCACATCCCGACCATCGGTATCTTTAACGTTAACATGCACTCTACTAGTCCCGGGAATCAGGTTGACCACGCCCCAGTGCCCTTGTTGTACTGCAAACGAGAGAGCGGTCCGGCCGTTCTCGTCCCGGAGGTCAGCATTACTAGTGCCGACTAGCAGCTTCACAACGCCTTCCTGTCCCTCTGTTGCCGCCCACGATAGAGCGGTCCGGCCGTTCTTATCCTGGATGTCAGCATTACTAGTGCCGATCAGCAGCTTCACAATGCTTTCTTTCCCCAATCGTGCCGCCCATGATAGAGCAGTCTGGCCGTTATTATCCTGGACTTCAGCATTACTCATGCCGGCTAGCAGTTTCACAACTTTCCCGCGCCCACGTTCGGTTGCGAATAATAGCGGAGTCCTTCCGGAGTTGTCTGTGGAGCATGGATTCACCGTCTCGTTGCTGAGTAGTATGTTCACTACTTCCCCGTGCCCACCTCGCACCGCGTGGAACAGGGGTGTCTGTCCCCGGAAATCTCTGGAATCTGGCTCCACTCCATCTTGATCGAGTAGTAGTTTTACGACATCTTCGTGGCCATTGCTAGAGGCCCAAGATAACGGTGTCCTGCCCTCACTGTCTTTTGAATCGGGGTCCTCACTACCGAGCAGGAAGCGTATCGCGTTCATAACACCGAAGTATGCTGCTAGATGGATTCCTGTACAATTCCGCGGAGGATATTCGGTATCTTCAGAGCCCCATTCCGCTGAGGCTTGCATCACCTGGGTCACTCTCTCGACTTTTCCTCGGCACTGCAAAAATCTCATGGAATCTTCGCACAAGGTCGATGCCTCCCGAGCATGACGTCCCCAGTTTCTTGCGGCGTAAAGGTAGAGATTATATCTCTGCAGCCCTTCATTAAATACTCGTTGTGTTAGGTCGGCGCCACTTTCGAATACGTCAAACAGTAGATACCGACCACAATCCTCTGTGACATCAGATATGGCATTTGGGAGCAAGTCATTCTTATTCTCCCAAAAGAATTCTTGGATCGTGTAGTGGTCTAGGCGGACAACGTTCCGTTCTTTGTCGATCGTGACCAGTCCCGCGCACACAGACTGTAAGGCTCTAGGAGATGGACAAAAGTCTTTGTCTAGGTCTGACGTGGATTGCCGGACGACAAGTGCATGTTGAAGTTCTTCTGTGAATAGTGGCCATTTTGAGTGGACGATCCATCCTAGGATGCGCCATGCGAGTTTTCGAGAACCATCCGGTTGCCCGTTGATTCTCTCCACGGCCTGTTCGTACGTTTTGTGCAGTCCCTTCTCTCCCTTGCCAAGTTCCCGCAGGGCCCTTTTCACGTCCCCTTTTGTTGTTTGAGTTGCAAGCGTATCCATGTGCAGCTTTGCAAGCAGAAACCTAATCTCAACATTAGCATACAATATTTTGCTGTGGTATGTATGGGTCACATACATCCCATCGATTGCTTTTAGCACGTCAGACTTTATATTCTGTCGAATGCCATCGTCGAGGATTTCGGTATCCAAATCAGACATTTGTGAATCCAGGTATGCTTCCACGTCTTCGTCCTTTGCAGAAACTGGCAGACGATCCCTTTCGGAAAAATGCATAGATATTTCACCCACTTTTCTTGAAGTGATCAAGATGTTGACTCTTGGGTTAGCTAGAAGCTTGAATATCTCTTTGAGGAATGTTGTTCGGCTATGGTCGGGTGCCTCGCACTCGTCAAGTGCGTCAATGACGAAGAAAACTCTCGAAAACGTGATGGAAACAGCATGAAGGGTTATTGAAATCTCATCCAGTGTTGGTCTTGTTCGGTCTTTCTGATGCTTCTCGTGAAGACCCTTTACGCTTGCGGGTAAAAAGCCCTGCCTCTGAGCTAGCTGTTTCAACAGGCTAAGAAGCAAATCTTCCGCATTTTGCACAGTTTGACGCTGGAAGTTACAGTAAATATATCCGATGCCAATGTCCGTGGTTGGGAACTCTTGGTAGAGGTGGGCGATCACTGTGGCTGACATCATTGTCTTGCCCGCTCCAGGGATCCCAGGACAAAATAGTGTCTGTTTGCCACTTTTAAGCCACTCTTGGAATTTCTCACACCCCAAAAACCATTTTCCACTCCCTGGTTGCCGCCTGCTGATGAAATCGTTGTGTTGGGGGGCATAGTCAACCGGTGTGAGCCAATCAAGGATAGCTTGCTGTTTTTGATCATGGGCAAGTATGTGAATGTCTTCAACCTTTTCCTTGACGTCTTCCATTACTAGTCGTATTAGTATCTCAGCTAGATGGTCCTAGATATATGTCACCTACAGGACAAAATCTCTGCAATTCTTTTCTCGTTCTCAATCTTCCTCGGGGAAATTCGACAGAGAACATCTTTCGCGTATGCAGCTGCCGCCATTGCAGCATACCCTTGCCACGCCTTGTTCTTGTGGGTATCCGAGTAGTCACATATACCCCGGATGACCAAACAAGGAAAGTGGTTCATTAACCCAGCGGCCTCCATTTCAAAGCACAAAACGTCTTTTTCGGCTGCAAGTCGATCTCGAACCAAGGCATCCTTCATCAACTGGTTTGCGGATGCTATCAACCCATAGTGCACCATCGGATTGTCATCATCTTCCATGCGCTCGGGTCGTGTTGTTATCAACTTTGAGGGATCGTGACCGCAAACCGCTCCACAGCAACTTTCATCATCGAAGGGGTGAATAACCCCACTCAAATACAACATGTCACTCCTTGCCTCCGGGCGCTGGTATTTCTTCCGTAGCCTTGGGTATTTTCTGAAAACAGCGCCAATAGCCTCTTCAATTTGGTGACCCTCAAATTCATATTGGGTAGCCAGACCACTAACCGCTGTTGACAGAAGCTGTGGAGGCTGGTTCAAGAACCCTGTTTCTTGGAAGATTTGCCCTTGGATCGCTTTTCCAAAGTCATATTGGAGCACGCCACCCTTTCCGTGACCGGGCGAGCTGACCACAATGTCACCCAGACGAATATCATGCCTTGTTGGCACGCCGCCCCCAATGCCGACCATGAGCCCGATTCTGACATTGGTGAAGCTATGTAACATGTCTCTTCCAACACATGCTGCGCTGGTTATGCCGTATTCTCCGTTGGGTAAAACAGCGATAACGATATTATGCTGTCCAATCCTACCCAATGTATAATCGTTGTTGTCACTGAGGGCCAGAGACTGGGGTCCCTGGTGCTTCTCGTCGAGGAAGGCCTGTGCGGCAACGTACTCAGTCCGTATAGCGCAGATCCATCCAACGGTGTAGCCGTCGTTCGGTAGGGATGTCAACGGGTCAGTGGAAGCCATCGTCGGTATCTTCGGGTATGAATATCAGTGTGTCCTGTTGGATTGTAGTAGGATACCTACATGTCGTTCAAGTCCTCAAAATGATGGCCTAAGAGGCAAAGCAGCAACTGCCACAGTAGTGGCAGCAACACAGAATGAACAATCAAAGCTCTTGTTGCGATTTTGTTAAGGTAAAGGGGTTTTGAACTTGCGGAAGGGTACGCGTGAGAATCACAATGCTGGCGGGGCTATCTAAGCGCCGCCCTCCATATTCACACGTGTACAGGCTAGACCAGTGCGGCTGAAACAGGATCATAGATCTACAGGGTGATAGCCACATAGAGATCAGAATAGGTCGCGGGTTCCCTAAAGGTTACTGAACTAATCTAATTATGTTTAGGTCCATCCAATCTTAGATGACTTCTAGCCGTGGTCTATTTACAAAGGGTTAGTCGGCTTCACCAGATCGTATTTTTTTCACCGGACCGTACCTTTTAGGCATCTTTTATTACTGTGATTACATATAAAAGGTTGACCTTTCGTGCTCCATACAAAAGTGTACATTATCGTCAGCCCGTCCGCACACCTAGGCAGGTTGGGAAGATACCAGATTTTTGTTCGTAGAATTTATCCGGAAGGAAGCCATGGAGGAAGGTCATGATTAATAAATATTTAGGTAGTGAACTATGTCTAACTCCAAGAGAGATGATATCAGCTATGGATACTGTTTGACACTGATCTAAAGATGGCGTATTGATCAAAGGTCAATGAGCACCATTGAAAGTCTGCTTGAAATTGCCTGCTCCATTTGCCAATCGACGCCAAATCGAAGGTGCAAATATTCCCACAGTGCCAATAAAAACGGTCAGAGAAAGAAAAGGGCGTTGGTAAACGAAGTTTTGAAGGGAATGCACAGCTGAGAGGATTGTCATGGTTTCTGACGCACGAGTATCGGGTTTGGGAGAGTGAACGTTGACAATATCGACATCCCTGACATTGCCGTAGTTGCTATCCGGGAAAGGCAAAGGGGGCACTGGGGGGCCCGGGACTGGCCTTTTCTGATCCTGGGGTGTCAGGTCTTCCACGGTTGGACTAGGACTATCGAATTGTTAACGAACAATCATGGCAGATAACGAGGGGGAAACACATACAAATAGTATTTTTGGGTATTATACCACACCCGGCATATCTGCGATTGCTGAACGCTTTCGTGAGGTGGAAGCGGCTTCATTGATTGCAGGAGCCGAGAGTTGAATGGCCCTTCCATCCCTTCAATATTCCATTGGGCCCAAAATTCAAATATCCTGGGATAAAAGCCTGCCGAAGCCCAGTCTACCAGACAGATTCTACCATCTGGTTGCCAAATGATATTCCTTGGTGCAATATCCAAATGGCAAAGCACTAGGTCGCAGTCACGGAATGAAACATTTCCCTGGCCTGGAAATAATTTGCTATTAAACCATGATTCCATCTGACCTTTATCATCGAAGCCCAAGTCTTCCCCATCAGGCCAGAGAAGTCCTCGAGATAGCCCGCCGCCCAGACTTCCCACACGATTTCCGGTGAGAGTGCTAAAATAATCGAGCACTTGTGCTATTTTGGCTATCAGATGAGGATCGTGAAGAGGGTCTATCACCTGGCCTTCAACGTATTCCATAAGGATATAGCCACGTCCAAGTTCGTCAGTGAAGAAACGATAGAAACGCGGGACATGGACTATGTCATGATCAAGAAGTTCGTAGGCCTTCCGCTGATTATCGGCCTCATCTTCAGTGACTCCTACTCCAAATTTGATAACAGTATCATTTGAAGTCTTAATGACAAGATTGCCTCCTTGGCGCCCGCCAACAATTCGATCAGGGGCGGCTTGTAAGCAAAGACTTATCAATTCACGGTCCGACAAGGTAGTAGGGTCCATTTATCATAAAAGAAGGATCAAACGATCGTATAAGGCTTCAAGCGGGATTTCTGGCTGAAAGGGGGACTTCTGTGACTCGGGCCGCGTCGAGTGGGTAAGGTCTCCATCCATCCGTGGATCTACCTAGGTAGGCCCCATCTGGGGTATTACATAACCAATGTTGGTTGCCCAGGTGCCCAGGCAGAAACCTTCCAAGCTTGGAATCTTACCTAAGCCAAGCCTCCTTCCAAGGTTCCAAGGTTCCAAGGTTTATGCCGCGAATCACCGCCAATGTCGAAGCAACACAGATTCTTATCTCATTTCGCAGATGCTACCTATCTTCATATGCTGTTGCTAACTTGTAGGTCTGCTGAGCCTTTCTTCAGTGATTGGTAGTTGTGCAATTTCCATCTTACTCAATCCACTTAGTCAGACCCTAGAGCATCCTTCAATACCTATCAATGAAGTGAAGATACTCCACGTTCTGGATGGTACCTACAAGAGCGAATCGAGAAGAAGCAAGCAAGCAAGCATCCAACCGGCAACAAGCATAAGTCTCAGAGAGCTTATCAAATATCCTATGATAAATTATCATGCATTAAATGTCCCTTCAACCCAGTTAAGGGCCTTCAAGCCCCCATTACGATGATATTGGAACTGGAGGTGAGGCCATAATATCGAATAACAATTTTCCGCGATACATCCAACCCGGCTCAAGTCGTACGTGATGGTATACCCACCGGGGGCGTTAACATTAAGCTGAGACAGGTGTGCCATATCATACATACACCCAATACCGACACCCAGATCCTCCACCAGACATTTGGTATTTATCTCGACCATTGGCGTAAATAAGCATCGCAATGGAGGCTACCGTTGTGCCCGGTGTAGTCACAAAGTCCCAGTTTTTCAAAGCAGATGTCGTGAGTGCGTACGAATGACCCGTCCAAACGAGATGCCCAGTGGTGTCTCCATATTCAGCGGCCATGTTCACGCGAACTGATCCAGAGTTGTCCGCCAGAATAAGATAGATAGACCAATGGTTGTCGCTTGTGGTGGGACCAGCTTTTCCTAGAGTGTGCACCACAAAGCTCGCATGAGAAATGGCCCGCATATCATTTTCAACTTGTGTCCGAATGAGTAGCACCATTCTAAAAATAAGGCGAGTAAAGCACGAGAGATAGAGGAGCTATATCTATAAGCTAGAGGCGCAAGTAAGCAAGAAGTAACTGTGTAATCAAACCAGGTGAGGGGATGTACGCACTATTGAGCTTGTAGGCTGGAGTGGAGGATTCGTAGGGGTTTCGCTTTCGCCCAAATTCCATACTGATGCTTTTGTTTGATACTTGTATTTCTCTAAGTAAACATTTGTAAGCTGCCCCAACTGTGTTTCGCATGAACTAGCCTGGAAAACCCCAGCTCATAGTTTAACGCTTGTTGAAGTGAAACAAGCCTTGTAGGCAATCATTCGCGCGCGGCTTTATCACACAAACAGCCCCCACCACCCGATATAACTTTAGCGGCAGTGTGCCTAAAGTTTACTTCTAGTGATAGGTCCTCGTTTGATTATGTCGGGAGAGCGCTACGTCGAAGTGCATGGTGCAATGTGAGATGCTTGATTCGGTAGAGAGTTGTAAGAAGCTAACCTAGGAAGGCTAAGAAATCCGTTTTTGCAGATTGCCCTTATTGTCGACCATTTGAGGCTAGTTGTGGGATACTTGTCATCTAATTGAACTACCTTCTACCTTGTTCCCGAATGCTTTCTACATGACTCGATGGGGTTGATGAATGGATATTCGGTCTAGATTTCTAGTCAAGAGATTGCGGTACGTCGAAACGGACTCGTATAGCCTTTTTCAGCCTCAGAATCTTGGTCCAAAGCACTGTGAATTTGGTATTATGGCCACATATGACGACCATTACTAAATCAGAACGAGTCAATATACTAGCTGAAATGGGCACATTGCATCTCATGCAAGCGCTTGAGGTGACGAAATGATTGGTTGGAGTTTACCGTAAGTGTATCTTTCGGCACAGACATGGGGCTATGACATGTCAGCGTCTAAGGCCGAGTGTGTGTGTGGTGTGTGCACATGCCAAGATAAAAAGCGTCTCGTGTGGACGATGACGACCCAATGAAAATCTACCTTATTTGAGCTGAAAGGGTCAGTGCGGCGGCCGCGCGAAAGATAATTGCTTTATCGGAATATTTGACAAAGGTGTTCGTACTGTGCAAGCTGAAGCATAAGGATCAATGCGAATGGGTTGACACTAAAAAGAGATATGGAAGGGTGAAATAAGGAAGAAGAGAGGGAAGCTCTCTTTCTAGCACAACGAAGTGGAAATATATATTTCTGAGGCTCATTCATAGCACTAATCTCAGCGTCGACCCCACCCTAACTTTGTCATAATTTCATAGCAATTCTGGCTCAATGACACCAGTGCGCTCCAAGATTGAATGGTAATGCTCAGGTCTCCGATGTTTTTCGAAAGCAAATACCGTAGTCTTAGGACGACGGCAATCAGCCAAGTCAATAGTGGCGACAACGACCTCATCTTCCTTTGTCTTTGCCTCCTTGATAATATGGCCAAGAGGATGCACGAGCATCGTTCCACCAACCAGTAGGTGTCTATCCTCCGCACCCGTCTTCGCCACATTGATACTGAAGCAGCCGTTCATATAACTATTTCCCTGACAAGAAAGCTTATGATGCAACAAAACTTCTTCCTCGGCTGCCTCTGGACTCAGATCCACCATATGCCCCTCGGAAGTTGTGGCAAATGCAGTAGTATTGTATCCACAACACATGATCTCCATTCCTTGGAGGCCATATACTCGCCATGCTTCGGGCCATCGTCGATCGTTGCAAATCAGCATACCGATGATTGGATCGCCTTTTCCAGCAGTCGTCACGGTATCGTCAGTACTGCTAGACTTCTTCAGAGCACCTTCAACAAGCCCCGGGGCTCGGAACGCCGGAAACCCGAGGTCTCCGTTGCGGAAGTAGCGCTTTTCCAACTGTTGAAATGCACCTGGCGCAGTGCGTGGCTCGACAGTTCCCGGAAGGTGTACTTTGCGGTATTTTCCAACAACCTTGTTTATTTGGGCCGAGTAGTACACGCTAGAGTTGTAGTCGATGTGAGAGCCATCTTTTTGCACACTCCGTTCCGCATAGCCTACGTAAACGTCGATGCCAAGAGAGTGAGCATGGTCGAAAAGAGGCTTGACATTCGGAGATTGCTCAATTCCGCCCTTGCTTGAGTCCTCAATATCGAAGTATTGACCTAGGTCTTCCCCCTCGATTAGGTATCTAGGGAAGAATGTGGTGAAGGCTAATTCGGGGAAAACGGCGAGTTTTGCACCTTCCTCCGCAGCATGATCCAAAAGGGTAAACATTCGCTTCAAGACATCTTCACGTGAGTCTGCGAGATGGACCGGACCAAGTTGGCATGCAGCAACGGTCAATAGTCGTGGAGGTTCGGCATTGTTGGAACCCATTGTAGAAGTGTGGGCGCTGATTCAATGACTTGGATAAGGTTCCAGAGAGACGTGAACAAATGATCGTAATGTAATTTGGCAATAACATGAAATTGTAAATAAAGAAGTATAAACAATGAGAAGCTGTTTGATTGAAAGTTGGAGCTGAACACCTCCGCACTCCATATGTGCAGGACCATGCAGCGATGTATTTACCCCAACCAACACCGCGTATCAAAGCCCATCCACCGGCTTAAGGGAGGGGTAATTTGGGGTATTTTGAGTGGCTTATCTACATCGACTATCAAGTTATCTCAACGTCGGGATTACCGTGATAATCTAATCTCAATCTATCGGCTACTTCATCGACTTGCCGAGATCTTGGCAAGTACTAATCCAAAGGTCCTCGACAAATTTCTAGTTTGGTGGAATTATTCTTCTGCTTGTCATTATCAGTATGAGTGATATTATTGTCGCTATTCTGATTCTCGATATTTATGCATCATTGTTATTATGGTTATGCTCCCCACATTTCTATTCCCCATGATCGGTTTGGAGACACATAGATAGTGATCTTTGGGGAAAACCCAACATCCAAGGCGAAAATGCGGAGAAATCATCGGCCAATCAGCTGTTTGGCTCTATGTTTCGTACATATCGTTATCTCTGGGGCAATGGTGTATAGGTAGTATGCCCAGGTATAAATCGGGGAGAAGGCGGTTTGTTTTTAATTTATGGATAGAAATCTTTGTCAGTTTCTCGGGAAAAGAAGTTGTCTGCGTATCTTTTATTCTGATAATCATCCAAATGAGTTTCGATTCCAGTCCTCGGCAGCCAGACGAACGGCAACCGATCAAAAGCTACGCCTATCAACATCACGAAAATGCGCTGGACGAGCGCCCTTCAATTCGAAATTATGCAGTCACCAGAATCACTTCTCTCAAACCTCCTATGGAAAACATCAAAAATCCGTTTACGTTACTGGCCATGCTGAACGCCCAGCAATGGGCTTTTTTAGCAGTCTCCTTCGCTGGATGGTCATGGGACTCATTTGATTTTTTCACTGTATCCCTCACAGTCTCTGATTTGGCTGAGACATTCAATAAATCGACCACTGATACCACATGGGGAATTACTTTGGTGCTTCTACTGCGACCATTTGGCTCGATAGTATTTGGAATTGCGGCAGATCGCTATGGACGAAAATGGTAGGTCTTGAGAAGACCAGATATTTGAATTTGAACCATCCACTGACGATTACTCCAGGCCTTTTATCGTGGCAAATGTTATTTTCGTGATCCTGGAACTTGCTACTGGGTTTACTCAGACATATGAACAGTTCCTTGCAGTCCGTTCTTTATTTGGAATTGCCATGGGCGGACTATATGGAATTGCAGCTGTTACAGCCCTCGAAGACTGCCCCGAGGAAGCGCGTGGTCTCGTGTCAGGCTTAATGCAGCAAGGATACGCGTTCGGTTATCTTCTAGCTACAGCGTTTGCACGGGCATTAGTCAACACTACGAAGCACGGCTGGAGACCCTTATTCTGGTTTGGTGCATGTCCACCGGTTCTAATCATTGCCTTCCGCTTCTGTCTTCCAGAGACAAAAGCATTTCAGGCCCGGCAAGCGATTCGCGAAGAGCAAGGAAGTTTGGCTCAGACATTTATTGCAGAGGGACGAGTTGCTCTGAAACGACACTGGTTGTTACTCGTCTATCTCATTCTCCTAACATCCGGGCTTAACTTCATGGCACACGGCACCCAGGACTTATATCCTACAATCTTAAGCAACAACTTGAACTTTTCAGCAGATGCAATTACAGTAACCCAGATTGTGGCCAATCTAGGTGCAATCACCGGAGGAACAACTGTGGGATACTGTTCGCAATTCCTTGGTCGACGACTCAGTATGATCATTGTTTGCATTATTGGAGGGGCTCTTTTGTACCATTATACAATGGTGCACTCAAAGGGCGTAATGGCTGCAGCTTTCTTTGTGCAATTCTGTGTCCAGGGAGCTTGGAGTGTGATACCCATTTACATTATGGAGCTTTCTCCTAGTTCCTTCCAGACTTTTGTCCTTGGAACAGCATATCAGATGGGCAATCTTGCTTCAGCTGCCTCATCCACGATTGAATCAACCCTTGGCGAGCGTTACCCACTCCCACCGGTCACACGGGCAGATGGTACCATTGTCAAGCGATTTAACTATGGCAAAGTCATATGCATCTTTATGGGAGCAGTTTATGCTTATAGTATTTTCATGATCTTTATTGGACCAGAAAAACGAGTTCATGTCTTGAATGCTGAGCATGACATTGAGGCTGGTGAGGTGATCGATGAATCAAAATCACATATCACTAAAGTCTAAGTCTAAATGGGTTCAGAGCTTCTGTCGATCTCATCTCAGGGCTGTCTGGCGGTTGGCTGCTCGGAAGGGATTATCTGTTATATAAATCAAGTGTCTAGTCGAAAGAACATTAATCATCCCATCTCCAAACATGAAGGCCAATCCATCCAAAATTTCACAAGCAGGAAGATGGTGGGAATATAAAGCCTGGTCTTAATGACAGCTTTGCAAGATGAAAAAAAGGCTGCGGAATTTTGGTTCCTGGTAGAGTATGGGACAGGTTCTTGCACACGAATTCCACCGTCGAGAGACAAGAGGGGCAGTGGATATCAAACCGAGTGGAGCCCTAAACTCAAACGCGAACTAAACGCGAACTTTTGCCCCTCTTCTTCGTCGATATAAACAAACGCTACGTTCTACACCAACTCTCTAAAAGACTCGATTTCCAATCATCTCCAGCATAACAACCAGCCAAATCACCTGATTCAACTACCCTGGAACCAATCCGCAAAGATGCGCTCAGTCCCAGACCCCCCACAAAATCTGCTAGACAGAGTCAACGCGGCCGAGCACAGTCCCTCGCGCGATTCCAACGTCAAATTCATCTTCCACGTCATCCACAGTGAAGCCGAAGATCTATCCGCGTTTGAGGAGATAGACTCGGAGGATGAGGAGGTGGAGTCTGAGGATGGTGATAGCCAAAGGCAGCACAGATTTGACACCCTCGAGGAGGCCAACAAGGCTGCTCTGGCTCTTTTCAGGAGCGAGTATGAGGACTTCTATGATCAAGAAGAGGATATGTCCAACTGGTACGAAGAGGGTACTAGCGAGGTTATGATGAATGATGTGATATGGCAGGTTGTCGACGGGATGCTTTCGTTGCAAGCTCACAACGCTGAGGAGGGGATTGTAGGTCAGATTTATGTTTCTGCCTCGAAAGTCTAAGGTCAACTGGTTGAAGAGAAGAGAAGCAAAAGCGGGAGTGGAAAAGCATAAGTAAATTCTGATCTTCTGATCTCGAAGTTTGGTTCTGTGTACAAAGCCTCTTCTTGGTATGGGAAATTGTATGTTGAAAATCAGTAGTCCAGGAAATGAATGACATACAGCCCACCGAAGCGTATCATATTCATGGCTTACTAAAAAAAAGTCAATAAAATTATAAGCAGGAAGTTCGAGTCGAACAAGGGTAACTCACGGCGCCCGGGGCTTTGTCACTCTGCCCGGGGTAACAGAAAGCCCAAGGAATTCATGCGGCATTTTCTTCTAATAGATATCAGTATACCGCAAGTCGTCCATGACTGATAGTCTCACCAGATGATCACGTTTGATATGAGCACGGAGCTTCACTACCTGCGAGTTGGTAGTCTCGAGGTTATCGAACTTTGGGCAGTAGGGACATTTGTAGGCGCAGGGAGGAATCGTCTAAGGACAACAATGATTAGTATCGGCTTGAATGGAAGGTTCGGGTGCTTCCACTCACAATGATCGCATGTTCCATCGGCCATTGGCTTGCTTGGTGCTCATCACAAGCGCAGAGCTTCTTGTTCTCCTCACTGATAGAATCGGTCAGCCATATTCAACAGTCCAATTCAAAGCGATGCTTACAGCCATTTGGTGGGTGGAACATCCCTGTTTGACTTCCAGTAGTGACCATACATCCCATAGTAAGGACTCTCGGGGGCAGCCTCAGTTGGCTGAGGCTCAGCTGGGGTTTTAGATGTATCTTTAGTCATGGTCGTGGCTGGGTGAATGTGTTTCTGAATGGAATCTTTGAAGTGGGTTGATATCAAGAACGATAAAGTGTTGATATGATGGCTCGTGGGAGATGGGGAAACAGAACTAAAATGGAAGGAACCCAAACAGGAAAGTGAAATCGACACAAACAACCCCATCTGATACGATCTGGTATGCGAGTAGGTTATACCTGGGACTGAAGATATCAGGAGTCCTATAAGGTATATCGTAATATCAAAACTATCATCATAAATTCATTCCCACAAAATATTTACAAAACATATTTGAACAGTGGCGACTTGTCTCCCATATCGAACAGCTGTTCCTCGGTGTAGTTAACTCTTGCATCATCAGCAATCCTTTCCTTCTTCGCATTGCCTAGCTTGTACGTCCATTCAAGGAACAAAGCAACAAAGAATCCAACCCCACCGAGGGCCAAACTGAGGCCGAATCCAGTTGTGTACTTCGGGCTCTCCTTCTCAATATACATGAAGCTGCCCAATATGCCACCAATATTGCCGACACAGTTTACCAATGCAATACCCATAGCCCGGCGGGACGCTGGGGCAATGTTGTTTGCATTCCAAGACGCAGCTCCGGGCTGGATGGGGTAAATACCGATGACAGACAAGACAACTGCGAAGTAGGCCACTCCTTTCTTTTCTTCGAGAGCTCCATTAAGAGACATAATGATAGAATAAGCCACCACGACGATCACCATGGGGATGCAGACAAACGGCATTCGCCAATAAAAGCGATCGGAGAACCGCGCAAACACGATAGCAGATATCGCACCGGCAATATATGGAGGGGCAGAGGTGAGCTGGGCATTCGTAGAGCTGAAGCCCATAGCTTTGGTGATGGTCGGGAGGGTGAACTTAGTACCTGGGTGCAAAGATATATTAGCACAATGTGTCGTATAGGATTTGAAGGGCTGTTACCATAAGACAAGGCAGACTGGCAAAACAAAAGGTAGCCTTGCACGTATATCCTCCAGTTCAACAGGACCACTTTGAGATCTCTCCACTTGAAGCCCCCCTCCCCGGTACTAGTTCCTCCTTGCTTGATGAACATTGAAAGTTCAAGGTAGCGAATCTCTTCGGGAGATAGCCAGCGCTTGGATAAAGCCGGGGTATCAATGAGGAGGAAGAAACAGGCAATACCTAGCACCACACTAGCAAGGCCTTCAAGGATGAAGATCCACCGCCATCCCTCAAGTCCAGCAGTACCGTCCATCTTGGCAATGGCGGCAGCCAATAGGCCAGAGAACGCACCGGAGAGCGCACTGGCGCAGTAGAAGTATGAGATACGAAGCGCCAATTCCTTGGGCATGTACCAGTAGGAGCAAAGGTAGATAGCACCAGGGAAGAATCCAGCCCTATAAAGCAAAACATTAGTATGAAAAGCGAAAGGCAGATGATTAGTGTCACTCACTCAAAAGCACCGAGTAGGACTCTAGTGGTCATAAGACCAGCAAAATTCTTAACCAGACCTGTGCATGTCATGATAATACCCCAGCTCAAGACAAGAAGGCCAAGGTACGTTGAAGGGCGCTTGAACTTCTTGAGAACAATGTTGCTGGGAACTTCGAACAGGACGTAGGGGATGAAGACTACATGTATATATCACCAGTCAGTACACCTTGCGCTCATAGTCAAAAAATAATAAGCCGGCTGAGTGTGTGCCACAGGAAATAAACTCACATATGGAAAGAACAGTATTATACTGCAATCCCGTCATATTGAGATCTTGGACCATGCCTTCGATTTTAGCATTGCCGATATTCGCACGATCGATGTGGCAAATCAGGTACAGCACTGCGAGCATGGGGATTAAACGCTTATCGACCTATATAAAGAGTTAGGTTGATATTATATGTGAGAGGAGTGTTAAGCATTCTCACCTTATGGAAGACCTTTTTCCGTTTCTCCTCTGAATAATTATTATAGAAATCCGCATCATCGGCGGTTAAACCAACGACACGGAAGTCTCCAACCTGAGTGACCAGAGAGGGTTTGGTAATGTGTTCGACATGAGAAGATTGATCGACAATTTCGACATCGTCCTTTCCAATAGAACCGCGGTTCATAGCTGGAATTATAAGTAGTACACAGCCTTTGGCTACTTCGAATGGACCAAGCTCGAGAGATGTTCCTGTAGATATAGGGTCTCAGAACATCGGCACAAGCAAGTCGATGAAAAGGTAGGTTATATATGCTATATACCTAGTTACATCATGTCAGCTATCCTCCATAGATTGGTGGAATGATTTCAGCTTTCGTTGTTTACCCCAGTCTTGGCGACTACGTTCCAACAGCCAAGGAATGCGGGGAAGCTTGGCCATTGAAGGGCCGTGATCCAATGATTTCCAAAATTATGCCGGACGATCTATGAGCGACCCGGTAGTTGGTCTGTGCCAATGTGAGCTTGTTGACGGGCATCCAGTCAGAACCCGACCTGCTGCGGGTGGCCATGCGGGGTGTATGTTTTCCCCAACAGAGCAATGATGGACCTTTCTCCGGGCTTTGGTCCCGGCCTTTCTCCGAGGCTTTATCCAGGTCCTTCTCCGGACCTTTCTCCGGGACTATCCGCTCCGACCTTGGTTGAACAAACGGGAAACCGCGATCTCTCATTTCCGCCGCAATAGAAGAGATTTATATCCGGCCTCTGCAGGTTCATGACAGTCTATTGGTGGGGAATGTGATTGTGCATGAGCCGCAGTATCATCAAGATCCCCACGGATTTCGCGCACGGCTTGGAATGCTCATTCGGTGGCTTGACTCATCTAGCTGACTTGGGAAAAGCTGCTAAGACCGTTGGAAGATCAAAAGCCTCGTGGTTACGACAAAAAAGCATCACATAAACTCTAAACTAACTCGATGAAATTTAACAACACACCACTTCTAGCCTTTCCCCCTTGGATTTGCATGTCTCAATTCCACTATAGGCTGACCGGTCTCTTAGTGAGGAACTCGCTCAGCAGATGTGTTCCATGAGTAGTCCGGACAACCTCCAGCCAGACAAGAAATATAACTCAGCGCCAAATTCAAGCGGGGTTGGGAAGGCAGCCAAGAAGCGTGTCGGCAAATATGGTCAAAGGTTTATTTGATCCTAAGAGCGATGTTGACTCGCCTGCATAGAAGGCTAAGGCCATAAAGGCGATTCGTGCTGCAGTCTCAGTAAGGCATATCTTCACGAGCAGATTGGGAGATGAAAGAAAATAACTAGGTACCCGGGGCTACGCAGCTGTATAGGTAGTTAACTAACGTAACTCCATACATACATGTATGCTGCCTGTAGAAAGTCCTATGTGCTTTGTGTAGTGTAAATAGCATTTTTGCCTACTGGAGATATATGTTGACAGAACCAGGGTACCATACTTGTTAAGGCCGCTATAATAGTAATTCAAATATCTTCACTTTTCAGCCTGTCTTAATTCGGGCATCAATAATACCCGAAAAGGGGGGTTTGTCACATGGCACCTATGCCGCTGCGCGGGGGTCGACTTGTTAATATACTCCAAGGTGATCCAAAAGGTAATCTCCAATACAATAACGTTAGACTTTGTGAAGGGGCTGTTTCATTCCCCTAGAAAACAATTTTATACGAACCAAAAGAGGTGTTCATGACATGCAGGCCTATCAACTTCTAATAATGTGAATATTGCATACATGTATTGTGCGGGAAATGAAACATATCGATCCTAGAATTCAATTCGCCATGCCTTTCCAATGCCAACATTCGGATTCTTCACCACAACATATGACGCCTTGCCGCCCTCCTGCTCGTAGAACTCCAACGAGGCAGTAGAGGCCGATTTGGCTCCATCTTCAATGACAGTCACAGTGTTCTTGGTCTTCCATTCGACAGGAGGGTCAACAATCACCACCCGCTCAACTGTCACACCAGTCATAGTCTTGAGGTACTCAGCAGTCTTGGATCCCTTGGTTCCAATGTCCTCCGATGACAACACCGACTCGCGGTAGTTGAAGCGGCGGTGAATGTAGGCGCCACGCTCGTAGTCGAATGTCTCGCCGTCATCCACGTATAGAGTGCCTTCGGCTTCACTATTCTTGTCTAGGGTAATGACCAGTGTATACGGGTCCCATCGCATAAGACCGGTGCTGCGACGAGGACGGTCCTTGCGGGGGATGATGTGACCACCCTGGATCAACACAGGCACCTTCTCCTCCGGTGCAGGGACGGTGTGCTTCTTGCCCGCGCCCTGGTAGACGGTGAAATCGAAGTAGTCATAGTACTTCTCGTCGTCGGAGATATACACATCCGCGGTGTAAGTGTTCTCCTGGACAACAGGCTTCACGAGAAGACCCGTGGAACCAAGGTACAGCTGATCATCGATGGCAAAGCCTTGCTCGTCCTCTGGGAACATGTAGTACTGAGGCCGCACAATGGGCGTACCATTAACTGAGGCTTCATGGAAGGCAGTGTACCAAGCAGGCATAAGTTGGTACCTGAGGCGGATTGCCTGTGCGATGTAGGACCGTTGCGGTTCGCTGATCAGGTACGGCTCACGACGGCGAGTATCGATGTGAGCATGTGCGCGGAAGAAGGGATACCAGATACCTGTCTGGTACCACCGGGTCAAAAGGTCCTTATCAGGGTTGTGGAAGAATCCTCCGACATCTGCGCCGGCAAAGGGGAAGCCAGCGATACCGTTGGTCAGGACCATAGGGAGAGAAGCCCCGAGGTGCTCCCATGTGGCCTGGTTGTCTCCAGTCCACATAGCAGACACACGCTGGGCCCCAGAGTAGTACGAGCGTGTCAAGATAAATGGCCGGCGCACCTCGCCCTTCTTGCGCTCCAGCATTGCTTTATAGGTGGCGTCCAAAAGTGTCAGACCATTAAGGTTGTGAATATCGCGATGTTCCCAGTTTCCATAGTGCAAGTTGTCCTTAGGCATGGTCATATCAGGCCCGTTGAAAACAGAGGGTTCATTCATATCATTCCAGATGAAAAGATTCTGAAGCGATCCCTTAAATTTGTCGAACTTGTGTAGGGTCGCCCACCAGGCCTGTGCAGCGGGGTTGAAGCAGTCGACCCAGTTCGAGGAACCTGGCCAGCACCATCCATCGTAAATCTCGCCATCCTTATTCAGTACAGCAAGCTTCTTGCTTCTGAGCTCCTCGGAAACAAAGTACTTGTCCGCATTCTTAATGTGCGGATCAATCAAGACCACGAGCTTTCGCTCGGTTTCATCGAGCTTTTGCTGCATACCCTTAGGATCGGGGAAGGTGAGAGAGTCCCAGGTGAAGTATTTCCGGTCATCGGTATATTCAAGGTCAAGCCAAATGACATCGTATGGAATCTGGTACTTGTCGAACTTGGCGTTGACTTCCTTGACATCCTCGTCCGTAACATAGTTCCAACGGCATTGATGATATCCAATGGCAAACTGTTGGGGCAGTTGTGTATATCCCGTGAGTTCACCATATGTCTTACTGATATCATTCGGCGAGGGACCCAGGAACACGAACAGATCAATCTGACCGGATTCGGAAATCCAATGAGTGTGTGTATCTGTTTTGGAGCGGGCGCCCAAGGCAAGAGGGTTGGAGGAGGCAGTCGACTTGACAATGTCGATCCACGTTTCCGCCGCATTGAGCCAGAAGACCCCGACAGTGGAGTTCTTGCGGTGGGCTTGCATCAGCGGAATGGCTCCGTACAAGGTCATCGGGCTTTCGAGTTCATACTCGAAGACATCCGAGTTGTACAGACGGTAAGGGTTCTCATGGTTGCCAGATCCACCTCTGGTCTCTTTGAGCGAGAGCGAGTCTGCGTGCTCTGGGATACCAAATACATGATTATAACCAGGGAAGGTAATATCAAGAGCAACACTCTCGGGACCACGCGGCTTTGAGTCGGTATTTCCCCCAAAAGTCTCCTCCCACCAGGTGCCCTCGTCCTCGCCGGATTCGCCGTCTTTGCCGTCTACCTTCGGTCGCCAGTGCTCCAGGTTCAAGAAACCTTGGTGGTTCAATTGAACATGGGTCTCTCCGTCTCGCTGAAATTCAACTCCGAATGGCGCGTGGCGAACGATTGCCTGGAATTTGTCGCCTGGGCCGTATAAAATGTTGGTGAATCCAGTTTCGGTCTGAGCGTTCAACGTGGCCGACTTGCTGACTTCCAAACCACCCACGATAGCCCATTTCTCTGTTTCATCATATCGCTTCTTGTTCGCTTGGCTGCCATGTCGCATTTCAATGTCGCCCTTCATCCGCTTCTCTTCATCCACCACAATGCGGGCGGCTCCCGATTCCAAGAAAGACACCGTGAGAGGTAGCCGGACCTTCTCATTGGCAGTTGTTGTTTTAGAAATGACTCCAGTAAGGATGCCATCTTTGAAATGTATGGTGGCGGGGTCGAGTTCGTAGGGTGAGCTCCATGAAGTGCCTTGGGAGGAGGCGTTATCGGCGTAGGCACGGTTTCGTTTGCAGAATCCGGACTGCTCGCAAGTTTTGAAATCCTTGTGTTTCACCGCCACTGTTGGTACCATGAGCATTAGCTTTTTGTAATCTTGCGTTTTGGCACAAAGCAGCCTTACAACCGGGGACAACAATGCATCCGAGGAGGATAACCAAGGAGAGCAACATTGCCCAACGGGGCGCAGGTAGACTCCTGGCCATGGTGAAATAAATAATATGATCAATCAGAGACCCTCAATCTCCGACAGAATGGCGTAGATTATCACGGAGTGACCTGCATTTAGAGGTGGAGATGCCATCAACAGAAGCTACAAGCTGGCCTGAGCTGGGGTAAGACACCTAAGGCATTAAGGCATCACAATAGCTCCGGAACAGCCAATCAACTTGTTTTGCCTTTGAGCCAATCGGTGTCCACCATATGAAACCCTTACTGATCGGGTACTTTGTACGGAGTACTCCATACAGATGTAGGTACGGAGTACTCCGTACAGGTACTGCTTCTATATTTTAACATGCCACGGATTAAGGATATTTATTTGTATTGGTGCCTAAGTCTCGCTCCCGGTCTATATATCCCTCCAGTCTCTGCCCTGACAACCTTTGCACAGTACTGAAGGTCGCAAATAGCCATCCCTTCTAGCAGCCATTGAGCATTCAAAAGCTTGCAGGAGGCTGGTTGACCTTCGGGGCCGCAATTCAGTGTCTCCCATAAAAACTGGCAGAAGTACTCCGTACTCCAAGATTTGTTATTAACCTTCAGCTCCCTATCTATTTATGTGCACAGGATAGTAGTATAGTGGGTACAGCCTCATTCCCCAAACTGCAGCGGAAAATCGAGTATCCAAAAATAGAAATCAGGAGCCAGTGTGAGAGATTAGAGTGCACATGGTGCTGTAGCTGAACTTCAGGGGCAACGACAGGGGACCGGGCTAGCCGCGAGTTGTTATCCCATATGTTAGAGACCTTGGTATGGAGATGGATGCTCCTATTTTCATTGAGCTGTTCATGTTAAGCTGATAGATATTTCGATCTTTGTATTTGAAAAGTAAAAGAGTGAAGCAAAAGAGTTGTATACAACTTTTCAACGGCAAGGTCCACACACTTTTGGCCTTAGCATTCTGGCAACAACACCCCTCCTTGTGGCCACCAATCATCGGCCCAAGTGGGATGGCCCGAATTTTTTAAAAGGCCTCTATTTAATCCTCCCCTCTTCCTGCTCTCTTTTCCTACTTCATACCTGAATTATTATTCTCATACATTCAAAATGTCCGCCAACGAGGAACAGACGTATGTCACTATCAATCTTTTCCCAATCCCCTTTCCCTTTCGATTCCCATTACCCCTCAATGCCGGTCAAGCTAACCAAATGCTCTAGTTTCATTGCCATCAAGCCCGATGGTGTCCAGGTACGGGCACAGCACCATTCGATCCGAATCCATCACGGACCCGGAAGAGTTTCGCAATTGACCAAGATTTACTGACAATGTCAATCAGCGTGGACTCATTGGCCCCATCATCTCTCGCTTCGAGAACCGTGGCTTCAAGCTCGTTGCCATGAAGCTCACCTCCCCTAGCCAGGACCACCTCGAGAAGCACTACGCTGATCTCGCCACCAAGCCCTTCTTCAAGGGTCTCGTCGCCTGTTAGTTGCCTCTCCCGAACCGTTCCGCAAATCGCAATACACTAACGCAGCTCTAGACATGCTGAGCGGCCCCATCTGCGCTATGGTCTGGGAGGGTAAGGACGCCGTCAAGACCGGCCGTGTCCTCCTCGGTGCCACCAACCCCTTGGCTTCCGCCCCCGGTACCATCCGTGGTGACTTCGCCATCGTAAGAGACCCCTGATGCTCTGTGATTTCTCGTTTTTTTTTCCCCCATACTGACAACACTAGGATGTCGGCCGCAACGTCTGCCACGGTTCCGACTCCGTCGAGAACGCCAAGAAGGAGATTGCTCTCTGGTTCGGTGCCTCCGAGGTCCTCAAGTACACCTCCGCCCAGTCCGCTTGGGTTTACGAGTAAATTCCTCGTCTTTAACTAGACTGGTCGGATGGATTTCTTGTTCGGATACTTCTAGCATAGAATAAAGCAGCGGTTCTGAGGAAGAAGCCCAATGGCTTTGGAAAATACACAATATACAAATTCATATTATTGATGAATATAGTTCTCTCTGGTATCACAGTAATGCTCGACTAGCTCATCCTCTGCGGAAGAGCCGCCTGGCTAGGTTTGCTGTCGGTGTAAAGACCGACCTTGCAAACCACGGTGTCGCCCAAACACTCGCGGCCAACCGGACTGGCAACAAAGCTTTCGTGATTGCATAGGCCGTAGCAAATTGCAGCACCAATCGAACCCCTGCTCGATCCACCGGCCTCTCTGCGGTGGTTTCATGCTCCGCAACAGTATTCACGTCGGCCTCGTCCACCCAACCTTTCTTTTTCAGCCAGCGGCCGAAACGCGCAGCTCCCTCGTCGAAGGCATTGCTCTCGCCTGTCTGCGATGCAAGGTCCGGCATCCAGGCACCATAGTGAAATGCGCCAACCAACCCAAACAGCGGAAGAATAGCGGTCATTTCATGAAGTATTAGGAATGATGTGATATGGGTGACCGGCGCACCAAATAAGGGTGTCGTATACGTGCGGAGAAACCGAGGGAGGCGGTCATTGAACCGGCGCAGGTGAGAGCGAGAGTCGTTAGGGATAGGCTGCGACGCTTTCGGTGGCTGTGGGGGAGAGGGAGTGGAAATAGTTCGTCGCGACGCATGCGATCTAGTATTTCGAGCTGTTTGCAGACGGAGATAGCGCAGAAAGCTGGGTGGTCGGGAAGCCATGTTGTTGTGGAGAAATTGGCTAACTTGAGGGGTCCACAAAGAGAGATTATATATGTTCAAAAGAGAATCGTTCTCTGGCGGCCAATATACAGCAATGCAAAACAATTGAGTGCTCGCGTTAAGCTCGTCGATCCCGATCTGCCCAGGTGAGAAATGACGATTATCTCGCTGAGTCATCTAAAGCGCTGCCACTTTTTTTTTGCTCTAGCTCTTCGGGATCAAGATAGAGTCGCTCCTTGCATAGAAACAGTATTTAAAGTCTTTAGATCCACATAGAGTATTTGCAGTAGACCTTTAATGCGCGATGGCCACTAAGATCGGCAGCTGTAGACATCATCGTTCCCGATACGACTGGCGCAAATGGTGACATGGTCCACTTTTGCCCGAATCCTCTCTTCTTCATCCAACCCCTCCCATTGCCGACCCATACACTCAAAGGACGCAATGGAGAAGAAGATCACTGAGAAGATCGCGGCTCTGCCGCCAGATGCCAACTACTTTTCCTTGGAGTTCTTCCCTCCAAAGACCCGGATGGTGGGGGTTACCCCGCGTGCTGAACGCAGCGTGAACATTTGCTAATATGGTCTACTACAGGGTTTTGCCAACCTGTCTGCGCGTCTGGAGCGTATGGCACAAGCACTTCGTCCTCTCTTTGTTACGGTTACTTGGGGTGCCGGCGGTAGCACTGCGGCACGATCGCTCGAGCTGGCGGAAGTATGCCAGCGCCAACTGCAGTTGACGACCGTCCTGCATCTGACATGCACGAACATGAGCCGCAAGCTGGTGGATATGGCTCTAGATGAGGCCAAGGCTCTCGGAATTCGCAACATCCTTGCCCTACGAGGAGATCCGCCCCGCAGTGAGGAATACAACATGCACGGAGAGGATGATAGCAACAAGGATTTCACTTTCGCCGTTGATCTGGTACGATATATTCGTCAGACACATGGCGACTACTTCTGTGTCGGTGTTGCCGCATACCCCGAGGGCCACCCTGCCGACACCTTCCAAGACGTCCAGGATCCCATCAGAGATATTCCTTACCTGGTCGAGAAGACACAGGCTGGAGCAGATTTCATCATGACCCAACTAACCTACGACATCGAAGCTTACCAGAAGTTCGAACACGCGCTCCGCAACCATGAGTCTGGTGCTTTCAAGACCATCCCCATCATTCCGGGCTTGATGCCCATCCACAGCTATAAGATTCTGACCCGGGTGACTAAGCTCAGCCATGTCACGATTCCACCTCCCATTGCCAGACGCATGGAAGAATTGAAGCACGACGACGATGCTGTCAAGCGCGCGGGTGTGGATATTGTTAGCGAGATTGTGGGTGGTATAAGGGACATTCCCTCCCCGGGCCCGCGAGGATTCCATTTCTACACATTGAACTTGGAAAAGACAGTATCATTCATTCTGGAACAATGCGACTTGATTCCGTCGTACTCGGATGCTGGAGAGCTTGCTATCGAGGATGATCCCGCATCGATTCCACTCGATTTCCCTGGACGTGCGCTGCGAAGACGCCGTGCTTCCTCCATCAACTCGCAACCCCACAACCGCGTCATTGTGGACAAGCTGTCCGTCCACGAGTCATCGCAGGACTCCGTCCATGAGGCCCTCGCAGACAGCGCAGGCGTCCCCGCGCCCCCGCCAAACCGCAGCACTACTCTTCTCATCTCCGAGGGTCTTGGTGCTCTTGGAAGAGAAGCAACATGGGATGACTTCCCCAACGGACGATGGGGTGATGCTCGCTCGCCTGCCTTCGGTGAGATTGACGGCTATGGCCCCTCGCTCCATGTTACTGCCAACTCCGCACGTAGGCTATGGGGCAACCCCGTGGACTCCAAGGACATGAGCACACTTTTCCGCCGCCATGTCTCGGGAGAGCTGCACATGGTTCCGTGGTCTGAGGGTGGTGCCGAAGAAGATGGCGACGGTTTGAATGCAGAGACTGAGCTGATTCGACCGGAGTTGTTGAAGCTCATTGATGGCCGCGGCTGGTGGACACTGGCCTCACAGCCCGCAGTGAACGGTGTACACAATGACCACCCCATTTTCGGCTGGGGTCCCCAAAGAGAAGGATTTGTCTTCCAAAAGCCATTTGTGGAGTTCTTTTGCTCGAGCAACGACTACAACAACATCCTAAAGCCAATGTTTGCCAAGCACGGCCACGACAAGCTCACCTGGTTCGCGACAAACATCAAGGGCGATTTCGAGTCATCGCTCCCAACCCAGCCTGCCGATGTAGAGCTTGATGACCTTGGCTCCAACCCCGAGAGTGTCAACGCTGTTACCTGGGGTGTATTCCGCGGCAAAGAGATTGTCACCCCGACCATCATCGAGGAAGTGAGTTTCCGTGCGTGGGGTGAGGAGGCTTTCCGAATCTGGGACGAATGGCGTCGTATCTACCCCCGCGGATCGCCCAGCGAAACCTACCTAGACACAACCAAGAACGACTCTTGGCTTGTGTGTGTTGTCGGACAGCAGTTCGGTGCCGGTACTAAGCAAGGCTCCAAGGAGGAGGAAGATGAGGTTAAGTGGATGTGGCGGGTCTTGGCGGGCGAGGAGGCTTAAGAATGCGTCCTTCTACAAATCGGGATAAAGATATACCCTGTGTCAATGAGGGTTCTTACGGTTTACCGTTTAATGGGGGCAAGCCTGGACATATGAACTATGAATGCCACAAAATCTGGATTTATGTATACTAGTCTTGACCCTATCTCATCGAGATGAATATTACGATTATGCGTGCACGTCCTTTTTTTATATATATTCTAAATTGATTGATAGGTTTCATACGCCAATTGCTAAGCAAATGCTTCTATAAATACGTATCGTTTCTCATGCAAGCGGTTGCCAGAGGCGATCCTCACTGATGCGAGCTTGATCACAACTTCTCGGCAAACCCGTGTTCCTCGAGTCCGCTAGCATCGGTGTCCGGGGTAGCGATTTCAGACTGGGCCTCAGCGAATTTCTGTTTAGCATTGTCAAGTAGGCCCCATGCCTTGGGCTTGCGGCGGGGTTGATCAGGGCCGTTGGCCGGGAGTTGATATCCACGTAATCTGGGATGATTGTTAGCGATTTGAACCAAAACAACGCATTTGAAATTGACATACCTAGGACCTTTTCCACTACTCTCCGGCATCGAAGAGGCATAAACACGAGCAAAGGTCTCAACGTCCTGCTCGAAAGACCCACGTTGGATACTCTCCCGCACTCCTGCGAAGAATGTATCCATGACGTGGAAATTGTGGACTTGAAGGAGCGCCCACGCGGTCATCTCCTTGGCAAGTAGGAGATGGTGAATATAAGCACGATGATAATTCTTGCAGGTATAGCATTCACATCCCTCGCCCAGCGGAGATGTATCTGTAGTGTGGTCTCCGGTCCGCAGATCGATTCCCAAAGGCCGAGGCTCGGACTTACCCTCCTGCAGGGCAGCAGGAGCGGGGAACACGAATTCCATCGCGATGCCGCCATCTGACGCTGCTCCCTGTAGAGGCGTAGTCAGAAGGTCTGCTCCAAGCGATACATCTCGCAGGATAGTGTGGGGAGTCTCGGGCTCACTGAAGAGCAATCGAGGAAGATTCGCCAATGATTCTGGGACGAATCCCAATGACGCAGACTGATATAGTGCGAGGCCGGATATATCCCACCGGAACTCGCTCTCCAAATCATCCAAATATAGGGACTGCTGCGCATTATCAAGAGGCAAGATGGGTGCAAAATATGCGCTCTTTGATTTCTCTTGCTCTGGTACAGCGTCTCCATAGAGCTGCTCCAATGCTTCTTGAGTCCAGGCATGCGTCCGGTCAACCATCTTCGCCCGCCTCTTTGATCCAGGCTGTTTATTAGCCAGGTCCACCATCCCAATCGCAATATCTGGCCTCAACTTTTGAACTGCCTTCACATAATCATGCGCAGATAACTGAGTGAATCCGACCGAGGTCAGCAGCGCAATGGAATTCGATGTGTTCGCGGGTGGGCATGAGATTGGAGGGAATCGCCGCGGACCTAGGATCAAAGGCATATCCTCGACCACACAAATGAATTTCTTCAATGGCGACTCATGGTCGGCGGCGGGTGTCTTGTAAACGGGGGCCTGCTTTTTCGCGATGACTTATTATAGCATGCGCTGTCAGTTATGTCCAGATGGGAACCAATTGTAGTCATATTGCAGTATTCCACTTACAATCTTCCAATCCAGCATACAAGCTGTTGATCTCAGTGTGATCGCGCATCACATCGTGCGCAACATGTGGGACTGTGCCCCGCGAAGTGAGCGGGACATGGTGCGGTGTCGCGAGGACCTTTCGGCCTGGAATGGCCAATTTGCCTACTCGTGGCGCAAGGACTGGAGCAGTGGAGGCCAGGACACTGAAGGTCATCGCTGGAGGCGCGGATGTCGCTTGGTCCATGGCGTTCGTGGTTATTGAAAGACCATGTTGCGGGCGGCCTGGATCTTGTTCTTATCGGCCAGGAGAAATTGGATTTCCCGATAAACATCACCCTCACTATCCTTCGGACACTTCGTTGGGCTATTTTGCATATATTCAGCAGGAACTGAGCATCTTAATTTACAAAATTCAAACATTTACACCTAATCACAGCCCTTCACCCCAATCAATCATGGCAGACACATCAGCCACGCCGACGCGACGCGGAGCTCTCATTGTTGTCGAAGGACTCGACCGCGCAGGCAAATCGAGCCAATGTGAGATGCTACGGGATTCGCTCTCGCAGCAAGGGCACATGGTTAAATACATTCGATTCCCAGGTACTTAGTTCCAAATTCATTATGGGTGCCATTGGTCTAATAATATCCTCTAGACAGAACGACACCCATCGGGCAATTGATTGATAGCTATCTACGTGGCACATCGCACCAAGACGACCATTCCATTCACCTCCTTTTCTCGGCGAACCGGTGGGAGATTGCAAAGAGCATTGAAGAAGATATCACGAACGGAACGACAGTCATTGTAGACCGCTACTCATATTCTGGCGTTGTCTACTCCGCCGCGAAAGCGAACCCCACACTATCACTGGAGTGGGCATGGCAGCCAGAAATCGGTCTACCGCGCCCGGATATCTGTCTATTCCTTAGCATTTCGCCAGAGGAAGCAGCAAAGCGCGGTGGGTTCGGCGCCGAGCGATATGAAAACGAGGCAATGCAGACCCGGGTGCGAGAGCTCTTCCGGACGATCTTCGAGAAGCAGCAGGATGTTTCCATTATCGATGCGGGTAAATCCATCGACGAGGTGTCACAGGAGATACAGGCCGCTGTAGCTGGTTGCATTGCGCGTTTGGACGTGACCGGCGCATTGAGGAAATTGGAGCCTCTTGCGAATTAGCGAATTAGAAATAAGATTGGGCTTGGCTCTACTTGGGTCTCATTCAACGAGTTCTGCGTCATCCCAGTCGCTGTCTTCAATCACGATCTCGAGCCTTGATGGAGGTCGAGTCGGGCGGTGCTTCTGTCGGCCCTCGAAATCAGAGTCGGATTCTATCTCGACTTCTTCGAGCCAATTTGGGCCTAGGTCATCTTGGGTCGGTTCTTCTAGCATTGACCTTGGTTCAATAGATGAAGATCGAGTTCTTGATGATGCATCCACGGCGGCAGACTCTTTGCGAACACGTTTCTCTTTCTTTTTGAGAATTGCGCGTGCTTCTTTCTCTGCTCTGTTGCGGAAACTTAGCTCACGCATCATTGCCACCCATTGTACAGTGTTTCCACACGACGGGCAGGTCCCTTGGGTGGGCACCAGGAGATCTGGTTTGTTGGTCGCGTCAAGGAATGTGGTAGATAGACATAATATATGACTCGTGCCGCGGCAATTCGGATGTGGACACACTATTATTTGTTGTTCGTCCGGAGAGATCGACTCTTTACAGACCGTGCACTGCAGATCATCCGGGTCTTCCAACATAAACATTGACTTTTCGAGATGATCTTCAAGCCTGGTGTAGTCAACTGATAGGTTGTTAATGCTTCCAACGGGTGCGAGCTCATCGCCTTGCTTGGAATCTGGCGGCGTTGTAAGGTTGTCTCCATCTATAATAACTTTGACGTTGTCGGGCAACCGACTATCCACACGGTCATTCCAGGCCCGCCATACACGGTAGACATCGGCACAAAAGAAGCGAACTCGTAGCGGCCAAGAGGAGAAATAGGTCGAGCGAAGTAGAGAATGCAAATCCTCCAAATGCGCCATTAGGGATCTCCGAGTGCGCGCTCTAGGTTTCGGTTTCGGCTTGGCCGTCTTCCCATTGGCATTGGCACTAGCCTTAGCTCGAGGCTTAGGGTCTAAGTCATCTTCGGAATCAAGATGCCGCGACCTTTCCGGGTGTTGCCAAGCCCATCTACGCGAAATGAGAAATTGAGACGCGATGTATATAAACAATTCACATGCGACTTACTCGAATTGCAAAGCGCCGACTCTGCTCGTGAAACCCTCTACGACAAGGGTCATTTCCCAGGGGCGTAATTTATCTCTGGCGGTTCGTTTGGCCCCACCTTTAGCGACACCGTTGTGCTGAGGGAGTCGTCTGATCGGGTTTGGCGTCGAGCCGATGTACAGTGAGGCGTGTCGAACGGTCGAGCGGAGGAGATAACAACAATAATATGCCGGGATTGGTTTGGGCTTTTCGGACTCCTCCATGATGTTTGATATGGAGAAAGTTTATATGCCTTTTTCACATTGAGATGTTTAATTCAACGTTGTAGGCTTGTCAAGTCCTTGAAATTAGCTCTGCCTATCGAATACGGGCGGGTCCTAAACGGTACCTTGATATACACCGGGATCACATGATAGTGTATTTTTCTTTTACCCTCTCAAGGGGAAATGGAAGTTCAGTCTAGGGATATTATTAGAAATTTAATAGAAGTTGCTGCATGTTTAATTAAGGGATATATATATGCAAATAATTTTACTAGACAGTTTCTATAAATCTGTTAAATCCCATCTAATAATATACATTTGAACATATCAGAAAGACCAAAACAATAATAAAATACATATTTAGACATCATTGAAATCTAACAAATTATAGAAACCAGGTCTATACGCAGGTAAATATCACGCTAGAGAGTATCCGAGGCTCATCCTTTATCAATTTGATGTGTCACAAGACCCTATATATCCACCAGATATACAGTCTCGTAATATTGGGCTCCCAAATACACCAGAAATCATTTAGGGACACCGTATGATGTTCCCCCCCGTTTGCAGCATTGCAGTATAATTACTAAACTTTCGGGTGAAACTCAGGGCCTAAGCGGTACCTGAGCTCCGATTAGCTCATTCTTACCGTAACTCGTATACCGTACTGATCGGTACCATCGCGACTGGGTTGAAGGTTCCCCCATAGTCACTCATTGGTTCCTTTCTTACTGGTTGACCACACAAAAGGGACCTGGCAGTACTTCTGGAGTACCACCCCAGTCGATCTTTACTGCACATAATCTCATTCCTCCACTCTTAAGGTTTCTATCCCATCTATCCTTCTTTCCTCTCTGCGACTTGGGCCTCTCTTTTCTTGATTCTATCGCCTTTCGCCCCAAGTCAACCCTTTTCTTTTATTTTTCCTTACACTCCATTCACTCATATACTTGGGTTCGTCACCGATTCTTCACCCTTCGGTCACATTGACAGCACGCCGGCAGCCGCCTTTCCTGATATCTATTATCATACCCTGCCTTTGCCGCATTACAGTCATTGTTAATCGAATTCCCTCAAACAGACGCGCTCAATCAAACATCTTCCCTACTCGTCTGTCCTATTTTGAACAATGGGAGCTCCGGCCTCTGCCGGGGCGACCTCGACGGCCGCGGCAGCCCAGCCGACTCGGTCCTCAAGTACCCATCCGTCGCACTCCCACAACGTGCCCCTGAGCGCTCGCAGGTCCACACCTCTCGACTTGTCTACCGTGGAACGACGTGGACAACCCAACAACCCCAGAGAACCATCCAAGCGCATTCGTCCTCATGGTATCCCAGAAGCCCCGACTTTCCGTCCAACGGAGGAAGAATTCAAGGACCCGGTGGCCTACATTCAGAAGATCGCCCCAGAAGGAAGAAAGTATGGAATTTGCCGAGTAGTTCCACCAGAGGGCTGGCAACCGACTTTCGCAATTGATACAGAGGTAGGATCCCTCCTTCCACCCACGAATTCAACATCGCTTTCCGCGCATGATCACGTCTGACAATGCTGACAATGGATACAGCGATTTCACTTTAAGACCCGCCGACAAGAGCTGAATTCGGTCGAAGGAGGTAAGGGCTCACATTCAGCACATCAGGCTGTCCCAGTTTGTAGGATCACCGCAGTGCGGTTCTGACCCTCATTCAAACATAGGAAACCGCGCGAACATGAACTACGTCGATGGACTCGCTATGTTTCACAAACAACATGGCACTAACTACAGCCGGCTACCCAGCGTCGACAAGCGACCATTAGATCTCTACAAACTCAAAAAGGCAGTAGAGAGTCGTGGAGGGTTCGAATCCGTGTGCAAGACAAAAAAATGGGCAGAAATTGGTCGCGATCTTGGATACAGCGGCAAGATAATGTCTTCTTTGTCCACTTCGCTCAAGAACTCCTACCAGCGCTACTTGCAGCCATACGAGGAATACTTGGCCCGAGCCAAGCCTGGTGTGCAACAACAGCTTGAGCTTGAGCATGGTGGCCCATACACCCCTTCGCCTCTACAATCCCCCATGACTCACAAGCCCATGTTTGATGAAAATGGCACGCCCTCTAAAGTCCGCGACGAAACTCCTAGCCTGCCTCGAATGGCCGCTTCACATACACCAATGGCGTATACTCCAGTGGCACATACCCCCATGGCACATACCCCCATGGAAAAGTCCCCGGAGAAGCCAACTCCCCCTGTCGAACCTACTCCTCCCCCTCCTTCACGCGCGGCGGCCGCAGGATTTACTCCTGTTAACTCCGGCCTCGGTGGCTTTACCGCTGTCAATCACTCACCTTTCACCCCCGTGAGCAACAACACCCCTGCGAACAACGGCCCACCAATCAAGCGGGAGGGAGAGAATGGCGCGTCGACACCAAAAGTAGTTTCCGAGCATGCCTCCGTCTCGACACCTATAAACGGTCAAGATGATGAATCTCTGAAGCGCGCGATTAGCCGTGAGGACAGTTCTCAGTGCGAAAACGGCGATGATGATGATGGAAGTGGTCGACGTAGCAAGCGTCTTAAGAAAGGTACATTTTTCTAACTCTTCAATACTCGAAGGAAGCCTTGTCTAACTCCCTTTCCAGATTCATTCCCAACGATTGCGGGTTCTCATATGTCGCTTCTTCGCCCAGCGCCGGTTAGATCGCGCAAGGATGGCTCCCAGCCAGCCGGAGAGGTAGGCGGAGGTTCGTGTCAGCGTTGTATTGATATACTGATTCGTGAACAGAAATGCGAGACTTGCGGCAAATCGGATGACCAAGGGTCTATTCTTGTATGCGACGGTTGCGAGCTAGGGTATCACAAAGCGTGTCTCGATCCTTCTACTACCACACCATCGGAACACGACTGGCACTGCCCCAAGTGTTTGGTCGGCACAGGAGAATTCGGATTTGAAGACGGCGGTGTTTACTCACTCAAACAGTTCCAGGAGAAAGCCAACGAGTTCAAGAAGAAGTACTTCGCTGCTAAAATGCCCTTCGACCCGGTTCTCAACACGCATCGACGCGAAACCGAGGACGACGTGGAGGCCGAATTCTGGAAGCTTGTCGTTGATCTACATGAGACCGTTGAAGTCGAATACGGCGCGGATATCCATTCGACCACGCATGGAAGTGGATTCCCAACTATCGAGCGGAATCCCCTTGATCCATTTTCGTCAGACCCTTGGAACCTGAATGTCCTTCCATTCTATGGAGACTCGCTCTTCCGTTACATCAAGTCCGATATCTCTGGCATGACGGTTCCTTGGGTCTATGTGGGGATGTGTTTCTCCACTTTCTGCTGGCATAATGAGGATCACTACGCTTATTCTGCGAATTACCAACATTTCGGTGCTACCAAGACCTGGTATGGAATTCCAGGTGCCGATGCAGAGGCCTTTGAGGCGGCCATGCGGGATGCAGTCCCAGAACTTTTCGAAGGCCAACCCGATCTTCTTTTCCAGCTTGTCACCTTGATGCCACCAGACAAGCTTCGCAAGGCCGGCGTCAACGTTTACGCGGTGGATCAGCGAGCTGGTCAATTCGTGCTCACCTTCCCTCAAGCATATCATGCCGGCTTCAACCACGGTTTTAATTTCAATGAAGCAGTCAACTTCGCGCCTACGGACTGGGAGCCATACGGTGCAGCAGGTGTTGAGCGTCTTCAGAACTTCCGCAGGCACCCATGTTTCTCCCACGATGAATTGCTTCTTACCGCTGCTGCACGTGATACCTCTATTGCCACGGCCAAGTGGCTTGCGCCTGCACTGGCAAGAACATGCACTCGTGAACTGGGTGAACGGGCTGCTTTCCTATACCGGCAAAAGGAAGTGTCCGCTCGTACCCCAGGCTTTGGTCCCGACTCCATGACAGACGATGCACAGCCGAAATTCGTAGTTGAGAATGAAGACCTTCCCGAGGATGATTACCAGTGCCAACATTGCAAGGCCTACGCTTACCTCACTCAGTTCCGTTGTCACAAATCAGGCAAGACTGTCTGTTTGTCGCACGTTGACACCTATGACTGCTGTGGCGAAACCTTTGCTCAAAAATTGTGCGGCTCGGGACACACCCTCCGTTATCGCATGAGTGATGATGAATTGCAGGCCCTTGTGCAGAAAGTTCAAGAACGCGCCAGAATCCCTGAAGCATGGTCCGAAAAGCTCGACAAGACTCTGGAGGATGAACCGAAGCCTCAGCTTAAGGCCCTTCATAACTTGCTCAATGAAGGTGAGAAAATCCCATACCACTTGCCAGGCCTTCAAGATCTTGCGGCCTTCGTCCAGCGTTGCGATAAATGGGTTGAGGAAGCCAACAACTACATTACCCGGAAGCAGCAGAACCGGAGAAAAAACGAAAAGGCTTGGCGCAGAGCCAGTACCAAGGCAGCGCAGCTGGACGATCGCGATCGCGAAGTCCGCAGAATTGAACATATCTACGCCCTTCAGGCAGAGGCTGATAAACTTTCGTTCGACTGTCCACAGATGGCGGCGTTGGAAGAGAAAACCCGCGAAATCGAGAAATTCCAACAGGATATTAACAACGCTCTCATGCATCCGCACACCCGCCCTCTCCAGGAGATTGAAGAACTTATCGAACGCGGCAAAAATTTCAACGTGGAAGTCCCGGAACTGGAACACCTAGAGCAAGTCTCCCACCAAATCAAATGGATCGAACAAGCTGTGCGCAAACGAGACCAGTACATGACCCTTACCGATTGCCGGGAACTTGTCGCTGGCGCGGAGAAGCTCGGACTTTCCGATACCAATGAACACTTAGTTCATTTCAAGGAGCTTGCACGTCATGGAGATGCGTGGGAGATGAAGGCCAAGGAATTAATGTCCGTTGAAGCCGTTCACTATCAGCAATTAGAAGCTCTCTCTGCGCAGGCGTCCCGTTTTCCAGTTTCACCAGATACTCTCGCGGCCGTCGATGCTATATTGACCAAGCAGCGTGAGGCGCAGAAACGGATCCAGACTCTGTATGAAAAGAGCAAGGATGTGGAGATGAAGAACCGGCCCAAGTACAAGGACATCCGTGACCTGATGGAATCTCTTGAGCATTTGACTAGTCGACCCATCGGGGCGATCGACTTGGAACGTGAACAAAAGCGCCATGAGGACTGGATGAGGAAAGGGAAAAAGCTATTTGGCAAGGCGAATGCTCCTCTTCATATTCTGAGATCCCATATGGAATACGTCGAAAAGCGGAACTCGTACTGTTTCGACCTAGAGGACAGTTACCGACCGCCTGTGGAGCCTTCGTCTCGAGACAATTCGCCTGAAGGTTTGCTTGAGAATCCCGGCAATCCTACCAACATGTGGGGCCCAAAGTCACGAAAGCGAGATGTGTTCTGTATTTGCAGGCACTCTGAAGCAGGAATGATGATTGAATGTGAAGTCTGCCACGAATGGTAAGTTAACAAACTTTCGGCTTCGGTGTAGTTTACTGACCTATATAGGTACCATGGCAAATGTTTGAAGATTGCTCGGGGTAAAGTAAAGGAATTTGACAAGTATACCTGCCCAATATGCGATTGGCGTCAAAAGATTCCGCGCGATGCTGCTCGTCCTAAGCTTGAGGATCTGCAAGATTGGCACGCAGAAATCGCAACTTTGCCTTTCCAGCCCGAGGAAGAAGAAGTTCTTGAGAGCATCATTAATCAAGCGACAGCCTTCCGCGATTTCCTGCATGGCTTCACCAATGCTGCCTGCACAACAACCGAGGAAGTCCCTACTTTGATATTCTACCTCCGCAAGATCGAGGGCGCTGAGGTTCTTCTTACCTTTGAGACAAATTTCTTCCGACAGGAGATACACAAGTGGGCGCCCGTCGCACCGGAACCCCCTCCAATCTTAGAGCAATCTCTGTCAACACGAAAGCCGCGACCGACGAAGCAACAAAAAATCATGGCTCAGCTTGGGGTGAATCGTCCAGAAGATCTTCCGGAGCATCTACGCCCCAAGCACATTGGCGCAACCAAGCGGAAATCTGTTGATGCTCAACCGCAGCCGGGTCCTGGTCAACCTGCATCCATGCAACCAGCACCGCCGACTTCTAGTAGTGGACAACCTCCTAGCACAGGTCCAACGTTGGCTCAGATGACAGATCCAAATGCTGCGCCATATCCATTCTCTGCAAACTATTCTTTACCTGCGAGCGATTCCACACCCGCCTTTGCACCTACTTCCTCCTCAGCTTTCCTCCCCCACGCAGCCGCTTCTCAGTCCCCCTCCTTCCTACCGCGCTCTCCTCCTCCCCAGCCAGATCTGGAAACCTCCCTTTTCAGCCCTCCACGCTTCGGTCATGATCCTCAGTTCGCGAGCAGCAGTCCTCGTCAGAACCTGGATGACGTATTTGCGGACTTGACCAACCAAGAGATTGACCCTGAAGCTGATAACCAGCCCATGGAGAATACCCATGCCAATGAGGCCTTGGAGGCCCTCGTTGTCAGCAATGGCAGTAGTCGTGCTGCCTCTGTTCAAGATGAATCGGTTCAAAATGGTGATCATGGTGAACCGCAAGATGAGCCCAAACTCGACGGCACTAATGGGGACCTTGAAGACGAGGAACTTTGACTGAGTCTTGCTTTTTTTTCTCGAGATGAATGTTTTGTTTTTATTGAAAACTTGACCTTTTTCAGTCTTTGTTTACTCTGCTCTGATTGTTTTCTTGCGTCACTTTCACTATTTGTTTACTCGCCTTTCCTATGCTTTTATCGTTCTGTTCGGATCAATTCTCAAAAAAGGGTGTACAAGAGAATGGACTGGCGAGTCCGGGGGTGTTTTCTAGCGATTCCACGCTTTTCTGTTTTTTTTCCATACCACAAGACTATGTCTGTCATGACTGCTTTTCTTTGCTGCTGCCGACACCATGTAATACTAGTTGAATTCAGCCATTCTTATTCATGTCTCCAACTATAAACATTCCATTGATCTGTTTTATTGGACATCCGCGTAAGCTCCTAGAGCAGCCTGTCCACCTGTATGAATGAACAATACATTGACCTGATCCAAGGGTTTAGCAGAGTCCGCGACTTCTCCCTCGTTCACCCAATGCATCATGCCTCTCGCAACCTTGCATGTATAAACCGGATCTAGCACCATACCCTCCGTCCGCGCCATAGTCTCAAGAGCCTCTTTACTCTCGCCATCAAGCACACCGTATGCAGTCCCAACAAACCGATCATCAAGCCGCACATCGTCAACTCCAATATCCCGCTCCCCATCAAGCCCAATCAACTCACCAGCCCTCCGCGCAAAAGTCAGAACCCGCCTTTCATGATATGCCCGCGGTTTAGTCGGCGAATTCAGAATCCCAACAATCTTTCTCCGCTCCCCAATCGTCTTTGACACATCCAACTTCTCCAACAGCTTAAACCCAGCCACCAACCCACCAACCGTACTCCCACTTCCACAAGCAACAAAGATATAATCAAACCTGCCCGAACCCCCAAGCCCCATCTCCCCTTCCTGTGCAGCAATCTCAAACGCCGCGCGCGCATACCCTAGCCCACCAAGCGGATGCAAGCTCGCGCCACCGGGAATCCAATACGGATTCTGTCCGGACGCCTTCAACTCATTAAGAAGAGGCGTCGCGTCCTCCGCTAGCGGATCGCCTTCTTCGCAGATGCGAACCTCCGCGCCGAGAAGGTGATTGATTTGCACATTTCCGCTGCGTTGGAAGGCTTCCTTATCGCTAGCTGCTGCGAGACCACCGCCTGTGCCTCGGTGTAGAAGAATTAAAGCTTTTAGCCCAAGTATCCGTGCGAGAGCAGCGACTTGCACAGTGTGGTTGCTTTGGATTGCGCCCTCTGTTACGAGGGTTGTTGCTGCGCCTTGTAACGGGCCTGGGGGTGTTGGGTTGTTTTCATGGCTGTGATAGAGGGGTGTTTGAGATAGGATGTCTGGGACTATGTATTCTAGTTTGCGATATTTGTTGCCTGCACAGGCTAGTGGGGAGGAGTGGTCTTCTCGTTTGGCGTAGATGGAGATGAGGGGTCGGTGCGGGGAGACTCTCGGAGGAGCAATTGAGTCTAAGGGGTGGATGGGAGAGGGATTGAAGTATAGGATGTTATAACGGGGGATCTGGGCGAATGCTTCTGGCAGCTGTATCGGAAGAGACATTATTTTATGCATGACTTTTGGTGAGATCAAGTTTGGATGTCGTGATGGGTGCATTTATATTGTTTGGCCACATTCTTAAGGCATCAAAGGCACCAATCTAATCTATGATGTGTCAGCAATTGCATGACTAAATTGCATGACGTCGGCCCGAGAGCATATAACCAGAGCTCCTTGCCTGTGATCAAATCCATTCAGCAAATATGACTCTCCTTCAATTTTTACGACAAGCCCGCCAATTACACCTCCGATTCCTCTCGGGTACCCTGTCTGAGCCTCCAATCTATGTAATTGGCAATCCCTCTGCTGATCTTGACTCCATCGTCTCGGCGATCATCTACTCCTACTGCGCGAACAATCGGCTTCCGATCAAAAGCCCACGACCACATATCCCACTCTTAAACCTGTCCAATTTCCCCGCTGGTACAGAGCTGTATCGACTAAGACCAGAATTCTCAGCTGCACTATGGTCATCAACCAATTGCCCCGCTCTGAAGAGTGAAGAGCAATTCGAGAACACTCTGCAGTCTGCAGGGAATTTCCTACGCGAGCATGTTATGACCGTCGCGGACTTCGCGCAATCTCTCGAAGACAGGCATGTATGGAAACAAACACTCGCCGATGCAACGCTGGTAGACTGGAACGCATTCCCGTTCCCCTCGACCGATAAGGGCTCCGGATCCCTAACTGGTTTGCCGAGCGTCTCCTTCCGGACTGTTGGATGTATCGACCACCACGTCGACGAGGACTCCATGCCAAGCATTGATGAATTACCAGAAGGCCAGCCGATGATTATTCAGCCAGGACCTGGGTCATGTGCCTCGCTCATTACGCGCGAATTGCAACAGCGGAAACTCTGGGACGCGACCCCGGAGATGGTGCAGGTTGCGAAGCTTGCTCTTTCCGCAGTGCTGATTGATACCTCGAATCTCACTGCGGAAGGCAAAGTGACCGATGTAGATCGTATGGCTGTTGAATTCCTGAAATCTCAAATTCAGGGGGAAACACAAGCTGCAGTGGAGGCAAAGGGCGATTGGGATTTGGAGGCGTTCTACAAGAGCATTCTTTATGCTAAGCAGAATAGTCTCGATCTTCTTACTATGGATGAAATATTGGACCGCGATTATAAAGACTGGACCGAGACGTCACAGTCCTCGGGGAAGACCGTGAAAATGGGCTTCTGCTCTGCCGTCAAGCCCATGCGATGGATTGTACAGAAGGCGGGTGGTCCGGAGAAGTTCATGGATGCCGTGCGCTCGTTCGCGGCTTCTGCTAAGAAAGACTTGGATGTGCTGGTTATTATGACAGCGTTTACAGGCACTAACGACAAGTTTTGTCGCGAGCTGTTTGTCAGCGTGATGGCTGACAATGAAGCGGCTGACAAGGGTGTCAAGAGATTTGCTGAGCATTCCTCTCATCATCTTGGGCTCATAGAATGGTCTCCACTCGATGAGGAGGATATCCCTGAGTTGACAGGAGATTGTCTTTCTACATTGAATGAGGAATCACCCCTCTGGCGGAGGCTGTGGGTGCAAACCCATGCGGCTGGGAGTAGGAAACAGGTTGCGCCGTTGTTCCGGGCAGCAGTAGCTAAATTATAGAAGAAATTTATAGAAGACTGAATATACCTGATGCTATTTGGCTTGTTAGCCGATTCCCTTCACTATATACTATTCGACTGCTACTCATAGCCTTCTGGGTTACTTTATTTGGTCACTCCTAAATTTCTCAAGTTTCTATTAATTCATACTCTAACACTGAAATCCAGGTATGTGGAATAGAACACAAATAGAACGCAGTATATGCAATGCTCCAAGCTAACCTCATGCAAATGCTAGTATGCCAGAGGACAATATGACAACCCAAAATAAGAAGAAAAAAGACGCACCTCCTCCCCAATTTGGTGTATCTGAAGGCTTCAAGTTAAAACGCCCGTAATATGTAAAAGGAAAAAAAAAAAAAAAACTCAAACACATTCCCACTCGCAAAATACACACCAGCGCGCAGCTCGGTCAGCTAGCACAAGGCCGCGCCACATACCACGCTCACCAATCTTGATAACAGTCTCCCAAACACTGCCCTCAGCAACGGCATCAGTGACAGATTCAGTGCCAGTATCACTGCCGATCATGTGCTCAGCTTTACGGGTGAGACGAAGGATCTTGCCAGACGGGGACTGGATCGCCAATTTCGCAGCCTTGTCCCGCCCAGAAGTAGATCTGGTCGACGAAATGACGGAGGTTGACGCTGAGAACTCATTGGAAGCACCTGATACAGTCGAGCCACCTGCTGTACTGGACACCATGCTCAATGCACTGGATGGACGAGTGAAGACGGAGGAAGGCGAGCCGCGACCATTGGAGGCCTCATCCTTGCCTGACCCAGGAGCAGCAGCGTGTTGCCGAACAGCGAACACAAATGTATTGTTGACTGCCAGGCGAGAGCACTGTGGCTGCATGATGTACAAATCGTGTCGCTGGGCATGGGGTGTAGGATGACGCAGGACAAAGTCGTAAGATGGATTCTCGCCGGTGTGGAGCATTGGTAGGGCCAAGGCTAGGGGATGGGGGATGTCTCGACTTGAGTGCATCAGCCCCTTCTTGCCTGCATAAACCTTCAGCACACCCTGGCCTTCGTCGCCTGGCAGGACAGCCTTGATTGTGACGCGTTTTTGGCCGCGGATCCAGTCCGGCTGGACCAAGGCGCGTTTGCGCACAATGTCTCCACTTTCGAAGCAATCGCCATCTGCGTCACGGGCGAATCCCGGGGCTTCGACTTCCGCGGCACATTCAACATCCGTAGGGACTATCATGCGTAGTTGCATGACCTCCAATCCGTCGATACGGATGAAGCTTGTGTCGTAATCCGGCATCTGGACGTTAAGCTTGAAGTATGGCGGGCACACTGTGGGCAGGGCGAGCAGAACATCTGGTGAGATTGGCGGGCAGATGTGTTGTTCTTCCGGATAGAGTGGGACATGGGTGTAGCAGAGATCAAGCGGGCGCGTAAGGAAGTACCAGCTCTCCGCTATGGAAGAGTTGTTGGAAACGAATTTGCTGCGTTGAGGGTTCGTGGGATTTGCAAGTGCGCAATCCATAAAGCGCCATTCGCCATCGACCAGAACAGAGTTCCACCAGTGATTGGGACGGGAAAGGCTTTCCAGATCAAGGGCATCACCGGGGCTCTTAAGGAATCCTCGGATGATTTCTGTATGCAGGCCGACGGCTGCGCACATCTCGTGCACCAATAGTGCGATTTCCTCCGGGGTACCTCGTTTGGCCTGCAGAAGCCTCTTCATGTCGACTTCGAGGCCGTCGACAGGTTCCTCCCACGAGATTTTCTCGCTGACCCAGGTAAAGATGGCCCGAAGACGCTGAACGTCACTCTTGTAGGGTCGACAAATATAGGCTTGCGCGAGGCTCATAGGATTCGTCATTGGAGGTAGGCTGCTGATAAAGCGTGCACTCTTATCAACGAGGTTAAGATTAGCAGCGTGGAAATTCGTTGGCTCGGTGATCGGTTGCCCATCGATACTCTCATCACCCTCCGCGGTATCGTACAGCTCTTCCACAGAGTAGATAACAGGGTGATCCATCATCTGACATCGTTCTGCCCTTTCGATCCTCTCGTTTCGACTAGGGGACGACGCCCGGTTAACGTCTCGGCGCACCTGGACCCAGTCAATGGCGCCAGATCCGAGTCCCATATCACGACCACTATCGCGATTCGAGTGAGACGCAAGAGCCGGTGACACAACGTCTATCCCTCTGATGCTCTTAGTAGGAGAACCTGATCTCTCGCCGTGACCAACCGAAATGCTACTCCTTGCGCTAGCCGCACCAGTCTTGGCTGTTTCAAATATCTTTTTGAAAAACCCTTGCTTTTTGCTCTTTGGCGTAGAGAGACCACCAAAGACTCCGCTATGATCTGTCGAGTCGAGACCGGTGGACGACCACGGGATAGCTGAGGATGCACCCTGGCGAGACGAGTTATGACTGGAGTGATATGAAACACCGGTGAAAGGTGTCTCCGGGCGTACGTCGCTGAACCCTCGAGAGCGCACAGTGTCCATAGCAGTATTTGGCCTCTCATGTCCGCCTCGCCTAGCAAAGCTCCCCGCACTCGTCGCACTAAATCCTCCCGCAGAGAAACCGCTCATAACACTTTGACTGGTCTTGTCTGTGCTTGCCGTCATGGATGTGCCATTACTTTGCACCCCGCTAGATGAATTGGTGGCACTAGACTTGTTGGTAAATGACCGGTTGAGAATGTCACCCCGGAGATCATGGCCAGAACGCCGGGCCTTGAGGGGAGCATATTGTCCTGGTATAGAGTTATTTCGTGGGTGGTAAGTGGCATGTTTTGGAGGAGGGGGAGGAGGTCCGTTGTCGTTGTCATCGTCCTGCGCGGCTCTTCGATCCTCAGACGGTCGATTCTGATCTTCCAACTGACGTAGGCGGCTCTCCATTCTTTGAACATAATTGTTTAGTTGAGGCGGACCATCCATGTGGTCATGGCTATAGACGCTGTTGCGGTGGACGAGTCCACCCTGTGGTTGCTCTTTGTCGCCATCAAATCCCATTGACGTCAATGGCCGTCGTCTGCTCCCTTGGGGGGTTCTTTCGTGCGAGGTGTCAAATTCTTCCGGCGACCAGGGATTGTTGAACATTGGAGACGGAGAAGGTGACTGGGCCTCGCGAGGTAGACCCATATCTTCCAATGAAGTCATGACATCTTCCATGGCATCTCGTAGCGGAGATGGTGTGTTTCCATGAATATCTGACTGTGCTGAGGTTTCGGAGACAGCGGAGTGCATTGAGGCTGCAGATGGGGACGGGGTACGATCAAATATCGCGTAACGGTCATTCATAACTAATGGCGTTGGGGATCGTGATGGGTGCGGGGAGTGCGATGGAGGCTGAGGAGAGTATGCGCGATGCTGAGATGAGTGCATTGGTGGTAACGGCGAATGACTTCGTGTCTGAGAATGCATGGGCGGCTGAGGAGAGCGGGATTCCGTACGAGGGATGACGACTCGGTGTGGCGGCGGCGGAGGGGGAGGAGGAGAGTCTTGCCGCTCTTCGTACATTTGCACCGGGGATGGCTCACGAGACGGAACACGGTAAGATGACATACTGCCGTGAGATACCAGCGCAGATGGATGTTCCTGCATTGGTAATGGCGATTGAGCCCGGTAGGAGGACATACTTCCATGTGGCAAGGGCGCAGGTGGATGATCCTGCATGTACAATGGAGATGGCCCACGGGATGGAGCCCGGTACATACTACCGTGTGAAACCATCGCAGAATGATCCTGCATTGGCAGAGGGGATGGCCCCCGCGATGGAGCCCGGTAAGATGACATACTGCCGTGAGAGGCCAGCGCAGATGGATGATCCTGCATTGGTAATGGCGATGGAGCCCGGTAAGATGGAATACGCCCGTTTGGCACCATCGCAGATGAATGATCTTGCATTGGTAATGGCGATGGAGCCCGGTAAGATGACATACTACCATGTGGCATCGTTGCAGGTGGATGCTCGTCCATATACATTGGAGATGGCTCACGCGATGGTGTCTGATAGGATGACATACTCCCGTGGGGAATGGTAGGTGGCGGATATTCTTGCATTTGCAATGGAGAGGGCTCGCGCGAAGAGCCTCGGTAAGATGGAATACTGCTATGTGGCAGAGTCGGGGGCGGATAATCCTGCATTTGCAACGGAGATGGCTCACGAGATGAAGCCCGGTAAGAGGAGATGCTGCCTTGTGGAACCATGCCAGATGAATGCTCGTGTACTGGCAAGGGAGACGGATTGCGGGACAGAGGGCGGGTGGATGAAATGCTGCCCTTCGACGTCATTGCATATGACCGTTCCTGCGTTTGTAATGGAGATTGCTCGCGGGATGAAGGCCGAGAGGATGAGACACTTCCCCTCGGTAGCATCGATGGTGCCCGCTCAGGCTCCGCAGATGAACGAGGAGAGACACCGCGTGAAGAAGACCGCGAGCCAGACGATGGGGGTCGAGATAGTGAGCCTTGGTTCTTGACAGCCGACGCATGCGTGCGCAATGGCTTCGTACTTCGTGGAATGGCGCCATCCCGAGGCGGTGTTTGTGGAATCGCGGGTGCCGCTGGGCTAGATTGGGTTGCGCGCCGAGCGACGGAAGCTGGTGATACGGCTTCCTTATGCGCCTGGAAGGGTTTCCGCCAGACGGTCTTCTGTTTCTTGGGAGCTGATGTGGGGTTGTTGATCGGGGAAGATCCTGCTAGCACCATTGGACTAGTAGTGTCACGGCTCACGGGCACGAAGTCTTCACTCAGAAGCTCGACAAAATTGGACGGGAACAGTCCAACTGCGCGCCTGTCACGGCGCAACCGACCCATCCACCATTGTCCATCGCCTGCATTCAAGCATTCAATCAAGTCACCCTCCACAAATCCCAGATCTCGTGTAGTCTCTCCGCCCCAGGAATACACTGCTCGGCACCAGCATGGAAACCGCATTGGTAGCTGAGCCATCGTGGTCACTTGAACACGGTTTCGTCGGGCGCAACAGACGGGATCGACCTAATAAGTTGTTTCAACACCTGGTGCACTTCTGAAAAGTGCACATCCAGGTAAAAGTAGGAAAGTGATGTATCAATCGACGAGTTTGTGTTGTTGATTCGAACCCAATACAACACAGCTTGGTCAGATGGGTGACAAGGTCCGCACGGCCGCAGGGATAGCAACGATCGCTCAATCAATCAGCATTGTCGAGAGAATAAGGAGGTTTCGATTGGGTGGTTCAAAATAAAAAGGATTGGCGAATGGAGATTCAATTTCACCGAATGGGGCCAACAAACTGGTTGCAAAGACGTGGGGGGAAGGCAGAGCGGTTCAGATCGGTGAGGCCTAAGACGACACTTGGGGCGTAAACTGGGACTGGGGTTGTTTGTTTGTGGCCCAATCAGGACTAGCGGCGGAGGGCTGTCTTATCGATAAGCTTATATCATATTATGTAATATCTCCTGTCCCCCGAGTCTTGTAAGAGAGCATGATCGTTCCAAGGTTATGGTTATTCCTCTTAACAGTCATGGGCCTGTATATATGCATCTAGATGTCTTGAACTCAAACCCTGGGGTATCGTAGTAGCCAAATACCCGAAGATGTTTCCCTATTTGTTGCAACTATGAAAAAGCTGGAGCCGTAGCCGATCCATGGTTCGGTGTCGAACAACCCTGGTACTCTCGACAACAGAGGGTCTCTGACGAACTAGAAATATCTTTATTTTCACTTGGTTCAATTACATTATAATGACAATTAATCTTGAGGGCTACCTTCCAAGAGTGGATTACCCGGGGGCGTTGGATCAAATATCTAGGAGACAATCTTGAAAAAGAACTACTAATGACCAACCCCTACCTTTATAGATATCTATAACTGGTTCTAGTCTAAAAATCAGAGGTATAATTATACTACTCAGTAGAGAGATATTACCTGGTATCTAAGTAGAGTATAAAGGTCGATGACTCGCTGGATGTGCAGAATTTTGTACAATGGATGAAATATATATAATGTGGGTAAGCACCGTAGTACTTACATATTTCTACTCTTTGTTCCATTAATTTTCTTCATTTCGGCCTGCATATTATACAAAACCTCATGGATTGTTACTACTATGGGCTCAATACTAACATAGCTTGTAGATCAATTGGTTCGAACAAACTCCGCTCAACCACCTTATCGATTTGGTTTTTGATGACCACTACGGGCGACTAAGTATGCCA
>MUGJ01000142.1:50039-149291 GCA_008931945.1 Penicillium sp. BW_162_3FA
CAATTATTGTCTTATATATGCCCAGGCGATGAATGAAGCGGTGAGGTAATATCCAATGAGAGAGTTATGAACCGGTGGCATACTTAGTCGCCCGTAGACCACTCTAGAAAGCCCCTGGAACCCGGCAGAGACAACCAGCTAGCATTCCCCACCTAGGGAACACTGGGGTTCCCTCACCCACTTATGTGAGTTAGCCAGTTATATGATCACAAACACCTTAATTTTGCTTGGTATCTGATCGTAAACTTACAGAGCTACTCCCTAGAGATGCAATGTCATGATCCATGCACACTCCCTGATAGCATCGCTTTAGACAACCAAATCAAAAGCAGAACTAATTTAAAAGCAACATGAGCTACCATATCAACGGTGATACATAGAAAAATCCTCTACATAGTTATGCTGTTTTACTGCCTTCATATCGTCTAATATCACCACCAAAAAGCCTACCAGGAAGACCGCCAACAAGACATGGCAAGGCTGAAAACAAGGCCGGCTATTCTTGCTGTAAATTATTCACATTATACGTTGCACAAATTAAAAATCTGGGAAGTCGGATAGCCAATGCCATTTTACACTAGGCTGCCGGATTGGGAAATTTTCACATTCTCGGAGTGGCCATGGAATATTCAGCCACCACAAACAATTTACTGTTTTCGGATCACCCAACTCATCGACACCCCTTTACGAAGGCGTATAGGGGCCAGCGTTCAACCCCCCCCCCCCCTTTAGCGGAATTTTATGTCTTAATTCAGAACGGCAGAAAAATTAAAATACCTGAATTACTATTACATATGCCTTAATAATCAACATTGAAAGTACCAGTACCCTGATTCTGCTGGCGTTTACAAGTCCAAAAAATGAAGCTTTTAACCTCCATACAAATCAGGTATCTTCATTCTTTCTGGTGGTTGCAAGCCCCAAAGGCCATTATGTCAGAGCGCGCTCTCGCGAGAATGAACATATAAATAAAAAGGGATGCAATTGTTAATAATCTCATTGTGCGGAAGCTACTTCTAAAATATGCTGAGACGCATTCTGGCAGATATAAAAACTAATCATCTTCTTCATATGATATGCGAATAAGGTGAGACTGAATTGGGGTATTTGTGGTGCTTACTCGGAGAGCTTTCGATTGGTGTTGTCATTTCCATGAGACGTTGCGGATATTCAGCGGGGAATTGCTCGGCCAAGTTGATCTCTGGATCTTTCGTGACTGCGGCTTGTAGCTTTTTTAATACATGTTCATTGAACCTCGCGGGCTTTGGACTTGCTGGCAGGTTGAGCGCCCTCTAAGTCGAATGCCCCTTTTCCCACCATGTTCTAAGACGGCAATCTAAGGCCTCACGATAAAAAAAATAGAATGGAAGTCAGATCCGATAATAGAAATAACGATCTAGCATGCCTGAATAAGAGGGAGGATGAGTGAGAAAATAGAGGGTGCTTTGAGAATTGTCGCTGTGGTTTCTGGCACTGCGAAGGGGCAGAGCGCCCAGAGGACAGATGCCCGATCCCTCAGGCTGAACAGCTTAGTGTGCCTGAATTATATACCACTTTTGACACCGCTCTATAACTAGTTACTGTGTACTGTAAATTGAACTACAAAATGAAACATAAAGGCATGGGAGGTGAGAATAAGAGCACTGGTATAGGAGATGCTTGTACTCTAGCTTGAGGAGAGTCGTCGTTGGACGGGCCTGGAAGCCAGCCTTTCTGAGTAAGAGCAAGGACTCTGAGAGCGTCGGGACGAGGGATGAGTTCAACGAGATTAGGCCTATAGAGAACCTGACAAAAGTTTGAAATTTAGGTCTCCAAGAAGGCACTTTACATATGGTAACCGGGGGCGTAAAGAACCAACAATACTTTTTATCTTTAGCTCTTCTATTGCTAGAGGAGTCACACTGCATTGACGGTTTGCTTTCTGGATTTCTCGACATTAGGATTAGTCACTGGGCACAAAAGGTGTCATCCAGCCTCACTTGGTTCTTACTCTTCATAAAAATCCTCCTCACCCAGTTCTCAACTGGTCTCACATTTGTATCAGTTATCGCTTACTCTCTCTATATTTGATATATTATATGACTATGCCTAGTCCTGAATTTGGAAAAATGGCAAGAAGACAGATTACTGATTCTTGCCATCACTCAGGCATCTCAGGTATTGTATTGCCTAGGAGATTCTCAACGTCGCGCCTTCCTTATGAAAGCGCGGTTGCCGTCTTAGGCCTAGAGGGATTACTATTCAAAATTCCTCCCTACAAGATCGGCTCTTCTTTGTTATGTCTGCTTCCACAGTCTCACGTTTGAAATTCCTTCAGGCACATTTGAAAGGTACGATCGCTTCAACAGCATAACAAGGAGCTATCGAAATCTGACGAGTCGCTTCATAGCTTGGCCTAGCATCCCATACCTCCTTACTCAGATAATATATACCACAGGAGACTGTTGAAAATGCTAGAAAGGTCCTCGACTACTACAATTGTAGGCTTTTTGGTCGAATGGGAAAACTCCAACAACGACCTCCAGAATAACGCCAAAAGTGAACCCCCCCCTCTCCCTTTAATGTTCCGCCTCAGCTGCCTCTCAACCATAAACTGACAAGGGAAAAGTGACAGATAAACATCAAATCCTGGCTGAGTGACGGTGAACTCGAGGAGCGCACCCAGCTGATACGCCGCCAAGACAGGCGGGCTCGCCGTCGCGCCGAAATCACATACATCAACCAATATCATGCTCTGGGTGGGCATGATTATCGATCGGTTTGCCAATACTCACCAGGCACCCGCAGTGGGACGTATTGGTTGCTATTGAACTGTGCATATGGGTACTTCTACACGAGATGGCCAACTTGCAAATGGAGGAGTCCGTGGATTTGGGAGGAATGTCCAGGAATTTTCGGAATAAGGTCTCTAAAAGACAATGTACATATATATGCTAGCCTAGGTAGCCGGTCTAAGGTACCCACAATACCCCAAATACCTAGTGCTTTAAAGTGCTATTCTTGATGGAGTCGATAAATATTGATGAAAAAGTAAGTATTTTGATGATTCAGGGAGAGAGAGAGAGAGAGAGCTTCATAACCTCATGGCTACTAGGAGGGGAAAAGAGAAGAGGAATAATTATGATCTATTTGCTATAGCAAACCAAGGGTGTTTATACCCTGTAAAAACTATCCAAAAAAGACCCAGTCTGCTAGCAAACAAGCAGCTATGAGATGATCCAACAAGATGCCTTCCCAATATCTATGATCGGTGGTAGCTAGAGCCTCAGCTTACTGAGAGTGCTAACATCGTCAGCGGCGAGTGCTAAACTGTGATGATCAAGGTTGATAAGGCTTGGAAGGAATACACTATTCGAGTTCCAGATACCCAAGCCGATCAGGTCATTTCTGGGTATTCTATAATGAGATACAAGGGTTCTCAGAACACCAAAACCACCCCGTATAGACTGCTGGTCAACGTGTTGCTCGGGCAACGAGCGCTCCACCTGTTGGTTAGGTTTGAGATATGACTTGTGTTCTAGTGTTGTTTTTGTACTAATATTTTGTACTTTTCTTTTATCTGGCCATACATAGAAACAGCTGCCATAATATCTAGGATACCATTCAGTTCTGTTTTGTTTGTTATCATCACCTCTTCCTATTGCAAAATACAGTCTGTTTGCGGCCAGTTATCGAAGGGGCCCGGTCCGTTGCCAAAGAATGAGCTGGGTCCACTCGATCGATCGATGGCTTGAGAACATTTGGGTCGATCGTCCGATGAACCACGTGTGTAATTCCTGGCTTATTTCCATATTCTAACAATTGAGTGATGGTGTTGATCAATTTTCATTTGAATATATCTTATTGATGGCACAGATGTCACCAGAAAAATGAGAATGAGACCTTCTAGGCTGCGACCATCTGAAACGAGACTTAATGTCTCAGAATTTGAAGTTGGAGTCATGACGTATTGTAACCCCTACGATGATGCCTTCAGACGATCTAAACTTTCTTACTGATTTGCAAGGAATTTGTAGATACTGTCCATAGTCGGTTTCATGCATTCTAATTATGCTACATCGTGATGATTGTATGTATGTAGTGGAGGGGTGAATATTCCATACTGAACGCGATGTTCCTGTGGCTCCTGAAATTAAAGACAATTAAGCCTATTTAAGCCCTTCTATTGAACTTCGATGCATTCTTCGATGCATTCTTGGTCGATGTACATAGGGCAAGTCACATCACGTGATACAGGGATGCAGCGGCTGTAACCTTCCGAATGCAGCGACACCATCTCTTTTTATTGCAACTTCAATGTAATGTTTCTTCGAAATGGGTCTATTGTCTATGATTCCACTAGGGTATGTCAAATTTTGTCGCGGGAAGCTCGGCTCACATACCTATTCTAAATCCTGATTTCTGGAGTCAATGCTAGTTTTATCCGCAAACAGCACTCGGGCATCCGTGAACTAGCATCGGTTCGACGTTAGCTTTAGTAATTCAAAACCCATGATTCAGGATCCGATCAGGTTATTCAAGGAACCAAGCTTTCAGTTTGTTCCAGCCCAGGTCCACTTACGATCTACTCAGGCAGACATACTGAATCTTCCAGGGATTATTAAACCCGGCAGTAACGGTACCATTGAACCATTTTAGGAAGTATACATATCAATACCAGAACTACGAAAATATACGGATTTTCGCCGACTGCTGGGCAATAAGCCGTAGGATCATACGTTTCCCAATGGTTTCAGCTGGGTTACCATACCATAAAATCTTGTTTTACAAGAAAGAATCCGGGACCCAACCTCTTCCGCTTCCTATCTGGTTACTACTAAGACAATTGAAATTAGATAGTCATTTGTAATATGCCCTTGCCCCACTAAATGGAAAATTCCCCCGTCACATCCTCTATAAAGTATGATATCCGTCGATTTGCGCTTGATCTAAACTTTTCTTCTTTCTCCATATATTTCCGAACCGTTTATTTGCTATCGGGGAGATTATGGAAGGCCCCAGTCATGTGTATCTCTTCGGAGACCAGACTGCGGATTTCGACTCGGGCCTTCGTCGTCTGTTGCATGCGAAGAATGACTCGCTGCTAGCAGCATTCTTCCAAAAGTCTTACTATGCGTTGCGTAAGGAGATTACCTCGCTTCCACCATCCGAGCGTCAGCAGTTCCCGCGCTTTACCAGTATCGTTGATCTTCTCGCGAGGTTCAAGGAGTTAGGGCCAAACCCAGCGTTGGAGAGCGCATTGACGACAATTTACCAACTGGGATGTTTCATCCAGTAAGCATATTTCAGGCTTTGATAGAGAAGCAATATTTGTAATCAAATTCGCTAACAACGTCTGTCAGCTATTACGGCGATTTGGGTCATGCCTATCCATCGGGCGATGAGAGCTGCATTATCGGTCTTTGCACCGGTCAGCTCGCATCTGCAGCTGTGAGCTCTTCGAAAACGATCGGAGAGCTCATTCCAGCTGGCATTGAGACCGTGGTTCTTGCTTTGCGACTTGGAATGTGCGTCTTGAGAGTACAGGAGCTCATTGAACCAAGCAAATCGGCAACATCAAGCTGGTCTGTGCTAATCTCTGGCATCCGCGAGCCCGAGGCTCAGGATTTGATCCAACAGTACGCAAAGAAGAATGTGAGTCTATTTCTCAAAAGCAACTTAAAATAAAATAGGACCATTGTTAATATCTTCAAGGCTTTGCCCCGGGTCTCCCAGCCTTATATCAGCGCAGTCAGCCCCAATGGACTCACGATCAGTGGCCCTCCGACTTTCCTGAGCCGTTTCATTGAGGATAGTCTCTCGAAGGAGCACAAGCCTACACGAGTTCCAATCCACGGCCCGTATCATGCCTCCCATCTGTATGATGATAGGGATATTAACCGCATTCTGGAATCTTGGCCCACCGAACAGTTCGCGAGCTACGTTCCTCAGATCCCTGTTCTGTCAAGTGAAACTGGCGAGGAATTTGAAGCTGAAAGCTTTGAGCAGCTGTTGAGATTTTCCCTTGAGGAGATTCTGCAAAGACAGCTCTGCTGGGATAAGGTCATCGAATCTTGCCAGTCAACCTTGGAATCCGCCACAACATGCACTCTGTTCCCAATTTCCAGTACTGCAACCCAGAGTCTATTCAATTCATTGAAAAAGGCTGGAGTTTCCAATCTCGAGGTTGACAGCACAATTGGTGATGCTCAGAAAGATTCCGAGGGGGATAATAGAACTGGTCGTGCTGAGCAGTCTAAGATTGCAATCATCGGTCTGTCAGGAAGATTCCCAGAGTCCCCCGACACCGAGGCATTCTGGGACCTTTTGAAAAAAGGACTGGATGTTCACCGCGAAGTTCCCCCAGAGCGATGGGATGTCAAGGCTCACGTCGATATGGAAGGAAAGACAAGAAACACCAGCCAAGTTCAATATGGATGCTGGTATAACGACGCCGGAATGTTTGACCCTCGATTCTTCAATATGTCTCCCCGTGAAGCACTTCAAGCAGACCCCGCTCAACGCCTGGCACTTCTTACTGCTTACGAGGCGTTGGAAATGGCAGGCTTCATCCCTGACAGCACTCCCTCTACGCAGAAGAACCGCGTCGGTGTCTTCTATGGAATGACCAGTGATGACTACCGTGAGATCAACAGTGGTCAGGATATTGATACCTACTTCATCCCCGGCGGTAACCGTGCTTTTACTCCTGGTCGCATCAACTATTATTTCAAGTTCAGCGGCCCTAGTGTCAGCGTGGATACAGCTTGCTCTTCAAGTCTTGCGGCAATTCATGTCGCCTGTAACTCCCTGTGGAGGAACGAATGCGACTCTGCCGTGGCCGGTGGAGTCAATATTCTGACAAATCCTGACAACCATGCGGGTCTTGACCGTGGTCACTTCCTCTCAAGGACCGGAAACTGCACCACCTTTGACGATGGCGCTGATGGTTATTGCAGAGCAGACGGAATTGGCTCCATTGTCATTAAGAGACTTGAGGATGCTCAGGCAGACAATGATCCTATCTATGGTATCATCGGAGGGGCTTATACCAACCACTCAGCAGAGGCTGTTTCAATTACTCGACCTCATGTAGGAGCGCAGTCCTTCATCTTTGACAAGCTGCTCAACGAGTCCAACAGCGATCCAAAGGAGATTAGCTATATCGAAATGCATGGAACTGGTACCCAGGCAGGTGACGCAGTGGAGATGCAATCGGTTCTCGATGTCTTCGCTCCTGACTACCGTCGTGGTCCAACTCAATCCCTTCACCTCGGTTCAGCGAAGTCAAACGTTGGTCACGGAGAGTCCGCTTCTGGTGTCACAGCTTTGATTAAAGTCTTGATGATGATGCGGAAGAACATGATCCCGCCTCACTGTGGAATTAAGACCAAGATCAACCACAATTTCCCGACAGACTTCCCTCAGCGCAACGTCCACATTGCCTTGGAACCTACCCCCTGGAACAGACCGAATGGTGGCAAGCGAAAGAGCTTCGTTAACAATTTCTCGGCCGCCGGCGGCAATACTGCTCTGATGGTCGAGGACGGCCCCCTCGATGAGGAGAATGTGGTCGACTCCCGGTCTGCCCATCCTGTGCTTGTCTCTGCCCGGTCTCAGTCTGCGTTGAAGAACAACATCTCGGCTCTCGTGCAGTACATCGACACAAACAAGAACTCTTTCAGTTCCAACGATGCTAGTCTCCTTGCCAATCTGTCTTACACAACTACAGCAAGGCGTATCCATCATCCCTTCAGAGTGGCTGTCACTGGATCAACTCTGGATGAAGTCAGGAGTGGATTGGCTCCTATCGTTAACCGAGACAGCATCAGCCCAGCTCCTGTGAATGCACCTGGAATCGGTTTCATCTTTACCGGCCAGGGTGCTCAGTACGCAGGCATGGGACGCGAACTGTTCGAGAGTTGCTCGCAATTCCGCACCCACATTGAGCACTTGAACTGTATTGGTCAGAGTCAGGGCTTCCCATCTATTTTGTCTCTAGTCGATGGCAGTGTTCCAATTGAAGAGCATAGTCCGGTGGTTACCCAGCTCGGAACCACCTGTGTGCAAATGGCATTGACCAAGTACTGGATGTCTCTGGGCGTTTCCCCTGCCTTTGTCATTGGCCACAGCCTCGGCGAGTTTGCCGCCCTGAATGCGTCCGGTGTCTTGACAACCAGTGACACGATCTACCTCGCTGGGCGCCGAGCTCAACTTCTCACTGAGCAAATCAAGGTTGGAACCCACGCTATGCTTGCTGTCAAGTCTTCAGTGGCACAGGTTAAGCAGTTCCTTAATGAGGCTACCGAGGTTGCTTGTATCAATGCGCCCAGCGAAACCGTTATCAGTGGCGCAAGCGAGAAAATTGATGAGCTTGCACAAACCCTCACCAACGAAGGGTTCAAGGCCACCAAGCTGAATGTACCATTTGCTTTCCATTCGGCTCAGGTTGAACCTATTCTTGAGAGCCTTGCTGAAATTGGAAAGGGCGTCAACTTCAACACGCCCTCTATTCCATTCGTATCCGCTCTTCTTGGAGATGTCATCAATGAGACCAACAGCGAGTTGCTTGGTCCCAACTACCTTACCCGCCACTGCAGGGAGACTGTCAATTTCCTGGGTGCTCTGGAAGCTACCCGGCACTCCAGCCTGATGAACGACAAGACAATCTGGGTTGAGATTGGCTCTCACCCGGTCTGCTCTGGGATGGTCAAGGCAACCTTTGGGCCCCAGGCAACTACAGTGGCATCTCTCCGTCGCCAGGAAGACACGTGGAAGGTTCTCTCAACCAGCATCTCGGCTCTTTATATGGCTGGTATTGAGCTTCAATGGAAGGAGTATCACCAAGACTTCACCGCCGGACACAAAGTTCTCCCACTTCCTTCCTACAAGTGGGATCTCAAGAACTACTGGATTCCTTACACCAATAACTTCTGTCTGCTCAAGGGGGCACCTGCGGTACCAGTGGCTGAGGCTGCACCAGTCGCCGTGTTCTTGTCGTCAGCAGCCCAGAGAGTTTTGGAGACGAGTGGTGACAATGCGTCGGCATCTATCGTCATCGAGAATGATATTGCTGATCCCGAGCTCAATCGTGTCATTGCAGGACACAAAGTGAACGGTGCCTGTCTTACTCCATCGGTATGCATACTCCCAATTTTTATTCTTAATGTTCTGTTTGCTAATCGAACCCCAGTCCTTGTACGCCGATATTGCACAAACTCTCGGCGAATACCTAGTTCAGAACTACAAGCCCGAGTGGAAAGATCGCGGCTTTGATATTTGCAACATGATGGTCCCTAAGCCGCTTATTGCCAAGGGGGGCAAGCAACTCTTCCGCGTCTCAGCCACCGCAAACTGGGCCGAAGAAAATGCCAATGTTCAGGTGTGGTCTGTGACCCCAGAGGGGAAGAAGATACTCGACCACGCCAGCTGCAACATCAAGTTCTTTGATCCCAGTCCTTACGAGCTAGAGTGGAAGCGCAGCTCTTACCTCATCAAGCGAAGCATTGAGCATCTTCAAGAGAGCATGATATCCGGCCAGGCTCACCGCATGAAGCGAGGAATGGTCTACAAGCTCTTTGCTTCTCTGGTGGACTATGATGAGAACTACAAATCCATGCGCGAAGTCATCCTCGACAGTGAACAGCACGAGGCTACCGCTCTGGTCAAGTTCGAGGCCCCGCCGGGCAACTTCCATCGCAATCCATTTTGGATTGATAGCATCGGTCACTTGTCTGGTTTTATCATGAACGCTAGTGACAACACCGATTCAAAGAACCAAGTGTTCGTCAATCATGGATGGGACTCAATGCGATGCTTGACGAAGTTCGACTCCAGTGTCACTTACCGCACCTACGTGAGGATGCAACCCTGGAAAGACTCCATCTGGGCTGGTGATGTCTATATGTTTGAGGGAGATGATATCGTTGCTGTGTATGGTGGTGTTAAGGTATGTTGAACAGTCGTCCGAGTATTGTCGAATGAAACACTAACAGAATACAATATAGTTCCAAGCCCTGGCACGGAAGATCCTCGACATGGCTCTTCCTCCCGGTGGAGCCCCGGCACCCAAGCCAGCTGCCAAGCGTGTTCCTGCTCCCATTGATGTCCAGAAGGCAAAGCCTACCGCTACCAAAAAGGCTTCCCCTTCACCAAAGTCTGCACTTCCAAGTCTGGCTACACGCGCTCTTGCAATCCTGTCTGAAGAGGTCGGACTTTCAGTATCTGAGATGACTGATGATCTCAACTTCGCTGATTATGGAGTCGACTCTCTGCTCTCGCTGACTGTCACCGGGCGATACCGCGAGGACATGAACCTCGATCTTGACTCCACTGTCTTCGTAGATAATCCAACTGTCAAAGACTTCAAACATCTGCTAGCTCAGATGGACCCTGGTGAAGCCAGTGATGGCTCAAGCAGCGAAGGTGACATGTCCTCGGCCGCATCCTCTACCGACTTGTCGTCTCCTAACACCAGTGGTATGCCAACGCCGGCAAATGAGAAGTCGATGACACACGGATTGCAGCAGGAAAATGACAGCATGAGGCAGATTGCCTCCATCTTGGCCGAGGAGATCGGTGTTGTGCCCGAGGATCTCAAAGGCGATGTAAACCTTGCTGAGATGGGTCTGGACTCCTTGATGTCACTCACAGTTCTCGGTAAGATCCGTGAAGATCTCGATCTCGATCTTGCTGGAGAGTTCTTTATTGAGAACCAAACACTCGATGATATTGAGACTACTTTGGACTTAAAGCCCAAGCTCGCTCCCGCGGAGCCAATCAGACTCCCCGAACAAATCCCTGTTCAAGCCCCGGTCGTCGCGCCCAGCACTGCTCCCCAGCACCCACCAGCCACTTCGATCCTTCTGCAAGGAAACCCAAAGACAGCTACCCAGAGGCTGTTCTTGTTCCCTGATGGCTCTGGTTCTGCTACCTCCTATGCTACCATCCCTGGAATTTCTCCCGACGTGTGTGTCTATGGGCTGAACTGCCCATACATGCGCACCCCCGAGAACCTCAAGTTTAGCCTGGACGAGCTCACAGCTCCTTATGTTGCTGAGATTCGGCGCCGCCAGCCCACTGGCCCTTATAACTTCGGTGGCTGGTCAGCTGGTGGTATCTGTGCCTACGACGCCGCGCGCCAATTGATCTTCGAGGAAGGCGAGCGAGTTGAGCGCTTGCTTCTCTTGGACTCACCCTTCCCCATTGGACTGGAGAAGCTGCCTCCCCGTCTTTACAGCTTCTTCGATACGATCGGACTATTTGGGGAAGGCAAGGCGCCTCCACCCAAGTGGCTCCTTCCTCACTTCCTGGCCTTCATCGACTCCTTGGACGCTTACAAGGCGGTTCCATTCCCCTATTCAGATCCCAAGCTAGCCGACAAACTCCCCAAGACCTTCATGGTCTGGGCCAAGGATGGTGTCTGCTCTAAGCCAGGTGATGCCCGCCCTGCACCAGCTGCGGATGGTAGCGCCGATCCTCGTGAGATGCTCTGGTTGTTGAACAACCGCACTGACCTCGGTCCAAATGGTTGGGATACCCTTGTCGGACCGAAGCATGTTGGCGGTATTACCGTTATGGAGGATGCCAATCATTTCACTATGACTCGTGGCGAGAAGGCCAAGGAGCTGGCTACATTCATTGCTAACTCTATGGCTTCGGTGTAAACACATTGCATCTTGGCGCTGCGACATGTCTATTTCCTGGAGATTTGGACATGGACCCCTTTCTCTTCTTTTTATCTGTCCATTCTGTATGCTGCTGCTCAGGACCAAGTTCTTTCTTTCCTCCCCTGTCTTATTATCTCAGTGTATACGTAATCCATAATTTTGTGGCCATTCGCTACTTCTGGGTTACATTTTAATTATCAAATATGAAATTCAGATTGCTTGTTTTTACAATTGGAAGTGTTGGTTGTATTTTGAAGACATCGATTGAACAGATGGGTAAACATTGAACACCTTCCGTCCCTGGAAGGCCGGACAGAGGTGCAGCCTAAAAATCGAACAAAAACACTAAGATATCTGTCATTGCAGCTGTGGCGAAAAGAACTACCAGGAAAATCGAATGAAGCAGCAGCACTTGCTTGGAGATGACACAAGGCTCAGATACCGTTGCATCCGAGACCCGCTTTACTCTCGCGCGAAAGGAAAATCGCTCATGAGTCGCAATGGATGGAACGCCAGGAAGATGCAATGTCGTAACGAACGGATGAAAGGAATGAAGATCTAGCTAATGTGATTGTGAAATGTTTCGCAAAGAGCAGATGCCCTGTCTATGTATCGTGCCTAGACGTCATAGATTGGCCGGGGTGAGAAGAACGCGCGCCAAGAACAGGATCAATAAGAGGAGGCGTGGGAAGAACGGGGGAGATTGACCAATGCTCTTAGAAAGGCATCTCTGAGCTGTATCGTAGTGCACTGCCCCTACCTCCAAGGCCGCCATTGCCGTTACCATTGTGACCAACCCCGGGGCTGGTCGGACGACTGCCGCCCCACTTGGGGCTTCGTGGTTGAGTGCTAGTCGAGCGAGTCGAAGGACGATTCTTCCGGATTTCACGAAGCTCATCTTCCTTCCTGCGTAGGAATTCGTCGCGCGTAGCGAGAGTCAACTCTAGCTCTTCAATCCGAGCTAGATGACGGGCCGACTCATCCTTCATGTGCAGCTCACGAAGTTGGACGGCATTGCTTTCAGCCTTGCGCTTTAGTTTCTCATTCTCGGCGGCCAAAAGGCGGCTTTCTGTGCCGGACTGAGCGGCCGCTGTAGACGCAGTTTGATATTGCTCTCGCATGTACTCGGATTGATTTTTCTCAAACTCAGCCTTGCGCTCAAGGTTCGAGTTTTCTTTGACCAGGCGGCGGATTTCCTCGTGTGCTGTCTCCAGTTCAGCAGAACTGCCACCGCCATTTTTGAGTGCTTGTCTGGCTTCGTCGAGCTCTCGCTTTAGCTCTGTTCGTTCTTCTTTCAGACTAGAGATAGTCTCTTTTTGTTTCTCGACGCGCTCTTCCAGAGACGGCTTGCTTTCAGTCACGCGATCACGCTCTTGGCGAGTGGCGTGCAGTTCTTTTGTCCGAGTCTCGTAACGGTGTTGTAGAATACCCAGTGACTTCTCCATTTCTTGGAATCGAGAATTTGCCTGAGCAAGCTCGGCCTGCAACTGGGCCTTCTCACTCGCGTGAATTTGTTTCATCTGGATAAGATTCTTTTCTAGTGATTGCAAATCACGGTCCAATGTTTGACTGGGAGGCTTGGTTGATTCAGTCAACTGGCTGTTCTCTTGGGTTCCGACTCGTGCACGCTTCGACGAGTGTTCCTCGGGTTCTTCGTCCTGTTCCGAAGCGTTAGTTGAATTCAGGTCCATCAAAATGTGGGATCCTTACCAGAGTGCGTTTCTGGGCCGGCGGCATCGCCTCGTCAGAGGAAGAGCTGTAGCACTCTAACTCCTCTAGAGACACAAGATTCAAAGGCTCAATGGTAGGCAGTGGCCAGCCAGCAACACTATCTAAGAGGTATCCAAGAATCTCTTCGGCATCTTCATGTACACCGAGGGCATCATCCTGGAGATCACCGACCTCGTCATGGAGACGGGCAATGTAGTGCACAAGTAAACGCAATCGATCGGGCTCTGGTGAGTCAGGTAAACAACGTTCGATATGTTCACTCGTGTTGGCGACAAGAAACCAGATGACGGGAAGCAAGTTCCCGTTTCGGGCATAAGTCGTTCGGAGGTGCTGCACGGACGGACTTCTGGGTCTAAAATACGAATCCAACGCGAAAATAGCAGACGGTGGCTTGTAGAGTTCACGGGCGGTCTCGCTAGAATGAATTCCAAAGCTGAGCGACCCCTTGGCTAGAGAAACTTCCAGGGCGCTGCCCATCTCTCCACGGGGCCGGGTGTATGCAAACCCCTTCCCTTGGAGATAACGCTCAATAACTGTCTGTTTCTTCTCGTCTTGAACAGCAATAATAATATGGAGCTCGTTCGTACCTATAATCTCTATGAGATGACCGAGTAGGAGAAACTTTGCACTGGAGTATTCAGCCCAGGATGCCTCTTTCGCAAGGTCGGGATCAGCGTCTTTCAAATGGTCGGAGATGTTCAAGTCCGGATGGGTCGAAACATTGCTCAACCGCCCTATGACCTCTCGCATTTGTGAGTGTAAAACCTCTCGCTGTGCATACGATGTTAGCAATATGAATTATATTTCAAGAAAGATTCTCCACCTACCTCAGGCTCAGAAACTTGATTATTCGACTGAAAGCTTTCGAAAAACTGGCGTATGCTTGCAGCTGCATCCGATAGCACTCGTTCGTAGTCATCCTTCACGCGAGAATCCATCGGAAGGGTGACAGCAAATTCAGATGGCCCAAGGTGGACTGACCCGGGCGCAACCTCGTCATCCATGCCGGCGACGGTCAACGCGCTGGGGTGGATAGTTTGCAGTGAAGGTTGACTCATATGGCCTCCGTGAGCTAGTTCTGATGGTGGTAGTAAAGGTTCAGAATGGCCATGGTGGACTGCGGTATGTGAATGGGAAAAGGAATCTGTGTCGGGTCTGACACTAAGTGGTACAGTTGTCTCGGGGACAGGCATAGGGATCGAAGCCTCAATATCCCCCACGGAAGATGGAGTTTCGACGGCGTTGGCTGTTTGCGATAGTTCAGATGGATTCTCTTCGCTGAGTCGGGCCCAGGCGTTCCGCATTTTTTCCGCGGGAGTTGACCCTGGCAGTTGACTGTATCGGTCCAAAGGGGCATCGGAGAGAGAAGGATCCGATGGCTTGGGCTCTTTGTCTGCCATGATTTCGGTAGATGGTCCTTCTTCCACAAGATTCGAAAATGAAAGTGTCGGTCGAGTAAAACGTTCAGCGCTGAGATGTTCTGGACGTTGTGACAAGTGTTCAAAAACTGTCTCTGGAATTGAGCTTAGATAAGTTGACTGGACAAACTCGCAGTCTGTGAAAATGTGAGCAAAATGTCCAATTTTACGCGCATGTGATACTACCTCTGACGATGCGACCAGACGGGCCAAGAGGTTGTGAAGTGAAATGGCTGTGAGACAGAGTATTATCAAGAGGAAAAGAGCCGAGGCACGAGAAATCAGCTCCTGAGCCTGTTGGATGAGCAGGCGTCTCCGCTATTTCGGAGACCTTGGAGCTCAGTCCAAGACCCGGCGTGTTCGGGTGTGAGAATCGAAGAACGTTGCTGATTTCCGCAGAGTACTGTTGATGCGATGAGCAGCTATCAACCGAATCGTCCGTTGAGTCACAAGTTGGACTAGGCTGGTGCGTACTGACGTCGTTCCACTCACCTGCTTGCAGGTATTCAGGCGGAGTAGATGACTCGGGGACGTATTCAAAAAACGGGGCGTCCGCCTGCGAGCGAGAGTTTGTCGATCCAGCCGCTAGGGGTAGAGAAGAATCGGAGAGAGATTGGGATGGAGACGCGGTCCCGTAAAAGCAGCCTGAGGCTTCAATGTACTGGGATTGAAGAGAGTCTACTATCTCTGAAAGGCCCTCTTGTCGCACAAACAGTGATGAGGAAGCTCTTGAGTAATTATCAGAGTCAGCGTCACTCTGTTCGGTCTCGTTGTCGAAGGGCGTGCGGTTGCGGTCCTCTGGGCCTATGCTTGCTTCCGATGACGAAGAAACCTCGATGACACTAGGCGATTGAGTGATCCTCTCCCGTGTCGATTTCCTATTTAGCTCGCTTGATCGCCGAGCGTTCCGCTTGTTCCAGACCTGTATAGCAAGCTCACTCGCGTTCTCTTTGGGTTCCTAAACAAGCACGGCAAGCGCATTTGTTAGCACAAGCTCACAAAACAATTCTTTGATGCCGTTTATGTCCAGACATTCCACAGAGACTCACCCAAGTTGGATCGTAAGGACCCTCCCAATCAATAAGATACTCGGTGTCTGTTTCACGGAGGATACACTTTATAGGCCACTCCTGGTCGTCCGAATCACTACCGTCGCTGCTTTCACTGCTATCGCTTATAACCACAGTTGTAGCTGGAGGCCGGTCAGTATTCTTTCTGCGCTGACTATTGAGTTTCGCCGGGTGAGGCTGCTCCCGAAACATCATGTGCGGGCGATTGGTCTCGGGAGATGTTTGACAACATGACGGGGGTGAAATGAGAGTGTAGGCTCAATACTCAAGTTTAAGCTCATACGAGCTGCATTGATCCAAGACACATACAATTTTCAATTCTGGGAAACATCTAACATTTCCCAAAACAAAGCGAAGGTATATGAAAGAGGGTAAATGCCCGGCGCGGCGCGACGGACGGACGGATAGTGAGCCCGCTTCACGTGATAACGCTTATCGGCCGCAATCGATAAGAGTTGGGAATAGCGACATGTTGGTCTACGTTGTAGGCTTATTTGTCATATAATAATTTAAAGGTGCACGACTATTGTATTTCTAATGGATACATATAACTTAGATACAAGGTGAGATCAACAATGAATCAATGATCAACTTGTTGCCTCTTCCACTCTTCAAAGTCGAAACCAAGCTCTGCTAGATTCTTGATCTCGCCTCGCTCGTCACCTCGCTGTATAAAAGCACGCCTTATATCTGGGAAGTTGGATCGCATCCATCTTTCCCGCTCACCCCACCAAGTACCAAGTTTGCCTTGTCCATTGTTAGACAGTCCAGGTCGTGCCTCGGCCTTTTCCGCCCAGTCGTAGAGAAAGTTAAGGTAGTCAGCATCCTTGGGGAATGGAAGCAGGTGGAACTCCTTTCCATCTCCTTTGGCTTCAATCTCAGAAGCCTCCCATGCCTTCATCTCATCTTTTGGTGGAAGTGTAAGCCGCGCGGACCACACACGAGAGAAAACAGCAGCGTGGTTCTCAGCCATAGGGAATGGAATAACACGCTGGGAAAGCACTGGGAAGACGAGAGTTGGGTGGTCTATGTAAAACAACTGCTGGTAGACATTCATTGTTCGCCAGCCGTGGGTCACAGCTGGTGGGTTGAGTGAAGACAGGAAAGGATATGAATAGAAATATCCGGTGCAGAAAACAATGGCATCAACATGTTCCTCAATGCGGCCATCCGCAAACTTTATACCTCTGTCATGAGTTGTAGAAGGAAGAAACTCGACTATCTCCGGGCAGATGATTTTATCGCCATTTGGGGGTGCAGCCAAGTAGGATTCAGATAGTTGGGAGAGCAAAAGTTTGCCTTGGCTTACTTCATTGATTTGCCCACCAATGTCAAGCCCGGAAGCAGAATTTCCTACTACAACCACTTTCTTCCCTTCGAAAGGTTCCGGGGAGTTGTAAAACTTAGAGTGAGAAATGACACCTGGGTATGATGCATCCCAGGCTTGTATTCCCGAGATGTCGGGTATATAAGGGACCGTGAAATGACCACTTGCAACCACCACAGCATCATAAGTGTGGGTTGTGTCAATGCCGGTTGGAAGGTTCTTTGTTGTTAAACTCCAGGTACTTAGAGTTTCATCCTCGAGTTTCACTTCCAAGACTTGTGTCTCGAATTGAATGAGGCCTTTGACATCTTCGGCATAATCCTCCAGGTATTGCCTCACTGTCCGGTGTTTGGGGAAGAGCTGGGATTCCAATGGGAAGGCTTGATCCGAATAACGCATTAACTCCTTAGGGATGTTGGTTTCCAGTCGATCGTATAGCGGAGACACGAATGTTGCTTCACGCCCCTCAGCAGAATCAACCCATACTGGCTTCTCGACTGGCTCGTGAGGGGTTAACTGTGGGACAGCTGTTGAAATCCCTTTTTTAGAGGAACTCGGAGTGTAGTTCCAAACTCCTCCCACAGAGCTTCTTTGCTCGAAGACCTCGATTTGATCGAAAATTTTCTCGGCGAGCAGGTATCTGAGTCAGTCAGCATTGCCATGTTGGGGGCGAGTATGCAACAACCCCGCTTACTTGACTGCAGCAAGGCCAGACGGCCCTGCACCGATGACAGCTACTCGACGAATATGATTTGTGATCGCCATGCTTTCAACGAGCTCTTGACAGTTACGAGTAATCTATGTAGTTCGAAATTCGAGTTCAGTTGCGGGATACAACTCAGAAGTGGCCTGATGTTTAGTGATTTCACCATAGTGGAGCTGCGTTAGTTTACTACCTCACTTAGCCGGTTATGTACTGCTTTGCGATAACCCCGCTTTATCTGAGAAAGCACCGATTCAATTACATAGTAAAACCCTCAGCTGTCACGATATCGTTTCATCTCTTGCTAAAGATCGGGTAAGTGCAATAGGCCAAATACATTATGCTAGGATCGCACTTAATTAGCCTCCTAGGTAGTTCAAGTTGTCCAATATAGCCCTTTTACCATCTTAATCTATAAGCTGCTGAGTACAGCTATACGGAGCACTTTCATCTGGATGTATAAACAGAAATAGTAAGTTAGATCCTCGAAATAAGCCTTGTATATGGCTAATGACCTTTGTCTCTATACAAAAGCTCCAATATCAAGTTTATATATTCCTCTTCGTGTAGAACTACGTGATATACCACCTAAGTGCTATGGAGTCTCCAAAACAATTCTGTCTCGTTGTCCTCCTAGGTGACCATCAAGGTCCCCGGTAGAGTCTACTCCAAATCGATGCTATATGGTACAATTCTACGCATTATTTCGTTTTATTATGGAAGGAGATAGGCAAAATTAAGAAAATTGTCGAGAGCGATATCCTTAGGAGCTCTTCAATAATATAATCGCAAAAGAACTCTATATCGTATCCTACCATGTTATCTGGAACAAAATCTCTATAGGCATACTGCCGGTGTAGTTTGTCAAGGTCTTAGCCACTTTTGATGGATCTTCAACGCATGGTGGTTTGTATCAAAGCGACCTCAATACCACTATATCACTATACAAAAGGTGTACCCTCATATACATTGTATGTTATACATGGTAATACACGCCCGTATGCCTCTAGATATCGTCCTTCCGAAGGCTGATTCTGGTAGGACGCACACCTCCGTACCTTTGAAGAGCTTGGCCTACTCTTCTTCTAAATCTCTTATTCGTGAGCCCTGCCTGATATTAAAACCCGTAAATGCACCAAAAGCCCGTGTGTTGAAGGAAGTGTATTTCAACTCAAGTCTTCGGGCACCTTTGATCCGATTGCTCTCAGTTCTAACGGGCTCTCATAATACCTCCACTTCCACATAGGGATGCCAGCTGCGTACATCTCATCAATCTCAGCAAAAGTCCGTCCTCGTGTCTCGGGCAGCAAGAAAAAGGAAAACAGGAGGACCATAGCCATACATCCTGCGAAGATGAGATACGTGCGCGCCCCAAGATTCGCAGCATCAGATGAAGTGAGTTGCGGAACGACCAGTGTAGTAATGACGGCTGTTGCTTGTGCACAGGCGATCGTATAAGACATAGTGTGATGGCGTAGTTTGGGGGTGGCCATCTCAGAGGGCATCAGGTTTGACAAGGAGAAGAACGCCGACGCCCAGAAGAAATTCAAAATGAAGGATAGTACCGCAATAGCGATAGTAGCTTGCCTACTCTTCATAAATGCTAAGCCACCGGCTATAGTATCTATGACGAACAATATTCCTATTCCAACAAATGCCGTTGGACGTCGACCAGCACGATCGATAACAAAGGGCGCCGCCATAGTGCCAACTAGCGTACAACAGGACGCAATGATTGTCAAGGAGAAAGCGTCCCCGATGCCTAGGTCCGTTAGGAAGACTGTGGTGTATGTTGTCGATAGAATGACACCTGAGACCTGGTTTAGGGAGAAGAAAGAACCTGCGGTCAAGGTTCGCTGAAGATGCTGGCGCTTAAAGATAGACCAGAACTTAGTCTGAGTATGTAGCTCGTGCTCACTCTCCTCATTCAGTACTAGGAGGTGAATCTCGCTATCAACCTGCTCATCGCTAAAGCCCCGTAGTTTGCGTAGATTCTTTCTTGCTCGTGTTATATCACCCTTACTAGCAAGCCATTGTGGGCTTTCTGGTAGGATGATAGTTAGAAGGAGCAGAATGACTGGCAAAGCAATCTGGATAGCAAGAGGTATTTGGAAGGCCAAAGGTCCATTAATCTTCTCGGTTCCAAACACCACCACGGTCCCTACCACTCCAGCTGCGAGATTCAGAATGTTAGGTGCACTGACAGCTCGTCCACGAATAGATGCAGGTACCACCTAGTAACACCATTTAAGACCATTAGCGTTCTTCATTATAAAAGCAATCAAGACCTAGGTTCAAATTTACCTCTGAAATATATAGGGGGTAGGTTGCATTAGCCAGTCCTAATGCCACACCGTTGATTGAACGTCCTCCAATAAAAGATCCCAAATCTGGGGCAAAAACTTGGACCAGTCCACCTCCCATAGAAACAATATAAGCGACATACAATGGCAATTTACGGCCAAAGTGAAAGTTCAATGGTGAAGCAAGCAGACCGCCAATGACTGAACCGACTAACGGAAGGGAGAAGATCAAGCTCTGGTTGCTAGCCATTAGGGTATTGTGCCCAGTGGTTGGGTTCGGTCCTTGAAATTTAGCAACCTAGGTCTGAATGAGCTTTTTTCTATCTATTCTGTTATGATAAACGTCACTCACAAAAGGTGTCAATGCCGCGATAGGAGATATGATTTTGTCGTCAAAACCGAACAAGAACGCGGCGGCACCAAATACCGTGCAAGTAAATATTAACCAGGCATTGATTGCGTTTCCAGTTTGACGGTCATGCAATTGATCAATATGCTGAGTCTCGGCTGAGTTGGCATCATCTTTTCTGTTGGTGCAAGACATGATGCGGACGGAGTATGGGCCGTCAATGCCAGATGGGGTTTGTACGAGAAGGCCAAACGACGGGTCTCAGAGCATGATTGATATGTACAACTGTACTTCACGCCTATCATCAAGAGGCCCGGTCGTATACCTCCATAAAAATGAAAATAATGCCAAGACTCCTGAATCGGTTCGCTGGATTTAAACTTGGTGCGGGGTTTCTCCGAGGTTTCCCCTTCTATACAACATACGTCTACGGAGTATAATTATCCATACATAAATGAATCGCACTCTTCGTTGGTTTTGCTGATCTGCAATCGTTATATGTACTAGTATGACCACGTTACTTTGGTGCCCTTCAACACTTATGAACTGTACATCTTCATTTAGTGACGACACAACTACATCGTATTGATTAAGGATCCAAGCTGAAACTAAAACTTTCCATCGACGGAGCTGATGCGAAGTACCCTCATTCCACCCCGGGCAGTGGGAGAGAAGCTAATATCGCATCTAGAGAACTACTAAATACCTTCACAGCATCAACAAGTATCACTATAGTGCCTCGGTTATATCCTTTGGCAGTTGAACAATATACAAATTTATCTCGTCTGCTTCAATATCATATTCTCGATCTCCAATCCTTTTCTACTTGTTTCTCTGCACTTGATCTTTGCTTTGATTCTCGGATGAGATCTTCGTCTCCCTCGAATCCAACCTTCCAGCTCCCAAAGCTTGCGAAACTGTAGAACCACGTTCCCCAACAAAAGGCGAGCACTCCAAAGATACCGTTTACGCTCAACGATCCTCAAATCAATAGAGTTTAGCTCATCACCAATACCCAGCTCCTACAAATCATTTGATCCTTAATTAGTATAGTCATAATATAATAATGCCTCCACAAGCTCAGCTGAACTTAAGAAACACACGAGTCAGTACCCCTTGGTCCAATTTTGAATCAGATTGTTGACGATAATCTATAGTGTTTTACTGGATGAAAGATCTAACAAAGCATCACAGCTAATGAGGTTGGTAGTGGATGGATCACCAGGCCAATCAGCAATCCAAGGGGGTAATTTTGGGTTTCATAATACATAGATTACACCCTTCTCCTCATGTTTTTTACTGTCTTTTACTGTACCATTACCCGACGGAGCTTCAGCTTGTCAACTCTCTTTGTTGCACGAAATATTCCCTTACATTTTCCTTTCAGCCCTCGGTCTTCTTTAATCGCATTTTCATTAAACCCTCTTTATTTTATCTCAACTATTCTTCCTGTTGGACATGTGGACAGCTTGATAAAATAATAGTCGGGCCTGGGAAAACCGGCGCAATGAATGCGATCGAGCAGTCCCCCGAGCAGCCTCCCGCGCCGAATGCGCTGGCGCATTTGACTAGAGCTCCGATCGCTCGGCTTTCTCCTGACATCGAGAAATTGGCCGAAAAGTCATTTCTTGCAGCTGTGGCACTTGTGTGGCCATACTCCTCTTCAACCAAGTCTGTGAGCCTTCTGTTAGCGGAGCCGGATTTCCGCCTGAGGGGCGCCAAAGGACAAATCAAGGCCACGTTCCATGGGCGCGTCGCAGAAAAGGTTGCAGAATCGCATATCGGAATTGGGGATACTGTTTGTTTGGCCTTGAAAGATGTCAAGTTTGTCAGCAATGACGGCGTCCAGCAAACCCCGGGAAGGTCAGTCGCGTGGGATGCGCACTGGGAGAATAGCGTGTTTCTCGAGGTATGTCGCTTCCAAACTCGATATGTGTGCTACAGCGACTGACTCCTGTCTATCTAGATCTACCGGTCTTCCCAGCCCCCGTTGGTAATATCAGTCGAGCCGCAAGTGACAGCACCGCATGAAACCGAACTCGCACCGCCTACAACTCCTAGTGGGAAATCGATCAATCCCGAGCTCGACCTGCCTTCTAGTGCACGCCTCTGGGGATCACCGGTATTCCTTAAGTCTGCCCGAACCTCATTCGGAGGAACAATCCGCCCCACCTTCCATGCTTTTGCGGAGGAAGATGGATTTGTGCCCGGGAAAGGAAGAAAAAAGGCGAGATATAGCCTGCACAGGGAAGATTGGCGTGTTATCAATGAACCAGAGAGCCCGCATGAGCAAGAAGCCGCTGTGGATTGGGAACAGGCTTTGGTGCAATCTATCGACCAAGAGCTCGATGAGGCAGATTTGGCGAGTGAGCCTTCGGACGAGCCGATGACAGATGCTGCCCAACCTCCAACATTCACAGAGGATGCACCACAAGATCCGCTTCCGGTGTTCGCGAAACCTTCCCTTGAATTGACCGGGGGTATCCTTGAAAGACATGCCGGCGAGTCAAATGTTTTCTCTCATGAACAAGTTGATAAAGATGGAGCACCTCTACATCTGCCAACGGATACACCGCAGATTCGACCGATCCCTTCTCCGGGGCTGCCGATCCCTTCGCCCCTTGTATCTAATCATGTCGGCTCGTCTGGCTATCCCCTGCCATGGACTACGCCCACACAGTCCCAGGAGAGTCGATCTGTTCCTGTGGAAATGGGCACCATAGCAACACCCGCAGCATCATCTATCGAGGCCCATCACACCGACACCATTGATCCCATTCATACGGAAACAGTGGAACCAGTTGATCCGGATGTTGAACCCATTCAGCAAGAACATGTCTTGGATGCCGCTTTTGGCTTCCGCGATCCTTCGGCATCATATCCAAACTTAGAAGGTCTATCGGAAAAACAAGAAGTTGAGATAGTGAACGCCGAAGTTATTGAGGAATCAGATGTCGTTGATGCTAATGTGATCATCAACACTACCGGCGACGAAGCTCAAACGCCAAATGAGTCAGAGAGGAAGCATACCGTCGATGATATTAACCGTGACCATCCAGCACCACTTTTGGGCTCGGTGGGTGAATCGGATGACTCCTCTCCTGATGTCAACGATGAATCTGCTGCCGCTCAAGCTGATACGGGCACCGAAAATCTCGCCGACGAAGGTCAAGCATCGGATGAAACAGATGACGAACGTCTCATTGATGTCAGTTACCTATGGCGCGATGATTCAGCATCATCTTCGCGCTCAGAGGGCTTGGAAGATGAATCACTTGAATCCCCACAAGGGATCGATGGCTCAGATATTGCCGAAGCTGATCTTGGCATTGAAACTGTCAGCGATAATGTTGGATCTCACGAGGAACATTCTGAGCCAGAACCTCAGTCGGTCAACTATCCACAACCACCCACCGCGTTTGATCAGGATGCGATTGATGCTCTGGAAAGGATGATAACCGCTCGAGATGAGGAAGTGGAAAGGAAGAGAGACATGGAAGAGGAAAAAGAAATGGAAGACGACATGGATCGTTCACCCAGTCAAGAATACAGTGAAGAAAATCATGAAATGGCCAAGGACGAAGAAGTGTACTATGCGGAGTCAGTGGAAAATTACGATTCACAAGAGGATTATGAAGACGAGGATTTCCCCTGTGATCCTCGTTTGGAATCACGATTGGACCAAGATGAGTTCAGTGGTGAAGAGTCTGAGCAGGAACAGAACCTGACTGCGCAGACGGGAACCCAAGAAGTAATCGTGCTCGACAGTGACAGTGATGATGAGCCAATTTCCAATTATCCGGTAGCCTCAGCTTCGCAGTCAGCAGAACGAGAGGATCACTCACACCGCTTTGAATCTGAATATCCAGATGTCCCTCCAACTACAGCCGAGTTTGCAACGGGTGTACAGGAATATCCAGAGCCGTGGTATGTCGGTGGAGAGGATGGCTATCACAGAGCCGAGGAAGAAGATTCGGACATCGATGAGCGCCAAGAGAGCGAGGAAGGTGACGAGAGCGAAGACGGCGAAGAGCGTGAATACAACCAACAAGATGATCGAGTTCACGAGAGTGACATGGAGGACGACGAGCCGACCTCAGAACACTATGAAACGGACCATCCATCTGAAGTGGCCTCACCCCACCCTGAACAGGATGAAGACAAACAAATGGACGACGCGGAACTCATCGAAGAAGCTGACAACGACGAGGATCATTCTGCGGCCACACTTGGCGTAGAGAAAAGTGAAGAGCGCGAATACGATGAGCAAGATGACCGAGTTCACGAGAGCGACATGGACGACGACGAGTTGTCCCAAGACCACTACGAAATACCTCATCCATCTGAAGTGGTATCGCCCAACCCTGTGCAAAACGAAGATAAAGAAACAGAAGAGGCGGACCTCATCGAAGAAGCCGACCACGACGAATCCTACACTGCGGCCAACCTTGACGCAGAGAAACGCGAAGAGCGCGAGTACAATAAAGAAGATGATCGAGTTCACGAGAGTGACATGTATGATGACGAGTCGACCCGAGACCACTATGAAACAGACCATCTATCTGAAGTGGTATCACCCAACCCTGAGCAGGACGAGGATGAAGAAATGGAAGATGCGGGGCTCATCGAAGACGCCGACGAGGAGGAATATCATGATGCGGCCACAGTTGCCGTAGAGATGGAAGTGCCAGTTGATCAGAACTCTGATGAGGAGCAACCAGGCAATGTTGATCCAAATTTGCTTGATATGCCCGAATCATATCATCAAGGTCCATCCTCGAACGTCGAAAGTCATGCTGGGCAGTATCTCCCTGTGGACGGACAATCTGATTTGCATATCCCTTCATCTGCTGGAAATGCCATGGCCGATATTTTGTTGAAACGTGAATATGAACCGACTGTCGAAGGACCCGAAGGACCTGACGCCCTTGGCGGTCGAGTCTCGCCATCCATTGGGTCTTCCTTTGAGCACCAACTCTTGACCCCAGACCTCACCCAGGAAAATGCATCCACGCGTGAGCTCGTTCATGATATTGAAATTGAAACTTCATTCACGATCGAAGAAAATGACGCACCTGTTGGTCTGGATAGAATGTCGCAGCCTGCTGGCTCCCCGGAGTCCGACCAAGATGATGGTCTCGAAGCAGAACCCATAAAGGATATCCAACGAGAGATGCACGTTGATGGACATGATGATTCCATGCCCCGTTCAAAACTTGCTGAAGCCGCGGAACCCCCAGCAACCCCCGAACCTCACCGCTCTCTAGAGGTTGTGATCAGCACCGAATCCCCCAAAACACCGGCAGTTCCCGCTGCACAGCCCTCAGTACCTGATCGTAATGCCTCTGGACTGCGTAGCAAGCTTTCTTACTTCGCCCCGCTTGCTACACTCATTGATCACTACAATGCATTGGTCGATACCATCTCAATCGTGCACGAGGCTTCACCGATAACCCGAGCCAAATCCGGTTCGAAAGACTGGTTCGTGACTATTCAACTTACCGACCCCTCTATGGCTGGCACGACTCTTCGTGCTCAGATTTTCCGTCGCCACAAGGCCTCAATGCCATCGTTGGCAGAAGGCAACGCCATACTCTTACGCGACTTCAAGGTCCGGAGCCTCGACCACACCGTGATGCTTGTCAGCGTCGATTCCAGCGCATGGGCAGTATTCGACGGTTCGGGTCCGGATGCCGAGACGAACGGACCCCCTGTCGAATATGACGCACAGGAACGTGCCTATGCCTCTGGCTTACGTCGATGGTACTATGAAGTTGGCTCGGATAGGGTCGCAGACCATATGCTCCAGGCATCTATTGAGAGAGACAGCCAGGAGCGTGATATGACACCAAGCAGTCAAGTGCCAAGCGAGTCAGGGAGTCCGGATTCCAGGCGTGGCTCTCAGCGCAAGCGCAAAAGCAATCGAAGAGTCACTATTCACGAACTGCGGGATGGCACTCGGTACACCGAGGTCGGGTCTCCAAATAGTGGAAACAGCAGTGTTCACGAATTACGGGATGGCACGTTGTATGCCAATATTTGAAACGGCTGTCTTGATATCTTTGATACTTGACGTGGCATCTGTCACAATTCCCCTGTAACTACGAAGTGAAACAAAACAATTCACATGAACAAATCAATAATTTTCGGTGGTACTATGTACTCTCTCTCTCTCTCGTATATACATATCGGCATCTCTATTCTCCAGGAACAAATGCAGCATACACCTGTTTGTATCCCTAACAACTACCCAGACGGCACCATTTTACCCTCGCTTTGGTATAACATCACCCTCTCGTTCTTCATCACTTGACCACTTTGTGTCTTCTCATTCTGACCATCCCTATACAGAGATAAGAGCGGCATCGTCTCATTCTTCCAAGTGGGAATCCCAGCTGTGCGGGTCTTCCAAATAGTGCCTACCAATGTGACAAGGCCCAACAACCACACCAACACCGGAAGAATGATCCACTGCCAATGAATGGAAATGTGTGTCCTGGCCGACATTGCCTGTCCAGCAGTAGTGACATTTGAAGGCGACACGTTATCGCGAATAGCCTTTGACATAGCCTCAGCGACATTATCCATAGCACAGTGCATTTTATTAATAGTTCCAACGGGGCAACCCGTCACGTTCGCAAGAGCGATGAACTGCATCAAATCCGCCGTCGCGTATTTATATTGCTTGCTGTCAGGAGTGAAAGTAAAACCGAAAAGATCGAGCCGGGCCCGGCCAGCGAAGAAGTTTTGGAAAAAGTATTGGATCGCTAGGAGCGAATTCCTCTGTATCACGAACTCTTTGTTTGGCTCAACGCCCATCTCTGGTCCCCAGGGGGGATGCATGTGGTAGTTCTTGTGGATTGAGTCGTCGAAAGATCCGTTCTTCGAGATGCCCAGTGTTTCTTGGTGATAAACGCCCTTGGTGACGTTTGCGCGGAAGCTATGCACAACAGGTTCAATGCTGCATTCTATGGCTTCCCATTTGAAATCTTTTGAAAAGGGGTTCTTCCATGTCACTTGGCCTTCTGGTAGGTCATGTGGAGCGATAAGTTGGATAGCAGGGATGAGGCTTTTTGTGTAGATGAAACTCTCCGTCGATCCTATCACGATTGGCGTGCCCTTGTATGTATTTAACTGGAAAGCCGCAGAGATATTATTGGTGTTACTAGTGCCACCTTGAATGGAAACAGAGCATATGGGCTCGATTGAGGCAGGTCTCTTGTCATCTTGGTCATTGCATTCGGTTTTCAGTCGGTTTGTGATGTTGGTGCAGCTTGCCCTCATTTCCAGTGTAGCTATTGGATCCCAGGTACAGTTTCCCGAGCTACAGGAAACAATTGTCATGGAATTCAAAGATGCCATAGTGAGTAAGCTGACTATATGCACTATAGTGAACCTTTTTCTAATGCTCATCAATAGGCTGCTGATGTTGTCAAGGGGGAGTTTGATGAAACATACTTGTTTTACTGCGGCTCGTGATACATAGTCGTAGTCCGTTTCCAAATACGATGCGAGAGTGACAAGGATCTAACCCGGGCAACCGAATACGATCACATGTAGACATTTGAACAGGCAATTGAGTACCGAAAATGGGGGTCTATATACATACTGCCAGTATTGAGATATAGTGAAGGTCTAAATCCATCAATGGTATATATAGTGATGCGTTATCATAAGAACCATGATTTTATATCTTAGACTGCTTCTCTGCCGCAAAATATTCCGCGCTCACAGCAGCCTGAATCAACTGATTGGCAATGGCCGTAGGAGGGGGCAACCGCAACCCGCCCTTGTACTCCGGATCAGCCTGGGAACCCAAGTCACTTACACCAATACGCAGCGCCTCCTCCACCTCCTCAATCTCAAACCACCGGGCATCCTCCAACTCAGGATCGTGCAATAAGGAGATCGTCTCATGCTCGGGGTCACTGACCTGGGCAATAGCACCAATCATCAAATTAGCCGGATACGGCCAAGGCTGCGAGGAGTGAATAACAACGCGGGATAAAGTGACACCCGATTCCTCCCACACCTCTCTCCGCACAGCATCCTCAATCGACTCAGCCGGCTCAATGAAGCCAGCCAAGGTGGAATACCACCCTGGCGGGAATCGCTTGGAGCGTCCAAGTAGGATCCGCTTGCCGTCGGCGGAAACCACCGCCACAATGATAGTCGGGTCGGTACGGGGGAAGCAAAGGTTTGACAGCGTAGTACGGGTATTGCACTCCGGCCGTTGTTCCGTATTTCCCTCAGTTGCTCGTGCAACATCCGTCGGCGGACAGGCCCGCTTGGTTCCTGCATTTACGGGCAGAGTACGGTGGCCGCATGTCCCACAGAAGGTGTTGCGAGTATTCCAGTCCATCAGCGCACGTGCCTGTGCGTAGATAGCAGCTATCCCGAATTGGTTAGTTCCCTTTTACTAATCTAGACATTACTATTGCGTCTTCATACCTTCATCTGCGGAGAAGGACATGACAACTCGTGCCTGGAAGAAAGACAGTCCCTCTGCCTCCATGACACTGATCACATCCTTTGCTGCAGTCTGCTGTTCTTCAGGACCCTTGGGGGTCACATCGACTGCAAAATACGGCGTGCCAGAGTAAATCTTCCACGTCATACCTTCTTCCTTACGGCTCTCGTCCAGTCCAAGGAATATAAGGGTCGGGTGTGTCTTGCGCGAATCATAGTTCTTGATCATGTCTTCCTCGGATGTATCGAAAGTATCCCGGGGCACAAGCTTCCGCACATCGTCATACTTGGCATAGTGTAGCTGTGCCGGCGACGGAGTCAAGGGGGCTAGGTTGTTCAACAGTACAAATCGGGTCGAAGGGTGCTTCAAAGCCGCAGACAGGAACGGGTGATCAGAGCGTAAGAACGATAAACGGTTGATTGGAGAGCCTGCAAATGCTTTAGCTCTATTGCACCGAATATATGAGGGTTCCAGGAATTCTTACTGGAGAAGTAATTCACCGTCTCTTTGCCGAAGTGTCGGGACAACATGGAATCCGCAAGCATATGAGCTGGGGTGGGGATTTGAGGTGTCGTGCTCATTCTGTAAGAGCTAGATTGCCAACAATAAATGTCTAATATGGTAAAATATTAACAAGAATAAAAAATCACTTCATGAGTCTATATTCAAGGTATTAAGAAAGTGGAATCCCAGGAACAGCCCTGGAGGTGAGGAATCACATTAATCAGCGGCCTCGGGACATTTATCCATGAATACGAGGGCATTACACGTTTTTCTCGGATTTGACCCGATACTTCCAATTGGAGAGTAAATTATAGTAACTTACAGTCACACTATTACCAGTGAAGCGGGGGAATCTAAGCTCCCCACACACGTGACCACTTCTTTTGACTCTTATCGCCGACGAGCCTCTTTGCGAAGCACAAGATACGGACGTCACAGTCATACTAGGCATCATGGGGCACCTGGTCACTCTAGCAACATGGTAAAGCTAACTCACTTACTATCCGGATACTAGAGAACCTCACGCTAACTCGTTCTAGCTCTCTGAACCAGTGGGCTCTCGACTTTGAGGGCAACGCGGAGCGCATCATTGAAAGTATTCGGCAAGCTAAGGCTGCCGGTGCCACTTTGCGCGTGGGACCGGAGCTCGAGATTACCGGCTATGGAGTTTTAGATGGTTTCCTTGAGGGCGACACCTTCTTGCACTCATGGGAAATGTTCGCCCGCATCATCGACCATCCCGATTGCCAGGATATTGTGGTTGACGTGGGATTGCCGGTTCGCCATCGCAATGTGCGCTACAACTGTCGGTAAGTATCGCCGATGCAACTGGTATCGCATTAGCTGACATATCCTCTCACAAGTGTGATTTTCTACAACCGGAAGATCGTCCTGATCAGGCCGAAGATGTGGCTTGCCAATGGTTTGTTCAATTGCTCTTTATACTTCGGAAAATAGTTGCTAATATCATTCTTTTATTCTAGATGGTAACTATCGCGAGCACCGACACTTTACACCATGGCAGCGTCCGCAGGAGGTGGAAGACTACTATTTGGAATCAATTGTTGGAAAGGTTACTGGCCAGTACAAGGTTCCATTCGGTGATGCTGTTATCAGCACGAGAGATACATGTCTGGGTCTTGAGACATGTGAGGAGCTTTTCACCCCTAATGGGTAAGTTTTGAGCTCTCTGTGTGACTTTGGATGCTAACAGTTGATTCTAGCCCCCATGTTCCATATGGCCTAGCTGGTGAGTCTCAATGTCCAGACTACCGCGGTCATTGTCTAACGTGAATTAGGCGTCGAGATCATCTCCAATTCTTCGGGCAGCCACCACGAACTGAAGAAGCTCGACACTCGGATCAATTTGATCACCCAGGCTACCAAACTAGTGAGTGTGAAATAAAGCTACACTAGGATAACACCTTTCTCACACCTCACAGAGCGGTGGAATCTATCTTTATGCCAATCAGCAAGGCTGCGACGGTGATCGTCTCTACTATGATGGATGTGCTATGATTGTCGTCAACGGAGACATCGTGGCCCAAGGCTCACAGTTCTCCCTGAACGATGTGGAAGTCATCACTGCAACTGTCGACATCGAAGAAGTCCGCACATACCGGTGCAGCGCAAGCCGTGGAATGCAAGCTAGCAAGCAGTCGCCCTATGTCCGCCTTGATCTTGACATCAGACTTTCTCGTCGGGACGAAGATGCCGAGCCTAGCCTCGCGACTGCTCAGCCTATCAAGCCACGGTACCATCCTCCTGAGGAGGAGATTTCTCTGGGGCCCGCCTGCTGGCTATGGGATTACCTTCGGAGATGTGGAGCTGCCGGTTTCTTCCTTCCTCTGAGCGGTGGTATTGACAGCTGTGCCACGGCCATCATTGTGCACTCCATGTGTCGTGAAGTGCTCAAGGCAGTCCGCGAAGGGAACGAGCAGGTCATCAAGGATGTCCGTCGGTTGTGTGCGAAGCCAGAAGATTCAGAGTGGCTTCCTACCACCACCCAGGAAATTTGCAAGTAAGTCTTCTAATTGTTAGGCTTGTGTCGGGCCAAACCTTTCTATCGCTTAGTCTGGGTCAACATTGACCGATTCCTCCAGATCTATCTTCCATACTAGCTACATGGGCACACAGAACTCAGGCCAGGAGACACGGGACAGAGCAACTCGACTAGCCAGTGATATTGGTTCTTACCACATCGACTTCAATTTCGATACTGTGGTCACTTCTATTATGAATCTCTTTACCGTTCTCACTAACTTCCAGCCCCGTTTCAAAATGCACGGTGGATCTCCCGCAGAGAATGCCGCGCTTCAAAACGTACAGGCTCGCCTCAGAATGGTTCTCTCATATCTGTTTGCCTCGCTATTGCCGACTGTGCGTCAACGCCCTGGTGGTGGCGGCTTGCTCGTTCTAGCATCATCTAATGTTGATGGTAAGTCTTAAGCACACACCGTAACTCGTTGAACATCTTTACTAACCGTTATTACAGAATGGTATGCCAAATAGACACACCAATTTACTTCCTAGTAACTGACTCAACCCATCTAGTTTGCGAGGCTACCTCACCAAGTACGATGCCAGCTCCGCCGATGTAAGCATAATTCCCTAAGTTCAACACAACTTCTTTCCGCGACTAACCAAACCAATCAGCTCAACCCCATCGGCTCGGTGAGCAAAGTCGACCTCAAGAAATTCATCTCCTGGTCGGGCCGAAGCTTCGGCCTCCCAATCCTCGAAGAATTCATCCACGCAACACCCACCGCCGAATTGGAACCCATCACACATGACTACGTCCAATCCGACGAAGCCGACATGGGCGTTACATACGCGCAGCTAGGCGTGTTCGGGTACTTGAGAAAAGTTTCCAAGCTCGGCCCGTACTCTATGTACGAGAAGCTGCTTCACCTGTGGGGTAACGAGTACAGTCCGCGCGAGATTTACGAGAAGACTCGCCATTTCTTCTACTATTACTCCATCAACAGACATAAGATGACTGTTCTTACGCCTAGCTACCATGCTGAGCAGTACTCGCCTGAAGATAATCGTCATGATCTGAGGCAGTTCCTTTGTATGTTTTTCTCGTTTTTGGGGTTGTGGGGTTGTGCTAACTTTGGTTTGTGTAGACCCGCCGTTTACTTGGGCGTACAAGAAGATGGAAGATAATGTCAAGTACTGGGAGTCTAAGGGGTGGACTACTGGTAAGGGAGCGAAGAAGAGCGTTAAGGCTGATTAGATGTACATCGTGTGGGTTTTAGAATTTTCAAGATGTTTTGTGTACCTGGCTTAGGTCTTGTTTGATATTAAAGTCTCTATGGCAATTAAGATTGAGTAATATGTGGATGCTTCAAATATTTCCTATGAGATATGAAACTAGCTAGAATTTACTTCTCCACCTGGCGTGAGAAAGGCAATAATCGAATGTACAGAGCCGGGTGGGTCAAACCCAGGTTGGGAAGTAAATTGCAAAGAGATAGAGGGAACGCCATCCGGAAAACAGTGGAACATGCAAATCATAAATTGAGGGAACGCGCTAAAAAGGAGGTCATGTTAAAGGTCATAGCCAGGGAAGATCGGCATTCGTCGTAGAAATTGTCCAAACAGAGTCCTAGTCTTTCCAGAACCAACCGTTCTTCGGCTTGTCAGCCTCAGGTCTGGAATCCAAACCTTCCTGGGGACGAGACACCTCAACAGACTCATCAGTTTCCTCTCGGCCATCCGCGAAACGTCTTGTGTTGACAATCTTGCTCTCAACCGAGCCATCAGGAAGCCGCACGCGTTCCGTTCGAGTCATAGTGGAGATGACACGAGGCTGCGCTGGTTCCGAGATAGCTCCAGTTGGTTGGGTGTCGATTTCGGTCGGCGAATCCCTGGGTGTTTCAGGGACAGATTTCTTGTTCCCGCCAGATACAAGATCGATCCAATTCTCATTATCGTCATGGCTGTGCTGGTCTTCGGCCTTCGGAGGGCTGCGTCTGTATTTCTCAAGTTCTTCCTGTTGCTCCCGTCGCTCATCCAGGAGGAGACGCAGAAGAGGGCTTTCGGAGACACCGCGGAAGAATTCACGTTCGCGGTTTTCGATATCATGCAAGAACCGCTCGTACAGGTCTAGTTCGCTCTCAGCCTCCTTCGTATCTGTAGATTCTTTCTCTTTCTCGGGTAGAGATCGAGACCATGACCGGTCCTGCTCTGGGCCTGCACGACCAGATAACGTAACGCCAGACCAAGGGTGGCCATCTCTGCCAGACACATACTTCCACCTATCCCCCAAGCTGCCTCTCTTAACAAGCCCTTGTATCCAGTCCTTCCCGGACTCGGATCTCGCGACGGAGGCATTGCGATCGAGCATCGGCTTATCGTTCTCGAGTCGAAGTAAATCCTCAAATGCTTCTCGCCACTGCGGTTCAGAAGGGTCACGGTCGGAGTTGAGATGCAAAGATGACATGAGAGATGAGAAAACGCCCTTTTCCTGGTGCGCTTGGTATTGTGCTTGGCGTTCTAGGTGGAGAGGCGAGTATGGGCTGAACAGGATATACCCGATCGGCCAGGTCGGCGAGTCAGTGTCCTCAAACATATCCCGGAGAAGAAGGTTGTGGCCGGAGTGTAGGAGTTGGGATGCAAAAGGGAAGAACCGGTCCTCGAAGAAGCGGTCGAAGAAGGAATCGAGGCCGAAGAAGTCGGATGGTCCATTACACCACTTTCTCCACGAATCATCATTGTCAGGCCAGCGTGGTCGTGAATTATTTCCATAGTTGCGTGGATCATCTCCATCTCGGTTGCCCGGATAACCACTTCCACTTTCTCGGTCCGTTGGATAGCTGCTGTTGTCCATATTATCACTGGTTCTTTGACGAGACATTCGATTCTGGTAGCCGTGGTTATCTGCGAATATATCCCAGTGGCCGTTGTGAGGCTGAGTTACCATCGAAGGGAGGCCCGTGATAGACTGAAGCATGGTGGAGACCTGCTCATCGGCGTAGCGCCGGAAGGCGACGAACGGGTTGTTCTCATCATCAGGCCAGTCTTTCTGAGTCGAAACGTCCTTGCGGTTGATGTCTTCGTTGCCCATGGTTAATATGAGATCAGAGAATAACAATAGATACTACCTTGGTAGGCTGACGGAGGGAAAAGTGAAGAGATGCAGAGTTGAATACATGTTGGGGAGCCCCACTCGGCCCCACGTGATCCCCAATGTATTTTCGTTTTTGCATTGTTTTTTTCAATGTTTCGTTTTCTTCATGTGCCCTATTCCCCAGTGTGACTTTACAATATATGATACTCTGTTCTTCTTCCATTTTAATTCAATTCAATCCAAGAACTGTTTAACAAGCACACTACATCTTTACTCTACACAAACACAATTGCGTTGAGCCGCTGGCGTCATTGCAAGGCTAAAGCCCCACAGCAGCTAAAGCGGGAACCATAGTTCAACCTCCGAAGTATGGGGATAAGAGTCGAAAAAATACATTTTTGGAGAAGCATAGGAGAACTCCTGGGTTCCGTATCCTTTAGCAAACCATCTCAAAATACATGAACAGACATTTAAATGACTCTAAACCGGGAGCATCAATGTTGACTTGGGTATAATAGATCCTCAATAGTCAGGTGGTTTCATGTTCATTCCGTTGAGTATGCCTTTTACGATCTAGGTGTTGAAGATGAAAGACTCGAAGCACCCATGATCTTACCATCAGTGATGAGTTTATCGCCAATATAACCGAAGTTGAAGAGGCAGCGATAGAAGTCCTGAATGACTTGGGCCAACGTCCCTATTCTTATTATTCATTCCCTATCGATCTATCATTCGACTTAACTTCTTAACGACAGCTGATTCCAAACCAAAACGCAGCATTGCCCTTCACTAACTCGAAGTCTCGTCTCAAAGGCGCTTATGATGAACTCTACCCAAGTGTTCCGTCATGTTATCCTTCCGACTGAAAAACCTGCCACACACAGGACAATCGATTGAGCGCGGGAGGACATGCTGTGTCTCAATGTGACGCATCAGCACTCCCTTTCCAGAGAAGACGCGGCCGTATTTGCAGTCTTTCCAATAGCAGTTGAAAGAGCCATGGACTTCCCTGAAAAGGAAATAACATCGTTAGCGAAGCAATGGTATGGTATAGCCTGGCTCTTAACTTGGATAGTAGATTTCTCACTCCTTTTTTGGTTTGTACGTTTGGACGCAATCAGATGGCACCCTACCCTGGGGGTGTCTCTTGGTATTGGTGTTTATCTGAGATGGTTCGTCTTCTGTGGGAGGAGACGCCAATATAGTAGTGGAAATCGGACTGTGTCTGGTTGAATCTCTTGCCGAGCAGTTCCTAATGCCAGTGTCTTCGGCCGGGAAATTAATAGTATGCTGGTCGAATTCGTGCAAATTCAAATGAGTTGGAGCGCGAGGCATAACAAAGTCGGGATGCTGCGGTGTGGAGGGGTGTTGCGCTATACCATTGTATAGAAGATGGTTTCCAGAGAACATAGATGTATCTGCAGTCATTGAAGGATGGAACCGATGAATGAAATTATTTTCAGGATGACTCAAAACAACACGCCAGTCAAGTTCCTCGGGTACATTTGGAAGGTCCGTGGGGAGGTTGAACGAAGAGTAGGCCATTGGATTATAATGTCTATCACAAGTGAAGGATGATGGGTCTGTATTGGAAGGCTTTGAATTGTTTGAACTGACCTTCAAGAATTCTCGAGGTGAAAGGAAGAAAGCTTTATATGTTGTATACTCGAATCGGCTCAGGCAAAATCAGATTGACTACATGATAATCGATGCATATGCAGACATAAGATGGATGGCGTGTACCACTGCGTAGTAGGATATTTAAGTAGCCAGTTAGATGTCGTGTAGCTCATTTTAAGTCACCTTGTCAGGCATAGGGTTAAATAATAACAGCTTGGCATGCCCGGTTTCCCAACGCCACACTTTAGGTAATAATCACGGACTGTTCTCAGTGGATGAAAAGGGGTTGAAACTGTCACCGCCCTTTTTATTTTCCTTTTTTTGGTGGCTGTGACCCTCCGGCAATTTCGGGTCCCTTTGAGGGGGCCGATCTACCCGGTATAGCACTCCCCTGTTTTTGTTTTTGTTTTTGTTTTATTTATTTGTTTTTTTTTTTTTTTAAATGTTTGGTGCTAAATGATAACATTCTGGGAGGTCCAAACAAAAGAACATAAAAATACCTACGAAGGTGCCGTGTTTCCCATCTTACATATGCGCTCGGCCTTGAGGCTCCCATGCTTCATCAAACCCAGTAGAGCGAACCCACATCGGTTTATCTCCCTCCTCGACTGTCGAGTCAACGGCTGTCGAGCAGTTAGTTAGGTAAAAAAAAAATTGCACTCTCAGGTCTTGCTGCTTACCTATATTGCCAATCCGAAGCCACATATCTCCCTTGATCGGCATCTCGGGGTGTTTGCTCTCATATGGCTGGCAGACTTTCTGACCATGCGCCAAAGCCCGTGCTAGCTTGGCTAGATGTCCATCGTCACCGGGATGGGCGATGCTTCGCGCGAAGATCTGTGCCCAATCCTCCTTTATGGGATAATTGGCCACCTCATCCAGCAGAAGGTCTGGCGTTCCACGTGAAGTATACATCAGAAGATCGATGCGTCCCTTCCATTCCAGCATGCGCAGCTTGGATCGCTGATTCAAGAATGGGAGGTTGATAATTTTAGAAAAGAAGATGGACGAATTGACACAATGGATGAGGAAGAAATCAAGTCTCATCTCTCTGGTCGGACGCTGCGCGGCACTGGTATAGTAGACTGAGATAAATTCAGCAATAGCTCCTCACTCACATCCCTCAAACAACACTATCCAGTCCTTTCAAGGCTAGACTTACCGACTGTATTGATCATATCCGCCAACCGCTCCTCCACCTGATCCTCAGACACAGTGAATTGAGAAGCATACTTCAGCATCTGCTCCGGTGCTCTATGAAGCACCCCATCCATGATCTTATTACTGTCGGACCACTCCACACTCTTAACAAGAGCCTTGTCTGCCCGCATCTCATTTATGAGCTGGAGCGTCGACTTCTGTCCCGGTTTTCCAATACCGCCAGCCATCTTCTCCGCGGGTAGGAAGAACGTACGACCCAGCCAATCATCATGCACTGCTGTCTGGGCAAGGCCTTGCGCCACGATGGCAGGTTGGTTGAACTCTATACCGAAACCGAGCTGGATGAGCGGATGAATGAGGCCTGAATTCATTAGCCTAAGGAACATACAATATCAATATGATCCAGTATAGCTCGACGATCTACTTACCGCCAAACATCCGACGCATCATACTCTCAGCTCGCTCATCCCCGGCGAAGACATACTCCCCCAGAACCTCACCGACGCCCTTTGCATCGATCTCGTGCTGGAAGAAAGCTAGGTAATTAGGGTAATGTTCTTCCTGCCCAAAGCACTCTTGGAATTTAGCGACGTCATGCATAGATTGGACGACATCTTGGTTCGCTGGAAGGGCGAGTCTCTGATATGTCTTATTCCGTTCATAGCAAGCCTTGATATCCTCTGGCGCTGCACCAAGAGCATAGATACTAAGGAGCTGATGAGGTATATGATCTGTCTCTATATTAGAGATAGTTCTTGGTGGGAATTTAGCCTGAAAAGAACATACTGTGGAAATGTAGGTCGTTGAAGAAGACATGGTGGGTAGCCAAGTCTTCCTGCAAGATCTCACTCACTGTCCGCGCAGTATCTTCCCTCACTCTTGAGCTGTAAATGCCTGGATCTGTCACCGGCGACAGGCTAATCTTAGTAGCGGTGGCCATTTTGGATGAAGTCACCCGGGAAAAGTTCCCGATGTTGGAACTATACGAGCTGTATTGCGCGGCTAGTCGCGGAAGGGGTAGAACAGGTGGAAATGTTGAAACCGAAGAGGCTGCTGTTTGAAACGGTGGATGTACACTGGAATAGCAGCGAGTACTATTCAACAAGAGAAGCCGAGAATTGTTTGTAGTTGTAGGTTTGGTTCTGAACAACTGATGTTTGTGACACTGAAGAACGCGGGAAAGCATGTCCTTTATATAGCTCAGGTCATCCGATCCATGTATAGTAATATAATTGGAGCGTGTACAACTGCCAGGGTAGCTAGACGGTTCTACAGGAAATCCAATCCAACAATGGAGCCTATCAAAGTCGTACAATTATTAAATCTGAGTAATGGAGTAATGGAGCTCTGAACATGAAAAGCGGAGAAATCGGACATTCGGCTTTCCGTTGCGACCAACACGTCATAGGAATCGATTTCAATCGGTCAGCATATGGGCCAGCCCTGGAGCTGGATGGAGCTCGTATCTGCCAAATCTTGGCATCTCGTCCCTTCGGGGACAAAAAAAGAATTCAACTGAGCACCGAGCGTGGATCGAACACGCGACAACCTGATTTGCAATCAGGCATTCTACCACTAAATTACCGATGCGACCCTAAACCGCTAGGCTGTAGGGGCTGATTTGTTTTAATTTCCAGATTTAGTGAAATGTAGCACGACCAGACTTAGCCCTAAATCGGAGTTGTGGTTCCAAACCACCACTCTAGACCCTAATCTATATTAGTAATTTAGCGTAACGCGAGACAAATGATGTCTCTTACTGTCTATTGCTTTAATATCTATAATATATTTTATATTTTAACGTTCATAAGCATGGGTTCCCTGACTACGGTTCCCGGACCCACCTGTTTGGATTTTTACAGGCTTCTATTAACCTGCTTTCATAGCTAATACTATGTTGATGAAGTTCAAGGCTAGACTTACGAGAACTTTGGTTCGTGGGGTTGTACCCCGCGGTTATGGTTCATTCCATGGATACCATGACAGATCCCAATGTATCCAGAAAGTTAATATATTACGATAGTTTCCAAGGTTGCTGCTATCCATCTACTGTACACAGCCGGTGTTCTCGAATATAACTAATATTTCTAATCCATCTATTGCTCCCTCAGCATGGCTATAGCGAGTCCAATCTCTCGATGTCAAAGAACAGTCCAGGTAGGAACTCAACCTTTCCTTCCTTCAACCCATTAAATACCAGCCGAATAGACGCATCCCCTCCAGAGAGGGAAACCCCATGCTTGCCCGCTGTCGAGCCAGAAGGAACTTCATACTTCCAGGGCCCACCAAATATCGCATCATATGCACCCTTGAAATTTGAAATCTCTCCATCGGGGACTTGCACCGACACAGAAGAAATGCCCTGCACACCATTCGGATGTTGAGCGAGATGTGGTTCAACCTCATAAGGGACACGGTTTGCGCGAGGTGTTCTGTCCAGGCACCAGAAGGGTAGGGATCCGGGAACGACCTTTCCTTGACCATCTTTAGGGACACAAACTGCCCATTTCAACACGGTACCGTCTGGTTTGGTACGACCGCCAGCGATAGGATCTGTATAGGAAGCATTGGTATCAGCGCCCTGGAATCGCTGTTGGACGGCGCTGAAGTCGTTTTCCGATCGCAAAGTGAAAGCCCAGTCGACGATGGTGTCTTCTTTCTCATTTCCCCAGCGATGATTGCGGCGTTTTTCGGGGTCGATATCATCGAAGAAGGCAATTATTTCAAGGTAAACGCCATCCGGGAGGAGAATCAGTTTGTTCGTGGTGAGTCCATCGGCGTGGGTTCCACCTGGTGCTAGGGTGAATTGGCCCTCAATATGTTCGGAGATTCCGAGGAGTGTTTTGTGAGAAACGAGGAGGACGATATGGTCGAGGATGGGAGTTTGTTGTTCAGGCATTATGCGATATAGTGAGGGGTTTGGATTAAAATCAGTTAATGTTGTGAAGACAGAATGTAGGATCAAACGTTCCCCGCATCGTATTTATATTTGGAGAGGAACCAGGAACCCCTCACTTTTACGCCAAGAGAAAGTAGTTCTCTGTTTAACTGATGATTTTATATTGTACAGATTGATGGCGTTCTAAAAGTTGTCTATTGCTCATAATACCCTAGCCTAATTGATCCGAAATGGTGCAATAATGGAGCTTCGGAGAATCAACTTCACAAAAATCAAAAAGGATCGTACTCATGGTTTAGTTCAATTATGTGTGCTACTTAGTCAATATCACTCTCGAATTGATAGATAGTACACCTATGTATGTGATACTTGTGTCATTTCGAGCCATCCTTGAGGTATTCGCCCTTTGCGGGAACATCAATTATTCCCCTTTGCTCCTTCAACCTCCACTGCATAGCCTTAAGGGTGTGATACAAGACCGTCAATGTTGGCATCGACACCCCGCGTGATAAGCCTTCTCTTAATGGCTCCCCGACGAGGGTCTCAAATTCAACAAGATTGCCCTAGAATCACGAATTTTTAGTAAGATACCTCGTAAGATGCAATGCAACTATACCATACCTTTTGAACATCCTCCAGCATGCTTGGCCGGAGGTACATGGTTAGAGGATCTATATTGATCATTCGATCCTCAATGCCTGAAGGAAGAATGACCCCTACAGCCTTTGCAGCAGCCACAACTTCTTGCATTGCAGGTCGCAGCAAAGTGGAAACAGTGTCTTCCGCAAGGCGAATGCGTCCCGTGTCCAGTCCTGTTATTGCACAAATCGGATTCAGACACGCATTGTAAACCAGCTTTTGCCATCGATGGAATGCAACATCAGAAGTGAAGGTACAATCTGTTTTCCCGCTTCCAGAATAGATCTTGACAAACTGATGAGCTATAGCATCCCCCGTTTCTTTCTGCAAACGTGGATTTTGGAATGCACCGATAATAAGCCGATCCGGGTCTTCATGCTTAATGACAGCCGGTGCTGTTTCATGGGATCCGATCAGGCTTACACCAGAGAGACATATATTGTCGGGGTACTTATCCAGGAGCGGCTTTTCAATACTCAACCCGTTCTGAATGAGAACGATGATTGTTTTTCCAGGAACAATAGCAGGCTCGATCAAATCTGCCATGGTCGGCGGATGATCTGGGGTGTTTTTGGTCGTGATAACCACATAATCAAAGCACATCTCAGACTGCGTGGGGATTGTGTTCACCACTATGAATTGATTAGAACTGGATCACAAAGTTGGATTAAGGGTTCCCACCTTTGCTAGGTTTCCAATTGGGAATATCTCCATGATCGCAGGATTTAATGTGGAATCCTTCCGAAATGACTCTTGAATAATTTGACCGAAGGACCGCCGTCACAGCGGCGTGGCCACCAGTTTCGAGATTTAGCGCTGCGATAGTCCCCACGCCACCGCAACCGACGAGCAGGACTTGGGCTTTTTCTGACATTTTGGTTCAAAATGGACAAAGAGGGAGCATGAGGGCTTATTACATACTTATTGATGGTACTGAGTTATTCTCGGAGATGCCTTCCTTAATCGATTATCGGCCTTCATACACTACATGTACTTTAGACTTTACAGCCTTGAAAGTCCTCTCTTATCGACTTTCGTATCATTCACTACATATGTACCTATCTATCAATCTTGCCCTCTATTAGGCTTCCTTCTCTTGTGAGGGGTCGAAATCACCGAATGCGTCGACATCTGCTCCCCGAAGGTACTGTATTGGCGTCTTAAACTCCACGAACCCGATATTCGGGCTTGATAACTCATACCCCAAGGCCTTTTGAGCCTCTGGTGACCAGCTCAGAACATCCTCAGCAGAGTTAGCCAGATAAATATTCTCTTCCTGTCGATAGAATCCACGAGTGAAAAACATCCCATGTAAGGTCCTCCGCTCATCTGGGGTGATATTCGCTCCTCCAGCATGATACAACCCGCCCAACATGACCCAACAGTCGGTTAAATCCATAAGAGCAGGTCTCGCCTCGTGTAGTTTCGGGGCACGATCAGAGCCCCAAAGATGGCTACCGGGAATGGCTATAGTAGCGCCGTTCTCCACTGTGGTCTTGACTCCGGGTATCATAAATGCCATCATCACATCTGAGCCTGCACGATAACCCGTGGAAGATTGATCTTCGTGGTCAACGTGGAAGTTCTTGTCGTCTCGATGTAATCGCTGTGCTTTGGCACCAGGTCCGACGTCAAATGTCATGGCGATCGAGCAGATTGCCTCGCTCGTATAGGTGTGTTTGGTTTCTCCGTAAAAGTTTGACGTTGTCTTGTCCACGAATTTGGCGGTCAATGTGCGAACGAGTGGATCGACTAGCCATTGTTCTCTGGCCGTCTTACTTCGTCCCATTAGATTGGGACATCGCCGAGTTTCCGGTGGGAAAAGATCGCCCTTTGCTTTTATTTAGTATGGGTACATGACTGTTTCCATTGACGTTTGAATATGACTTACCTTCCATGGTTTATCCGCATCGAGGTATGGTTGAGCCTCCGCATTAACATTATTTATTGTTTCCACGCTGGTAAAGTTCTTGATCACGCAGCAGCCATCGTCAACAATGGCTTGAATGATATCGGCCACATTGGCTCGGTCGATGCGTTGGACTTGAGGTTGCTTCACGGTCATGATTGCGAGATTATTGCTTGAGATGCAGTCATGACTTTGATCTCTTAAATATTGATAGCCTTCATAAATAATCCTATCCGAGTATACTGATCCTGTAATCTCGACTTTCTGGAAGGTGGAGCCGATGTAGCCAATCACTCGGTAACTTCTCCGCATTTCTGATAGTCGTCAAGATAGTGGGATAACAGCCCCAGAGGACCAATAACCTCAGGTACAATTATCATCTTGACCTTCGTCTTCCCCGCTTTTACCAGCTTGCGCATTAGGCTACTGATGCCGCACCATGTCACCTAGCACTCAGGGCGAAAGCTCTTGTTTGAGCTGTCGCGCCAGGAAGGTGAAGTGCGACCGAGTATCACCACAATGTTCGCCATGCAAGAAGCGGAAGCTCAACTGCGAGATTCCAGTAGCGCCGCCAAGAGTACGTTGGCTACGCCCGCGCCTGAATGAGGTTTCCGAGGACGATGTGGAGGACTTGCATGCGAGGCGACGGCCGCTGTTCACTGGTAAGTCAGTGTCGAGAAAGAAAACACAAACAAACCTACATTGAATAGAAGACTTAAAAATCAATAGCCCATGATCTAGCCCACAATGCCGCTGAATTGGTATTCATCACGAGAGATATCTCAGTTGTGTCAATTCTAGATGAATTAGACCAACAAACTGATGGTATTGGAAACGATCAGACCTTGTGTAACGGTCCATTCCATGTATTCCAAGCTACAGAAATGCTATCAACTACTCAACTCGACAGCCTTTCCGATATTTTCGACCCAGAGCTCTGGAATCCTAGGTTAGCAAACGTTGCCGGCATGATGGAAGAGGAAAACGAGTACAGTCCCGATCAGCTTGCAAAAACTCCAGAGTTCCTGAGTCTAGAAGATCCCTTAGAATCCGAGGCATTCATTTTGGAAAATATTGACTTCGTGTGTCCAACTCCCGGGGCTACACAATCTGTTATTTCCCTTCCATCATCTCCGTCTCGCTCATCTGCATCAGACCTGGAGGATTTCACCATGCCACTCACCAAAATGCTCCTTGATCACTATCGTCATACAATGGTGACATTCTTCACTCCTGCTCGAGTTGAGGCTAAATCACCATGGGAAGCCATTTATATCCCCAGCTTGCTCAGCACGGTAGGCGAAATTGGGTTAGCAGGGGACAGCAGTAATGCAAAGGTCTCCCTGCTATTCGCAGTATTTGCAATTAGCGCTTTTAGCCAAAGCCAAAGCTCCTCCCCAGCGGAACAAGGATACCAAGATTGGAATGCTCTTGGGGAACTGTATCGCGAAAGAGCGTCCAGACGATTGAAACAATCGCTCTTCAACCTATCTCACGACAAAGCAAAGAAGGAGAAATATAAGGATATCCTGATGGCGCTTCTGAGCATGGTCACTATCTGTGTGGGTTTTAGTGATGTCTTTCTTTTTGCGGATAGTTTGTGCTAACCCCAGCATAGGTGGTCAGTGGGAAGATGGAAAATGCGGCTCATTACCTACGAGATATTGAAGAGATCATCAACCTCCACGGCGTCCACAAGGTTTCCCAATCGTCAAAAGTGCGCATGCTCCACAGTATCTATCTTTATCTTCGGGTTGTGACTGAGCGAACTTGTATTGAGAGCCGGTCTCAGCCGAATATTTTCGAAAACTCTTTGACTCTCTCAACTTCTTCATCCCAAGACATCTCTACTTGGGATAGTCTAATCGGGTTCTCTTCACCCTTTACTGAAGAGACTTTGAACTTGGATACACCTTTCAAATCTACGTTTGAGGAAATTTACTCTGTGCCTCAGTCCTTGTTTAAATTGATCCTCCAAACAACCCACTTGTCGGTATTGATCAATAAAATGCAAACATCAGGGACATATAACATTGATCATGGTCCATTATCAGGACAAGTGAAGGATCTGGAGAGCAGAATTTGCACTTGGGAATACGAGTGTCCAGGAAACTGGCATTCCGCTCACATCCCTTTGCCCCAAAGAGAGATTTTCCCATATCATTTCGTCCAGGCAATGTATAAAGCTCTGATCGTTTATTTTTACCGTAGCGTCAGAGACGTGAACGCTACGATATTGCAATTTTACGTCAAGCAGATAATTGATCATCTTTTTGAATACGACAAAAAGAAAGAGAAACACATGGATCAATCTGCTAACACTTGTTGGCCTGGGTTTATCGCAGGATGTGAGGCACTTGATCCTAAACTCAGAGAGCAGATTTCCGATTGGCTTGAACGGTCTGGTCGATCTACTGGGATTCGCATGTTTATTGTGGCTCTGGAAGCTTTGCAAAAGGTTTGGCAGACGAGAAGTCTTCCTGGGATGCAGAATGCCCCTTGGAATCGAGTTTTAGAGGGGTTTAGTGAGCTAAGGGTACTTGTACTGAGTTGAGCCGATATTGGATTGGAGTTGTTCACAATGTATTTATTGGTTTGTTTATCTCAACATCCCATAGCCTTGTATCCGTCGTGTGATACAGCTGATTCCCATTGCAAATAGCCCTGGAACTCCGCGAATAGGCTTTCCTGTTTGATCGTCAGCCATAGTCATATTGAACCTAGGATGGATAGCCTATGTACTTACTGGATCACTAGTATTCTCATAAGTAAATCGCGCAGCTTCGTCATCGATGTACAATTTTTCCCGGCCAGACGCCGCGGCAGCATCAGCAGCTAGTTGGATCATGCAGCTTTTTTCCATCAGCAGAAAGAGATAAGCGGCTTCATCCACAGTCTCGCCAACGGTTAGGAGACCATGATTTCGTAATATCATGGCTTTCCCTTGACCAAGACTCTCAGCTAATGCCGTCGATTCTTCCTCTTTAAGAACAACCCCACCGAACTCTTTATAGACACTTTGTGCGCCGTAGAAGATGGCAACATCTTGGTTCAGCATTTCCAGGGGCTGAGCAAATGTCGACCAAGCCTTGCCGTACGTAGAATGGAAGTGACATGCAGCATTCACATCCGGTCTCGCTCGATGAATTGCGCTATGAATCAGGAACCCGGCGGCATTTGCTGGTCGAGACATATTCCCGCCGACGGCGACTCCGTCTTCATTGACTAGAATCATGTCGGATGGATTAATAAGTCCAAAGTGAATTCCCAGACTTTGCAACATATCAGCATTCTTTTTCCAAAGATTTGATTTCCAAGTTGTACTTACGGGTTTGTCCAGAAAAGGTCAGGATTTTCGGGGTCGCGCATACTGATGTGGCCTGCCATTCCTTCGACGAAACCGTGTCGAGCGAATACTCTGAACGCACCCGCCATATGATTTAACATATATTCCCTCTGCGTCTCGAAGTTTTTAAACTTGGGTACGCCAGGGAGTGGAGTTCCCTGTGACAATGCAGCAAGGCCTGTAAGTTTGGCGCCATCGTCGATAGAGGGTGTCATGGTGGTATACAAACAAGATAGAAGGGAAATGCAAAAGCTTTCAAATAAAATAAGAAAAGGGTTTTCTAGTTTGATCAAACCCCTCACTTCGCCCCCTTTGCCCTTATCGTGGGGGGAAGTTGTATTCGGAAGGTGAGGCCGAAGTTGAGATCCAAGCACAATCGAAACACTCATACCCTTTTTTTTATAAAACTCCCTTCCATTCATTTTTTCCCGGGTTTACAATTCTTGTATTCCACTTGAAGAAACTTCATTATGGACAAATCAAAAAGCGATGATAGTGGACATATGGGTGAGAATCATGGTGAGAAACAAATCAACTTGAACCCCGTCATTTCTGTTGGAGAAGGTCAAGTGGAGGCAGATGTGGAGAAATACGGTACTCTCCATCGGACATTGACTCCACGTATGATTCATGTACGTTCAGCATGCAATATGCAATATGCAATGCATTTTGAACGCTAACACATAACAGGTCATCTCCCTCGGCTCAAATGTGGGCAGTGGTCTATTCATTGCCACAGGAAAAGCATTGGCTGAGGGTGGCCCTGGAAACATGTTCTTGGGTTACCTCGTGGTATGCATTGGCGTCTGGGCCAATCTTCAGAACCTAACGGAGATGACCATTGCCTTTCCAACGTCGGGAAACTACATCGACTATGCAGATCGCTGGGTTGATCCTGCATTGGCGTTTGGAGCTGGTGTGGCCGAATGGCTAGGTTGGACATCTGTGTTCGCTTCAGAGGCGACGTTTTTCGTCATTTTGGTCAACTACTGGGCTGAAGGTGCTGTTCCAGATGCAGCGTTGCGTAAGTATTTATTCTATATAACTGTTTCTCCACACTACTATGCTAACGTCTTTCAACAGTCAGTATTTTCTTGGTCATATGTCTCGCCGTATTCTTCATGCCCAATAGATTTTTTGGATGGCTCGAATACTTTGGCTCGCTTGTCAAAGTCCTTTTATTCATCTTCATTACTCTTATCTCACTCGCAATCATCGGAGGAGCTGGGTCAAAGGGCTACGTGCGTGACGGAAGCACCTGGACCGATTTACCATTCAAAAATGGCTTTGGGGTAGGTTTTGGTTTGGAATGACAAATTGATCTCTAATCTAACGTTTTAATCTAGGGATTCGCCAATGCTGCACTTCTCGCAATTTGGGCCATCGGCGACCAGGTTTTTATCGGTGTCATGGGTGGTGAGGCCGAATCACCTCGCTACTCCATGGCACACTCAGCAAACTTGATCCCTTGGCGAGTCGCAGTATTCTACCTGGTCTCGACCGTTCTTGTTTCTATCATTGTTCCTTCAAATGATCCGCGTCTCTTAGGTGGCTCGGGTGTTGCCGCCTCTCCGTTCGTAATCGCCGTACAAGATGCGGGGATTAAAGGCGTCCCTGACTTGATCAATATTTGCATGATCATTGGTGTTTTGGCCATTGCTCTGGAATGTATTTTCCTACCATCGAGAATCCTACGGACAATGGCTCTACAGAAACTTCTGCCGGCTTTCATTGCCAAAGTTGACGAACGAGGTCGGCCAAGATGGGCACTTACCATCACGGCGCTCGCAGCTGTGCTTTTAACATACATGAGTTTAAGCGGTATGTTTACTAGTTACTCTTTTGGTTTTCTCCCTCACAAATATCTTGTGCTAATAGAAGAATAAAGCCGGGGGACTGGAAGTCCTAAATTGGCTTATTGCGATCACGAGTGCATCCTTCTTCACCAACTGGGCAATTATCGGCTTCACATCTTTCCGATTTCGAGCCGCAGTTAAAGCACAGAGAAGTCCCATTTTCAATCACCAGTACGGCTGGAAGTCGAACTTCTGGCCTGTTGCTCCGGTATTAGTCCTTGTCATATCAACTCTACTGTTGATCTGTATTCTTTATTCGAGTATAAAACCGCTGGTATGTGTGAAACCGACATGCTTTAAGCTTGTTACCTCCCCTACTTTTTTGGTTATCTAACAAGATCCAATTATAGGCTGGTGGATTTACGGTTTATAACTTCTTTTCTTATACTATCGGCTTGTTTCTGATTATATTCTCAACCATCGCATACAAGGTCATCTTTCGAACGCCTTGGCGTGATCCGGCTACAGCCGATTTGGTTACTGGCCATCGAGTATTGACAACTGAGGAGATTCGACAGCTAGATGCGTATTATGAGCGTCCGTTCTGGCGACGAATCGGGACGTATATTAGGCTGTGGTAACTGTTCCGTTATATATCGTGTGAGAAATTATTCTATCTTGATTGTTAGAAGAGAGCTGAGGAGATATAAATGAATCCTTTTTATTCGCTTTCGATTCATAAATTAGTCAAAGCAGGCTTTGCATAAAATAGTAGATAATCCCCTACGGCAGGTTTTAGACGCCATCGCGCCAACCCATATAATTTGTTTACCGTCTATTTTACCACCTTGTTTTCACCTATATATTCAACCCTAAAGACCCATATGATTTCTCCCATCTAAAATATCATTGCCGAGGAGATTGAGATCAGTGATATTGAAGGATATTGAAGGAATCTTCTTTTCTAGGAATAATAAGAAAGCACCCTAAGGAGTAAAAGCAGACACGTTCTATCCCCTTCTCCAGATATGATCTTAGTACGAGTGGAATTCGCACCTAGGTAATATGGGTATAGATTATTAATTTATTATTAACAAGAGTAGTGGTCTTTTTAGTGATATTTTTAGTGGTCCTTTTGGTGGTCCTTTTGGTGGTCTTCAGATGTTCCTTTAAATATCTTTCTAGATATCCTTTTAGATGTCTTTCAACTATTTTTTTAGCTGTATTTTTAGGTGTATACCAAGACGGTTAAAAAAGCATACTTTGTGCAAAGACTTTTCTACTAGAGTCTAGGGAGATATCCCACGTTCGCCTAGTATTTCTTATATACTAATTATTAGGCTAATCTATTTTACTTTATATAGTATAAACATTAGAATATTAGAAGATATTATCGTACATTACATAGTCAAAACAGCGGCTTTGCATAAAATAGTAAATAGTCCCTGAAGTGTAAGACTCCTTCTATCAACTTCTAGTATTTACAACTTTGGCCTTTTCTCCAAAAGCTTCAACACTTCTTTTGCACCTTCTTCACCCGAGCTGACTGCTCCTTCCATATATCCCTTCCACTCCTTAGCAAACTCCGTTCCAACAAAATGGATATTCCCAACAGGAACCTTCCAAAGATTCCCAACAGAAGTCATAACTCCAGGCCCACTAATCGGACATACAGCACCCTGACTCCATTCTTCGTTCATCCACTGCCTCTCCAAAACATCAATCGGGTCCAAAGCCTTCGCATCTCCAGTAATTTGAAAGAGATGCTGCAAAACCGCAGCTTGCCTTTTGAACGGAGCCATCTCACTCCACTTTCGACCGATAGACCCATTCACAAAGCAGGTCAATGAAAATTGACCGTCCGCACCGCTGCTAGTATCCCGAGCTACAACGATGGGTCCGTCATAGCTAAGAATAAGTCCGCAGAGATTCTTCTCAATCCACCATGGCTCCTTGTAGATAAGAATCGATTTGGTATAAGTGCCCAGCTTGGTACTAGTGCTAGCGGTCCACTTGCGCTCTGGAAGCGCAGGAGAGAAAGTGATATCTTTGTACAGCGGAGTGGGGATTGAGATAATCAGTTTTCGAGCAGTAAAGACTTTCTCCGTTGAGAGAGGTGATGCCACAGTCACTTGCACTTTGGTCCCGTTGTCAGACACGGCTTTCACTGGCGATGAAAGATGGATGGATCCCCGTGGGAGTAATTTAGCCAGGTTATTGGCAACTGATTGGGTCCCTGTGTATCATATTAGTCCCTTCACTCTGTTTGGTAGTGCGAATTGTTCAAAAATGTCTCCTACCTTTGCGAAAACGCAGATACTGTCCTCCGTGCTTGCTATCAGAGCGCATTTGCATCAAACCACCTCCCTTCGCACAATAATCCACAAAGCACCCAGCACTGATTTCGTTAGAGTCCACGCCGAGCATGACCTGGGTCCAGAGATTGATCATCTTCAAGGTTCTTTCACCACCCCGTTGACGTTGAACATATTCATTCAAGGTAATCTGATCAAGCTCTAGAACCTGTTCATTTGTCGAGCCTGCAAGTAGAGATTCTCGAGCCTGAATAGAAAGCTCGTGAATGGCATCTCTAATTTGTTCAAGATTCTGCACATCGGATACATTTGCAAACTAGTTTCTTTTTCTTAGTTCCGTCTCTGTGTAGGCCTTCGGGGTGGTACACATGTACATACCGGTGGTGTAGTCCCATACGCGAATGGAATGATTGTTCCATCTAGATCTTGCATCAACCCATTCCCCTCTGTATTCTGTTTGATGAGCTCGAGTCCAAAGCGCTGTGCGTAGCCATGCATGCGGTACTGATTTGTGTCATTGATCCAGGCAGCACCAAGATCTACACATCCACCTGTTTCGAGCGAAGCCGTGCATGTTTTTCCGCCGACCCTGTCGCGGGCTTCCAGGACAAGAACTGAGTGACCGGCTTCGTGGATGTTGAGTGCGGCTTGGAGACCGCTGAGTCCTGCGCCGATGATGATAGTATCGTACATTGTAAACAAGTGGAGTTATTAATGATCTTGCACACAACGACTTTCGGGGTATGGGAATATTTATGATATGAGGGGTATTGGGGTCTTCTATATGTATTCGATATTAAACTGATAGATGCAGCCGTTATCTTTCTGGAATAGGAAGGCAGGTCCGAGAGGTTGGGAAACTCCCAATTATTTCCGTCCCATATTTATTATTTGAAAATACAGGAAATACACCTGACTTATCCATATGAAATGAGTAAGGCTCGTAATAGAAGTATGTACAATTACTAGCCGAATGATAACAGTCGGTGATGGTCGTTACGCATCGCCAGGTTGAACGACGGAAGACTCAATTGGTGGACGGATCGCCAAAGAAGACGTACTGCCTGCATCATACCTATCATCGAATCTCACACCCTCAAGCGAAACATCGGCAGGATCTTCCCTGGTAACTCTAGTAGGCGACCTCCGGTGTGATCTAGATTTGACGATAGAAGCCCACTGGGCTTTGAATATTGGGAGTGCAGTTGATGTGTAGATAATTGCGTTCCAAAGTCCTTGAAGAGATAGAACAAGTGCCCCGGCCAAGTTCAACCCGAATTTCGGTTTGCTGGGATTGACCAACCCGTAAATTCGATTCACAAATGACGGTAACTAGGGCCCTTGTCAGTGACGGCTGGTGGGAGGATTTAGTAGAAAGGAGCATACCCAGGTAGCAACCATGGCTATGAAGAAGAGAAATGAGTATCTCAAATAGCTCCGCATTGCATTGTGCTTGTTAGCTTGGATGTCTAACCCGCTTCTAGCGTGTGAATGCTGGGATTCGATGGAGGTTGAATATAGCATGGCTGGGCCACTACCCGAGCCTTTAGCTGCAGTAGCGGTCACATCGAAAGAAACCGATCGGGTAACGCCCATTGCTCTGTTGACATGTGGTTCCTCGTTGGCCGTTTTTAGGGCCCCATACTGTCGCCAGATCCGGACGCCGGCTGTGGCATATATCGCAAAGGTTGCAATACTGACTACCCTATAGATGGAAATTAGATGGGAAGTTGGTAGAAGATATTGTATGACCTACTAGACTGGACCATAAAAACACAGCAAACGTAGAACTTGCCACGGTTCGGTGATTGAGCACCATATCTAACGAGGAGTCAGTTCTATGCAGGGTGTAGTCTGCAGCAGGTACTTACCAAGGCTGGACCATAGATCTTGCCTCTTCCGGCGGTCTTGATGAGGCTCAATGTCGTCGCGAGGATGAGTGGTAAGCCGTAACAGAACAGAAAGTACCACTTCTCAAGCTTCTTGATATCTTCTGCGGAGTATCTCCGGTAAAAAGTGAGATATATGTTAACCGCCATACAAAAAGACCATAACGAGTCCGTTGGCATCCAGCTTTGATTAGGACATTAGCTTCCAATTTCTTTCATGGATAATGACCAACATACTATTGAATAAAGAATGCTTGGGCGAGACATAAAGCAGAATGCGGACCCGCTATCACTCCATCTCTGCTCATCAAAGACGCCACGGCGGCGAAGGCATTCCCAAAAGACGCATAAAAGATCAGTCTATTGACTGGTTTGCGAAAAGCGTTTGAAGCACAATACGTTGTGACAATGAACGCACATCCTAGCAGAGAAGCGCTGCCTCCCACCCTTTCTGCTATTGCGATAGCCCGAAGTTGCTCGTCGGTCAAGGACATTGATGTAGGTCTAAATGCGACTCGACCTCGAGCCTTATACACTGTTGTATGTCAAAAGAGGCTCCATGGCCATGTGGGTTAGAAGAGCACGTGGTGGCGACATAGGTGAACGTGGAGAGTACGATCATTTGACATCTCTGGACAAAGAAAAAGGCTTGGCTGAATTCTAAATATGTATGGTCGACAAAGATCCTCGTTTAATTCCCCGCATAAAGAAGGTTCGAAATATGTAAGCGTCATATACCCCACTCGAAATTTTTTAGGCGTGGGGGAAAATAGCAAATTGCTTTAATGGGGAACTTGTGTTCGACTTTCTAGGCATCTTGTAGATGAATGTGAACAATGTGGTGCGAACATCTCAGCAATCTCCGAGTTCATGAGGTAACCAGCCAGTAGATATTTGGTATCGTCTGATATTAGGTATCTTGGTCCTATTATTCTAAACAGCACCTAAATATATGTAGGTACGTAGTTGTCCAGTGCCAACTTACTCATTTGATGATCATGGTTGTAGCTCTAGATTGCTCTAAAGTACAAATGTTTATTTTTATTTTTTAACTTACTATTTGTTTTTATAACACATATGGTGATTATTCGGGGTATCTGTCATTCTGGGGTGCAAGAGAAAAGGTCAAAGACTAACGCGCCCAAGGAAAGCAAAAGCAGCAAACGCATTTCAGCTTTTAGTCCTCTGTCTCCCTCTCCTTCTTGCGGCGTTGTCGGTCTCGTTCCATTTTCTTGAACAGCGGGTGATGCCCAGCCTTATCCTTGAGCTGCTTGTTCCGGCTCTTGTTGTACTCGATATAGGCCATATCATCACCACCAGCCAGACCACTAAGAGTGGCAGCACTGCGTTTAGCACCTCCTTTCTTAGCTGCGACTCTCTTGCCAGAACGCATTGAGAACAAATCATCATTGACCTGTTCGACGTCGGCGGATGACTCATTCTGCAGCATGACCTCTTGTAGAAGTTCGCGACGCTCCGCTGGAGTCGCATACGAAAGTCCTTCGTAATTGTCTATGCCTTGCAGATGAGTGATGACCTTGAAGGCATAACCCTGATCAATCAGGAATGCCTGGCGTTTGGCCGAGTAGACCATCTCATTAGTGTCCTTAGACACGAGCGAGTAGAAGAATGCATTGAAGCCCTCGTCGTTACGACGCTTGGCTCGCAGGATTCGTCCCAGGCGCTGAGCCTCCTGGCGACGCGAACCGTAGTGAGACGAGATCTGGATCAGACAGGTGGCTTCGGGTAGATCGAGTGAGGTATCACCAATCTTGGACAGGAAGATAGTGTTGACCTGCTCGTTGTGTTGGAAATTTTCCAGAATACGCATGCGCTCATTCTGAGGAGTTCCACCGTAAATGTAAGCCTTGTTCAACTTGAGCGCATATCGCTCGAGAGCGTAGACATTGTCCGAGAAGACGATGATCTTATCGCCGCGCTTCTCATGGAAATCGATCAGGAACTGACACGCTTGGAACTTGCGAGGGTTCATGATGTATAGCAGAGCTTGTTTCCTGGAGCTTTCCCGCAGATACTCAGAGTAGAACTCGGTTGTCATTGGACACCATACCTCGGCACATTGGACCTTGGCGATGTGGCCCTGTGCAGCCAGTTCCATCCAGTTTGCTTCATAAAGCTTCGGTCCGATCAAGAAGTTCAAATCTTTGATCTTGTCGTCCTCACGTAGCAATGTTGCAGTGAGACCCAGCTTGCTCTGTGCGGCGATTGCAGATGTGACCTTTCGGAACATCGATGCTGGCACGACGTGCACCTCGTCAAGAATCATCATACCCCATTCTCTCGATTGAAGCCAGTCCATCATCTTCTGGGCATCGTAAGACCGGGCACGGGTCTGTGACACCATTGAGTATGTGGACACAATGATACCAGTTGACCGCTTGAATTTTTCTTTGTGGTCCGACGTGAAAATGGCGATATCACCCGGATCGATGGTTGTCCATCGCAAGAACTCGTTTCGCCACTGAACCACGGACATAGAACTGGTGCAGAGAACGATGGTGCCTTTCTTGATGGTCGCCGCGGCAGTGATACCCACAAGGGTTTTGCCGGCACCACAAGGAAGCACAATGATACCACTCTTGGCACGTCCGTTACCGAACATTTTACTTAAACTCTTCTCCTGGTAGGACCGAATCCGCGCCGCGGGTTTCAAATCCATATCCAGATTTGGATTGACTGTGTCTCCTTGGAAATCGTACTCTTCCAGGGCAGGGCATCCGATCGATTGACAGCGGGCCTTGACCACTTCGACACCAGCAGCTGGGATTTCGAAGCTGTACGTGATTGCTTCTTCAGTCTCATCCTCGCCAATGTCGTCGATGCCATAGTTCACGGCCCCTCCTTCTTCGGTCTCATCTCTAGCTGTGGCAGCGGCAGCCTCCTGTTGAGTGGTCTCTCGTACACCAGCTGCATCTTTCGTTCCAGGAATGACAAGACCACCCATTTTTGGAGCAGCCCGTTCGATGATTCCTTCGGTATTATCCATTCGCTGGGGGCCGATCACTTCATCTTTCAGCAACCGCTGAAGCATTTCAGGATCTGTCGTTTCCACATAGTATCGATTATGCCTCAACACCATCTTGATTTTTCCATAAGACTTTGTGAACTCGATGATGAACGTCCGAATGCTTTCGGGGAGCGGTGTTTTTGACAGACGGTCCAAGAACTCAACGATATCCTGCGGTTTGAGACCGACCGAGACCGCCGCATATAAACTGTGTCCGGTCAAACGATATTCGTGGAGATGGGTCGGACGGGAAAGCGGTTCCGCAATAGTGGTCAGGAAATCTTGGGCCTGGGGTGCCAGCGGGGAGAAACTCTCGAGGGTGATTGTGCCTTTCAAGGGCTCGATCCATAACGGCCGGTTGTAGTGGTCGCGCTTCAGTGGGAGCGAAGAAAGATCTTTGTATCCAAATCTGGGGTCCGTCTTCTCCACTTGGTTCTTCTTGCTGAAAGCCTCGAGAGAGAACTTATTGACGACCGCTTTATGCTCCAATTTAGTCTCTGGTTCACTTTAGGTGAGCAGACTGCCACACTGTACCTTTCAAGTTGGATTCCTCCGGCAACTCTTCCTGGTCCGAGTATTCATCGCCGCTAGAGATGTCGATATCGGGGACTGGTGTAGCCCGCTTTGAAGCACCGCTAGACCGACCAGCTGCATAAAATCAGTCACTTGTCGTTTGGAGATATGTACCAGAGACTTACTGTCGGCCGCTTTGCGTTTGGGAGGCATGTTTGAACTGTGTGCAGCAAGACAAACGAAACAGCGCGGAAAGTCAGATCAAATAGTATCTCAGTGAGTGAGTCACCGGTGAGGCGGAGCAACGCCCCCCGTTGAAAGTATCTCACACCAGCATGGAACCAAGATGCTGCGCCGGATGAACAGGCGGCGGCGAAAAAAAGATCGAGAGTTTATTGCGAAACAACGGGATAAGTGTCAGTGGGCGGTCGTCGTCAGAAAGGGGGGGGCCTTCAGTGGTGGTTGGGATGTCGACTAGAGCGACAGTATATATATGATAGAAGATGATCAAGGCAACGGTCGTCCTCAGGTTCCAAAGACGATGCGCTGGTTGATAATCAGTGGCCTGAGGCACCGATTACAATCATTAGTCCGTGCGTAGCCCGGGTCCGACCTCGGGACTCTCTCGGACTGACGACTGACGTAGAGCGTCCTTTTCTATTCTGTTTTACTTCACACATCTCTCAACTACCACATTGTTCGCCATGAATACGGTAATGTTTCTCTACCCAATGCCTCCTTAATATTGCTAACTGTGTCATCTTCTAGATTCGATCTACCTGGTGAGCGAAGATGTCTCTATCTGAAAGATAAAATAGAAACAGAACATAAGTACTGATATGGCTTTCGATGAAACAGGATGGGCTGGGGCACCCTTTGCCTGGGTATGTGACCTATTGATTGATTGCTGGCCAAGTACCAGTGACAAACCTAGCAATTCACAAGTGAAGAAGCAACTAACCACACCCCCTATAGCCGGTGGCGGAGCTTACTATTTCGCGAAGCAATCGATCAACGCCGACCGACAAGCCCGATTCGAAGCCGAGGTTAAGCGCAAGGCGCAGATGAAGCAAATGGAGAACGAGCACAAGCGCCAAGCGCAATCAGTCTCCACGCCAACTCCGGGCAACGACACTAGCTCGAAACGAGCGAGCATGGCCCGATTCCAGAACGCCTCCGATGATGCCGCCTCGCCAAGTGCCGAAGCTTCCCATGACCCGGCACCTACCCGGCACGAACCCTTGACCGAGTCCGACCGTGTGGTGGAGAAGGGGAAATATGAAACGGCACAGCCGTACCGGCCTCCGAGTGGGAACCGGTTTAGTTGATCGGCTGGCGCGCATTGTATACTATTTTGATACGGGATACTCCGTACGCAAACTGAAAAATAGAGGATTGTGGAACAAGTTAGATAATCTGGAAGTGGGGAGTTCCTCGGTCTCGATCTACTACTTTGTACCACATTTAGTTCGTTGCACTCGAGCTCCAAGTCAGTTCAGTAATGGATTAATTCGCACAAAGTTGGATGTCTATCGATCCCTGCCATTCATCGCGATGAGGTCTAACATGTCTCCACTCCCTCCTTGTCTCCACGTTCAATAGTAATAATGTATGTACTAGCACGATCCCATAGTGCTAGTATTAAAAAAAAAAGAGAGAACCAGAACGCCAATTCCAAACTCCTCGGTCATAATGCATCATATCGCAATCCTGGCAACTGAGTCTTGTATCAGCGCCTGCACCGCCAGTCCCGCCAAAATTGCGAGTCGTCAAGGGTTGCGGCGACTAGCGCGCATGGAAGCAAAGTGGGGGGTTCCTGTATATCAGGTTAGTTTCTCCACACCAGCTCGCATTGACTGCAGACGCAAAGCGCGGTAGCTTTTTTAATACTTACTTGGCGCTAGTAGAGATGCCGGAGCTCCGTTGTCGCGAACTCTCCAGAGCAGGTGGGACGAAGGGGAGTACCACACCGGATACGATGCAACCCATGGCGACGGCGCGGGCAGCGCGAGAGTCTGGACGAGGACGGTGGGCTGAGAAGTGACGGATGGAAGGACGGGCGATTTGAGAAGCGAGAATGGAAGCCATAGTAGTGGTAAGAATCCTTGAGGGTATGGTTTGATGTTGATGTTGATTTTGATTTTGATTTTGATTTCAGAGTAGAGCTGCAAAGCAGGATATGGTAGTGTAGAGCAGGGTATGAAGATAAAACTAAGATTTAAATGACCAGAGAGACTTTATATTAAAGAGAGTAACTAGCAGTCAGGCCATGCAATCGCGCAAGTGGCCCGGACATTGCGGGGCATCTGGTATATGGCCTGATCCTCGATGGGAATCCTCATCCGTGATCAGATGGTTTATGGATCGGCACTGTTCCTTTCCCTTACGCCATCGCGGGGTTTCAAGTCACAAAATATGGGGATCTTTTTAGTATCTACCTAGGTATGTACTTGTAGAAAGGTGGGCTTGGACTTCACCGCGTTAACTGCGGGAAATGGGTATAGACCGGGAACTCAGTTCCGATCACTTTTTCACTTCTCTACACTCAATGTTGGTAAACATAGGTACATACCTAGGTAAAACACGTTCACGAGTAACATTACGGATGCATGTCTACGGCTATGCTACGGATACTGAACCACATACCGGATCCTGATAAGGATTCTAGATCTGGACATCTGGTGGATGGATGTCTACATGTATGGGTTGGCTGCTAACTAACTAGTTAACAGTATATATCCTACAATCTACGTAGTAGTTACCTAAAGAGGAGAACGCTCGGGGCTGTATGCTCTCTGGCATGCGGGTCGCTATAGAAATCGGTTACGTTGCACCGAATGTCTCCAAGTGTTGTTACTATATATAATCTTAATATATAAGTATCCGTTTTATCTCTAGGTGGCCAATTTCCCTTCATTCCACTATTTCACAATATCCACTTCAATGACGTGATTAGTCCTTCGGCTTGTCTTGTCGACTGGACTAAAAAAGAAGAAGAACGAACTCACACTCCTCCATGGCTGAGAATCACGGATCTGTAATCATATAAATGATGACCTAAACACGACGCCTATTTATTTTGTTAGTCTGACTCGGACGACTCGGTCTAAGATGGTAATTGGCTTACCTTAACCACTCGGCCACATTTGCTGTTGGTCGTCAGTGTCACGATCTGGACATACAACCATTACGGAGTACATACTACTAGTAGGGGATTGATACAGAGACACCCCTCCCCCGCGTACGGGCGACTAAGTATGCCACCCGTTCATAACTCTCTCATTGGCTAATATTGCCTGGCAGAATTTTAGATCCACCTCCACTTTACAAAAATTATGTAGTTATTATGTAGTAACATTGAAGCCTAAAGAAGCCTGAATACCTACATTACTAGGTTAATGATATTAAAGCCTTCGGTCTTAAGGGTTATTATGATTACTTGTCGGAAAGGCTAACTTGGAAGATAAGCGTCTTTAATCGTGAATACAAAGCTTCATTTGCAGTTGTATATAGTTCTTATTACCGTCGAGGTGTAATCCCCTATATTTAAAGGCGTCTTCTTATTATAAAGGGTCTAATACTTCGGTCTTAAGGATTATTATAATTTACTTGTCGGAAAGGCCAACTTAGAAGATATACCGGTTTCCGGTTTAAAAAACAGATATAGTTTAAGATCAATGCTTAGTATTATAGCAGCCTTAGGCTATATATATTAGTGCCTTAGGCATCAGCCCCAGTCGGCAGATCGATCTCCTATAGCCATCAACTCTCGTCATCTCTACTTCTTAGCCCCTACATTTATAATTGTAAAGTTGAGTGTACAAAATAAAAGAGAAGTTCAAATTAGTATACCAAATTGAAATTAATTACATAGTTGTACATGCTTCAAGAAGGCGGTGATGAAAGAGGCGGTGAGCTAATAACCAATGAGAGTGTTATGAACAGGTGGCATACTTAGTCGCCCGTCCGCGCCCGAAAAAAAAGAACTGCGACACCCTCCTGCCTGAATTTTCAGTAGGGCCGTCGCGGAGTCCCGGGGGAGTTGGACAACTGTCGATGCAATAATGGGCCGTACCAAGATTGTCACATAGGAGTTATCAACTAAAGGCGGGTTGAGGTCCACCAAAAAGTGAGATTCTGTAAGGATCGCATGGTTTCTTATTGGATAGTCCTAGATGCTAGCTAAATGCAGTCTTAATTACATAATCTGCCAAGTAGGGCTTGGTCCAATATTAACCCTCCACTTGTTGTACGTTTTAGTGGACTTGGCCAAGTGCCAAGTCTCACTTGCCTGAGGCACGAAGCTGCCTAAGGCACCGAGAGTATGCAAACCCTGCAAACCTCTCGGGAGCACATCCCTCCCCACCAGATCCAGCTTACCGCCCCGGAAGCCGTAAAAATGAGGCTATACAGACTCCCGAAATAGGCAATATCTAAGATCCTAGGGATAAATAAGTCAACAGAACCCTTATTGCTTGTTTAGGGGGTCTAGAAAGTGAGAGAACAATATATGCAGCTGGCCGCCTGGTTTTGCTTAGCGAGCAAGCCCTCTTTGTTCCTACTTGTTTGACTATCTAGGAGCAAATAACCTAGGTGAGCATAAATACTCTCACCTTCCCACCCCTACATCTCCTTTTCCTTTCCTTTAGTCTTATTCATATCCCACTTTTTGCCGACGTCGATCAACTTGTTAGTAAGTGATCTATCCCTATATCGACTAGTTTATTAGCTTAAGTACTAATTCATCACTTCTCCTAGTGATAATATCGTTCCTAGCCGTAAACCTTCGTGTTAGGCCCTTGTCTGACCCTCTCGATGCCCTAGTTAAGACCTCAGAGGGAAACACTATTAACCTCCGGTTACTCGGTGCTTTATCTCCTTTATCGGTGCTATAAGACTCGCCTGATATAGAGACCTCTCCCGAGAGAGCCTCGCAGTCTTCTAGTAAGTCCCTGTTCGACCCCTGTTCGCTTGTTATCGCTTGCTGACTTATTATATAGCCGAACAGTCTCTCGCCCTTAACTTCGTTAATCTTAACGGTTAGGATACTACCGAGCTGCCCGTTAACCTTAGTGATACCCTACAGCCCCTCCTCCCCGAGTAAGCAACCGGTATAGTGCTTAAGCTGTAGGAAGTATGGTTGAGTATCGGAGGTAAAGTGGATTGGCCCTAAGTTAATGATCAATTCCAACTTTGCGCGGTTATATCCTGTAACCATTAGGTAGCCGTCCTCGGTCAGTGTATCAGCGCCGTTACTCCCTCTAGGGAGGAGTATACCCGGTGCTGATATAGTGCTAGCTACTTCGCTTCTTACCGGGTCGTAGGTTATACCGAAAGCCTTAGTAAGGGTGTTGTGGTTAGCCTGGGTTCCTATATATGTTACTACTTTGTAGGTATGGCGTTGCACTGCTTCTTATATGCTAATGCCCCTACCTAGGCACTAGTTGCACTCTAAAAGCACGTCCCCACTTTGCAGTATCTAGTAATCACTCTTATAAGTAAGTCCCCTATCTAGCCTACTACTCCTACCCGGCCTACTACCCCCGCTTCTACCCCTATATCTGCCCCTCGTTCTGCTACTTCCCGCTTCTTTAGTTCGGTCTCTACTTGCTTATCCTATAAACGTCCCTGTACCTCTACTAACCTCCCTATCTATCCCTATACCGGCGAGTCCGACAATACCGAATCCCCCCCTAATAAGTTATAAGGAAGTGGTCTGTTTACCCCCTCCTAGCATAGTATACTAACCCGTAAGCTTTTCGAGTCCCCCCTTAATATACGGTTAAGAATAGAGGTATATTTATAGGAGGAAATTGCTTAGTTATAGGTAAATATTAGACTTATTCGTCGGGATCTATATAGTTTAGAATCACTTTGTAGATAAGAAGCGGTTATATAGGCTTTGTTAGATAGTAAGGTAGATACTGTTTAGGCGGATTATATTACTAACTTTTAGTTATAGAGATACTCGTTATTAACCTTACTAGTACTTACTAAATACTAAAATTATAGCTCTATTAATAACTCTTTTATAATCCCTTATAGATTGTTTCTTTATAGTATTTTACTATACTTTGTAGCATTTTTCCGTACTAGCTTAGGTACACCTACTAGATATAAAACCTTTTCTATTAAGTAGTCTCTTATAGAGCGTCTTCTATATATTTAATAGTCTTTACTTACTAGTTCCTTTAGCTAGTAAGTAGTATTCCGACTTATTACGAGTCTATTATATATTGACACGGCCTATAGAAGAGGTATAGAGAATCATTTTGATATACTTATAAAGTATCTTCTATTTACTAATCTCCTTAGCTATCCTCTTTAGGGATATTATCGCTTTCTAGGCCACTTTGTAGGGCCTCTTTTACTCCCTTTTAGATAGGTATCTAGTCTATTTACGGGATTTCCTCTACCTCTTTCTTAGTAGGTATCTAATCTGCTTGCTAAGACTCTTCTACCCCTTTTTAGGTAGGTATTATATCTTCCGGACCCTTTTCCTAGGTCTCTTCTACTTATTAGATAGGTACTATATCTGTTTATAATAGCGTTTTATCTAGCGTATATACTATATCCTCTACTTCCGGTGTAGGTACCGTCCTCTTCGTTTTCTTAGTAAGTAGTAGCTACTTTCTTGCCTTCGCTATAATATATTATAGCACTTCCTCCCTCCCTACTAAATATAAGTATACCCTTAAATGCTCTATTACGTCCTATTCTAACTAGGAGATAGTAGCTAATTTATAATAGCTAGGTGGTTTTTCGGAATCAGTATCGACCATCTCGCCGCTGTTAAGTAGGTATCGGATATCTACCCCCTCCCTTTAAAGCCGGTACTTACTGCCCGATGATATCTATAACTAGTTAGGATTATCGATAAAGGTATCGATAAGCTGGCGACTGTTTACTAAGTTCCTTAGTATTCGGCTACTAGGTTCGGTAAGGGTATATATACTAAGTAGGTAGGCTTTTAGGATTTTGTACGGCCTAAACTACTACGATTCGAACTTCTGCTTTGCTTTGTTTCGAACTAACACCTACTTACCCGGTTATAGCAAGTAAGCAGTCACCTTCTTATCTTAGATTTTCTAAGCCCGGATAGCCTTATATAGTAGCACTTCGTTAGCTTCGGCTCTTATATAGTTAACAGTTATGATCTTACTATCGAGTTCTGCTGGGTCCTAAATAGATATCACTAGCTCGGTATCCCCTAATAAGTGTGGGTATATACTATATATAAGATAGAAGGGGCTTTTACTAGATATTATGTACTCCCTAACCCTTATAGCGAAGAGGGCCTATACTAAGTATAGGTCCTAAACCCTAGTAGGCTTATCTATATAGTACTTAGTAAGTATATGTCCTAGTAAGCCGTTAAAATTTTCTACCTTCCTATTTGTCCTTAGGTAGTATAGTATCGTCGTCCGGTACTTTATATTTACTAGCTTGATAAAGTACTAGATAGACATAGTAAGTAAGTTAGCGCTATTATCCGTTAGGAACTCTATAGGCGCTCTATATACTGTAAAGATCTTATTATAGAGGAACTCGGCGATAGCTTCCTCCGTCGTATCTAGTAAGGCCTTTGTAAATAGCCAGCTAGTAGTGTAGTCGATTATTATAACAATCCACCGGTTACTGTTTGGTGTAGTAGGCAGCAAGCTAATAAGATCGATTTCCTACCGTTTAAAAGACTTAATACCTATACTTATTAAGTAATATAATGCTTCCCGTTCGAAGCTTTTATTCCTAGCCCTTAATACTTAGCAATTCGGGTATAGGTATACTACTTCCTCGGTATCCTATCGGATACTAGGCCACTAGGCGCGGTTACGAAGTACTCTGTGTAGTCCTAGGTGGCCTAAGTATCTATATTCCTTATATATTCTCTATAGGAAGTCCTTATAGGCTAGTGATTCTAGGTATAGGGCCGTGGATCTATCCCTATATAGATACGTAATATGTATATTTTCCTCTTACGTTACGGCTATTAGTAAGAGCGATTCGTATATCGCGAGCTTACTAGCCTAGCGTATAACTTCTCGGCGAAGCGACTTATCGTCTGGCAAGCTACCGGTAGATAAGTATTAAATAGTGACAGTATACTATTCGGCTTCGTCGAACCCGCCGACCTTTATTATCATATTTAGTTTTCCCTAAGTAAGTGCCCTCTAGGCTATATTAGTAGGCCCCTCCCCTAAGAAGTCAGGGTATCGGCTAATAGTATTAGGTATAACCGCTTCCTCTCTTTTTCTATAACAGAGTTTAAGGTTATATACTTAGAACTCGTCGACCTATTGGGTAAGTCGCTTACTATACGCCTATATTATTATAAGGTACTAGAGGCCTTCGTGATCGGTAATAACAGTAATCCTTATCCTGTTCTCTAGATATCTATCCTAGATATACAGTGCCTCCTTAATCGTAAGAAGCTCTTTTTCGTATACTAGATAATTTAACTCTACGCCTTTTAGCTTATAGCCGTCGAAGGCGACTAGATATATCTTCTTGTCTTCCCCTTCTTAATAGAGTATAAAGCCGATTGCCTACTTAGAGGTATCGGTTTCTATCGTAAAGGGCTTTGTCCGGTTAGGCTAGATAAGTATAAAGGCACTAATAAGTACTTCCTTTAAGCATATAAAGGCCACTTTATACTACTTGGTCTAAGTAATTAAACGGAACTTCTGCTTATATAATTCTTTATTAGCTTTTTTAGTTAGATTATATAGCACTACTACTATCTTAGCGAAGTCCTTAACAAAGTATCTATAGTAAGTAGCTAGGCCTATAAAGTAATATACCTCGTTAATATTCTTCGGTTAGGGCTACTTCTTAATTATATCTAGCTTTATAGTAACAGCCTTTACTTAGCCGTTTCTAATAACGTGCCTATAGAATTCTAACTCTTTTATAGCGAATACGCATTTTTTCGGCTTCGTATAAAGCTTCTATATATGTAAGCGTTAGAGTACTTCCTTTAAGTAGGTATAGTACTCCTCTAGTATTTTAGAGTATACTAGTATATCGTCTAGATATACTACTACTAACTTATTAAGATATAGCCAGAGTATCTCGTTTATTAACGTTTAGAAGGTTGCTAGTATATTATAAAGTCTAAAAGATATTGCTTACTATTTATACTTGCCCTAGATAGTATTAAATACTATTTTTAGTACTACTCTCTTGGCTATCTATACTTACTAGTACCCCGTAGCTAAGTTAATCTTTAATAAGTATATAGCTTAGCTAACGATATCTAGTAAGTCTTAGATCCTTAGAATGGGGTATCTGTTCTTTGTAGTAAGCTTATTAAGGTCCCGGTAGTCGATATATATTCTCTATGCTCCTTTAGGCTTTTTAACGAATACTACTGGGAAGCCCTATAGGCTGGACGATATCTAAATCAACCCTCTATCTAGCAAGTCCTTTACTTACTTCCTTAGCTCTTTAAGCTTCTCGTAGGATAGGGGGTAAGCATTTATATTTACTAGATTGGTATTATTAGTATCTATATTATAGACGAAGCTACGTTTAGAGGGTAACTTCTTTAGTAAGTTATCGGAGAATATATCAGCGAACTTCTCTAGTAGCTTAGCTAAGTAAGGGTTATTAGTCGGAGAAGTAAGGTCTTTACAATTTGTGGTATAGAAGACTATATACTTAGTATTCTTATCTCTTAAGGTCTAATAAACGTCCTTTTTTGTTAATAAATTTAGGGTCCCTCTCTCCTCCCCCTATAGTACTCGGCAGTCTACTATATATACTTCGTGCTTCCTACTCTGGTTAGTAAGCTATATTCTTTTCGTAGGAAAGCTAATATAAGGGTCGTATAGGCATAGGAAGTTGTTACTAAGTACCACGTCGTACCCTTCGATGTTAACTGTCTATACCGTTTTCATCCTAGTCTACTTGCCGAGGCGGACTACTAAGTTTATCGTTCCTTATATATATAGGGTCTTACTATTCGGTAATAATATTGGTAGCGATCTACACTTATTCTATCTTCCGTCTAAGCGGCGAGCAGTTTTTATAGATATAAATATATAGCTTACTCTGTAATCTAATAGTATATAGTAAGCAATTAGGTTTCCGGCTAAGGTAGGGCGATAAAGAGAGCCGTCGAAGAAGTTAAGGTCTTCTCCGAGTACGTTTAACCTTATCATTACTTCTTTTATATGCCGTTCCTTCTAGGCCTAGCTAAGCTAGTCGTATTGCTTATCGGGACGACGTGGCTTAGTAAGCGGGCTAGTAAGCTTATCTAGGCTTACTAATCTTAGCCTTTTCCCTCCTTACTTCTCTTAGCCTTATAGTCCCTTTTTAGGTGTCCTTTCTTATTATAGTTATAGTAAGTTCTTTTCTCTTATATAGCCGAGAGGTCTATAGCGTCTAGGGATGGTACTACTTATCTACTTCTTAGGTACTGTATCGAACAGCTATATCTAGTTGCTTCTTAGGTACTCCTTTCGAGTTCTAGTAAGAGGTTGATAGCGTCTTTGATGCTTATCTTAGATCGACCTTACTATCTAAACCATTCTACTTAGAGGATAGGGTTTAGTCCTAATACTAATTGTAGGATATATCCTCGCTCCGAGGGACTTTCTAGTAAATTACGAGAAAGCTCTAATAAGGAAGCGTAGTATATAGATAGGGAGTCGTTCCCTTACTACTTATACATATACTCGCGTAAGCGGTCCGACTCTACTGTCTTTGGTTCGAATTTGGTTCGAATCTAGGCTTTAAAGCCTTTCTAAGTTATAATTCGCTTGCCTAGTCCCGTGTTTACTTACTAGTTCGCCGTTCTCTACTTTATATAGGCGTCTCCTATTAGTAAGCCGGAAGCGAAGGCTAGCTTATAGGCTTTGTTGTTGCTTCGGCCGCTTACTATTTAGCAGCGTATAAAGTAGTTGTTAATATCGTATAGCTAGTAGTTAGCGGCGTTGCCTTTCTAGCTATCTTAGTACTTATCTGGTTACCCTAAGTTTTTAAGGCGGCTAGCGATTTCTACTAGGTAAGGGCCGACTCTTGGGTTCTGGGTTAGGCCCGGGTCGAGCAAAGTCGATATTGTAATGATGGCTTCGTATTGTACTACTATTATCTCCGGGTTATTAGTTACTTATTAGAAGATCGCTATATTTTGTAGGGGCCCCGGTAAGCGGTTAAACGCTCTTTATATATTTAGCGGCAGATAAGCCCTAAAGAACTTAGGCGTCACTATCGGGCTCGCCGCCGGGGTTACTTCCGCTTGTAGGAGCTGTTGCTCTATACCTTAGAAGTGTTGGTTCTCTATTGTAGTAATTAACTCGGTTGTCTTGGTTAGGGGTTTAGTAAGTTAAGGCTTTTCGGTATCGAAGGTTTTTGCTTCGTCTTACTTTCTTAACTGCCTCTGCTTCTTAGGGGCCCCCACTTTTACCCCTAAGGATACGGATCCTTGACTTCTCGCAGAGTTTTCCCCGGTATACCGCGGTTATTAAGTTGTCGGTACCGCTTGGTAAGGGGGGGTCTACCGTACTCTGCTTTAAGGTCCCTAGATTAAATATTCCCTGCAGCAGGGCTTCACATTAGCCCTTTCCTACTGCTTAGCTTCCTAGGGTACTTATCGTCCTCTAGGAACTGGCGAGGAAGCGTGGCCATCTCGGTGATGCCGTCGCTTCTTCCCAGCTTACCGTGGGAGGTAAGGCCTTAGCAAGACATGCTACCAGATGAGATTCTGTAAGGATCGCATGGTTTCTTATTGGATAGTCCTAGATGCTAGCTAAATGCAGTCTTAATTACATAATCTGCCAAGTAGGGCTTGGTCCAATATTAACCCTCCACTTGTTGTACGTTTTAGTGGACTTGGCCAAGTGCCAAGTCTCACTTGCCTGAGGCACGAAGCTGCCTAAGGCACCGAGAGTATGCAAACCCTGCAAACCTCTCGGGAGCACAAAAGTGATCAGGAATAGTCACGTGCGATAAAAGCTTCGATAAGGATCATGCTTGAATACATTGTAGTCTGTCAGCCTGGAACTCTCTCGACACATCGTGAGATCTTAACATTGTGAGACCAACCACAATGGCGATTAATGTGGATATTCTCAAGGCTACGTTTGCCGCTTGCCTTTTAAGCCCAGATCCTACTTCGGTTCCTCACGATGAGATAAGCGCCTTCCACACCGCGCTTGAGCGCGCGTTGTCGCACTGCTCCCAAGCCAACATTCAGGTTTGAGCCGCTGTCATCTCTGTCTACTCTCACATGCCACCTTGCTAACTGGCTATTTCCCCCCCACAGACCTGTAAAGCCTGGTTGGTTCGCTTTGTTGCATTTTCATCTGGTCGAGTACGGGGTCTGGTCAATTACCTGAATGCTCTCGCGGCGTCCTCCCCACCATCCCAGCCCACTGGATCCAAAATATCAGCAAAGCGCCAACGCCTCCACATCCTTTACTTGATTAATGATCTGTTACACCATTGCAAGTACCACACAGACACCCCGATAGCCTTCTCCACAGTGACCGGGTCCCTGCAGCTGCATATTGTGCAGTTGGTCAGCCACGCAGCAAACTGTGATCGCCAAAAGAACCCACGGCACCATCAACGGCTAGACGATCTCCTAGATATTTGGTCTGAGCACGACTACTTCCATCCCGAGTTGGTCACCAAGCTTCGACAAGTCGTGATCATGGGGGTCCCCATGGATTTCAACAATGCGACCAACGACCTAAACTCAGCCAAGAAGTCAGGCAAGAATGCGCCCTTTATCATGCCATCTACACATGGAGATCCATCGACAATGTGGCAGGATCTTCCTGCAGGCAACATTTATCCTCACCTTATTCCCGGCTCGACTAGTCCAATCCGAGCTGGTGCCATAAAACCGATACAATTACTAGCAGGTCCTGCCGACCCAAAGTTAGTGGAAGACCTCAAATCCTTTCTCGATGATGTGGACAAGATCTTCGACCCGGAAATCCCTGGGGATGCGAAACATACAGACGTCGATCGGCTGGGCCAGGAAGTGATCCGGGGCGAGAACACAGGCGATATCCTCGACGGCGAACACTATGACGGATGGTCCCTTGAATTCTGCCAACCCGCCGATACAGACATCGAGAGCTCCAGTGACGAAAGTCGCAGTAGTAGTGTATCACGAACCACTAACAAGCGCCAACGCTACAGCGACAGCTCCATCAGTCAGTCCGAGTCACGATCTCCAAGCGAATCACGATCATACCAACCTGGTTTCCGTCATCGCAATGACGCGCGAGCAAGAAACCGTTCTCCACAGCGCTCACGTACCCGGGAAAGCTCGTACACACCTCACGAACCATCCACTTCACACTTCCCGCCCCCTCACCAACCTCAACAGCCCCCCGCACCCTACAACTCCTTCCCCACTACCCGTCCTTCCGATGGACAGTATGCCCATCCTCCCATGGGTCCCAACAATGGCTATCCCCAAGTACCTGCACCTAACTACGGTTCTTGGCCTCCGCCTCCCCCGTATATGCCAGCAATGCCCTTCCCCGCACCCGGACCCGGATCCTCCTCAGCCTTCCCTCCTCCGTACCACCATCATCCTTCTATGTCTCAGGGACAGCGACAGGGGTACGGGATGTCACAGGGTCAACATCACTTCCCCCCTCCTTATTCCGGGGGTCGTGGTGGTGCGCCGCGGGGACCTCCTCCCCAGGGCGGGCGCGGGTGGTAATCGACATGTGGACACGAACGATTTAAGAGTTATGCTTGAATGCTTGAAATGCGATCGAATCAAATCGAGTCAATGAAAAGGCAGCCTTCCAATGCTGCGGTTTGTATGATTACAGCCCCACCGTAGCGGGGTATTCATGTTGATTTAAAGCACAATATGAAAGAGTACATTTGATTGTTGGTGCATTCGAGTAAGTACTTTAGTGTTGATAGTATCAACAGTAAGTATAGGTACAACCTAGTAAACTTCGATAGGCTTTTGATTGATGGACTAGCAGAGAAAGCAATCTACAAACATTTACAGCGGAGCCTTGCGAGGATTTAAAAAAAGATAGAAAATAACTGCGTATAGAAGCATGGCGTACGCAATCACACACCGTAATTCTCATGAGCCAAACTATCACAGGTTAAGTCTCCATATAATATCAAGTAGAATAGAACAAAGAAACCAAAAGACCCCAGCAAACAATCCTCAATTTGCAAGTATACAACCCCTCCCCCCCAAAAGTATATCCGGCACTCATCCCATGTCACATAGTTGCGGACCGGCTAGACCGTTGAAATCAAGTGAGAATGTCCATGATCATATCAGCCTGCGTCTCCGGTATATCCTTCATCTGGTTCGTATAGTAAGTCTTCTTAACCTCCTCGAAAGGCTTGCAGGAGTTGAAGCCGGAATCCTAGAAGAAAAGAACAAGTCAGATACACTCTCTTCTAGGACACACAAAACAAAAGAAAAAAAAGCAAAGACGAAATACATACATCACTTGCGCTATTGCAACACATGGGGGAATAACCCTTCCCATTGCATGTATCAGGAGCCTCTCTCTCGGCCATGTTCTTGCCTGCAAAGGTATATTGAATTAGTATACAATAATCAAGTCTCCCAATGTTATATTGAAGAGAGAATGGAGAGAAACATACACTGGAAAGATATAGCCGAGCTAACTTGCAGCCCGCTGACGACTGGGACTAACTCGCCGAGCCCCTTGACAATGTCTCCGCCCGCCTGCTGCACAGACATGCAGCAGGACTTGAACTTACCCTTGGGACATGTGTAAGCCTCGTAGGGGTTGGACGAGGGGGTAGCCGAAGCTGAGGCAGAGGCAGAGCTCGAGGGCGAGATGAGAGACTTGGATACGGAAGTTGTAGGCGTTGGTTTATCGTTTCCCACTGGGATGGCGGTGGTGACGGACAAGAGGGAGACAAGGCCCGTGAGGAAAGTTTTGAGGTGCATCTTTGCTGATTTTTGTTATTCGTGTGTTGCGGAAGTGTGAAAGGTACTGAGTGGATGTATAACCGCGGATGGCTATGAGACTTGGATATCCGAAATGAACGTCAATGCTAAAGGAAGTGAATTAAAGGAGTGTGTGTTGGTCTTCGGAGTCGGGACCAGATTGAATGGCTGGAACTGGGCCGGGTTGGTTGTCGCGAGGTTGTCGATGGGTGTGTCGGAGGGGAGGAAACAGGAACACGATGTTGACCTTCAATGTACGGAGTATGCAGTGCTCGGTTTGTTTAGGGGGCCTACCAACCTCAGCAGGCCCATCGCAATTTCTTCTGCCTTCCTCCCTTGGGCGCTTTTGGTTGGCTCAGGGTCGAAGCCTGGGATTCCAAGGGTTTCATCCCTCTGTTCAGAAAGGTACGGTATGGCCTTGATTCGCTGCTAAGTTGAACCATGTGGAATGTGCACTCTCGGTAATAGTTTTTACTGGTCTCTCTGTGTCATTTTGCTCTGGTATGTGGGCTTCGGTGTTGGTATTGTCTGTTGTTTATCTGTGTTCGAATAGGGATATCTATATATTTTGTAGTGGTATAAAGTAGAGCCAATTGGGACATACAACAACGTGATATAGTCACAGCAACAATTTCATGGTCTTTTAAAACCACCTTATGTTCAATCAAATTTATAACTCATTGAGAGGACAAGTTCTCTATGAGTTTATTGGATTCCCCTCTGAGGTATGCAAGGGATGCCTCAAGCACGCAGCTCTTCAGTACAACGCGACAAGATCCCAGGTCAAGAAGATCCCAGGTTAAGATTAAAACGCTCCTCGTAAAAGCCCGCGACTTGAGAAGCAATTATTCAGAGAGTTCGATCTATGAACCAGAACAGCAAATAGTAAATTGTACACATATGTTGAAGATGTCCTTCTGAACAAAAAGAGGACTTTGCTCCTAATTGGCAAGACTAAATATATATCCTAGTTAATTTCAAACACGAAAAATCCAATCCTAATAAGTCTGGGGTTAAAAAAAAGTAAGCTTGGATGCAATCATCAAGTTGCACCTACCAAATATATAACCCTACAAATTCCAACAAACCTCATTTTATTCGCTTCTCTAATTGCCGCGCCAACAGACATTCCCATTTGAGTCAAATAAACACATTGTGCACACGTCCTTTTTAGTCTCATCCTAACCTAAACAAATATGTACATATACATATGTACATCTGAAACATCGGCATCGCCGATCAAAGCGGCCCCGGGCCGCCGGGTGGACTGATTGACCCAGCCTATCTGACCACCTGCGCTTTCAACGGACCTAGATAGAGCTAGCCAAGCCAAGCTTTCTAGCTCCATGCAGTCGATACTCGAGGGAAACCTCCAAACCATACTCGAGACACTACTTTAGAAGCAATTTTAAAGCCGACATCAACTCCCAGTATCAACATTTCGCCGTCGCCCCGGAGGCTATTCAAGTCTATGTCTCTGCAGGGCTTACACCGGGGTATCTATCCTAAGGAGTACTGGTCTGATGCCCGTGTTGTCCTAGCGTTCCGGTCAGAGCGCCACTAACCATTGTGATGGTTGACTAGTCTTTCAACGCCACTGATGTATGATAACGAGAAATTCTACCATATTACGTATGAGATCTTCCACTTCGATCTTAGCTCTTACTGTTTCTTTGTATCTTGTATTTGACTTGTTTCTTACAGGGTTAGTATATTATATATACTATTCACATATTTATTTTGCCTGGTCTCCACTGCCAAAAGAGCAATAATCGAATATGTATATATTTGACAAAAAGCTGGGAAATATACCGAACAAACTCTGAAAAAATACGACAGCATGTATGTATTAGTCCAAGCCACGATGGTGTTGTTGTGCTGACGTCAATTTGTCTCAGAGTAGCATAAGCCTCGTTTCAGCCACTAACTCAATATTGAGGCATAATTTCATAAATGGGATAAATGTACCGATGAAGCCAGCTCTACTACGCAACCCAGCAGCCAAAAAGGAAATAATAAAGAAAATAAACAAAGATAAGTAGAAGAAAGGCAAGATTGCTCCGGGTTGATTGCGCATAATTGTATAGGTCATCAATGGCCAACAAGGCTATGTTGTATCGTAACAGGGTGTAGTTCTCCGAGGGACAGTCCAGTGTCCTCGACTCGGAGAAAGAGTTGGTTCATAATATAGAATAGGAAGAAGAGGGAAAAGCACAAATCGCTGGGAAGAAGTAAAAACAGAGATAATATACAGGCCAGTATTCCTTCGCAGAAGGAATATCAAGCAGAACGGATGAGTCGATCGCTTACCCCAGACCCCGGGAAGAGTAGATAGTGTTCAAGAAATGTTCGAAATGGAAATGAACTATCGTTTGTAAACTGCCCTCGAGTCCCATGAGCAACCCCCAAACGGTCATAGATGACAATAATGAAAAGCAAAAGTCATGTATTTCCTGATAAGGGATGCGAGTCCCATGAGCAACCCCCAAACGGTCATAGATGACAATAATGAAAAGCAAAAGTCATGTATTTCCTGATAAGGGATGCAGAAGGATGGAGGCGATGATTCATGACCCAGGGGTCTGGAGTGATGGAATACGCGATGCGTAAGCCAGCACTGAAAGCCCGGGGAAAGGATGCCGAGGATCAATCGATATCCCGAAAATGCTATGCAAACGTAAAAAGTGGGTAGAAAAGGGGTTGGGGAAAGTAAAAGACCATATCGCAGTTGACCACGACGAGGCGAGGCCATATAGAAATCAAACTCAAAAAACATCCAATATATCGCTTGAAAAGCAGGCACGCTCTCCTGCGCGAATCTCATAAAACTCCGCAGAAATTCTGCATCTGGGTACGCATTGACGGAAAGTATACGTGGCTGTTGATAGTCCCATAGGACCATCAGCAGCTCGCCAATGCTAGGTATCGTTACGATGCTAGATCACGATATTGGTGGAATAGGACAGCTGAAAGTATTTTCGTTAGCTTGCTTATACATTGAAGCTACCAAGATGAAAGAAAATGCATACCTTGATACAGGGCACAGCCTCAATATCCAGCAGACTCAGCCTCAAGCCATATCGCGGCCACTGACCTTAGTCTCGGCAAGGTGAGGGGTATTGCTGACGGGTGTGAAAGATTCAGTGGTCTGTCGGGATATATTGCTGCCGCTAGAACCGATGCTACGACCACTCTTGCCGCTGCTCTGGCTATCACGACGGGAGTCGTCTGTGTCAACGAAGGAAGACATTTGGCGCTGGGTGTATTGTAGCATGGAGCGATTGTAGTCTTCCAGCGAGGCGCGAGAAGGATCCAGCGACCGGTAAGAATCGACCAGGGTCTCATTAGACATGGTGTCCACGTTATCAGAGCCTGGGAACATGGTGTGGATGTTTTCAGTTGCTTGTTGTATTTGGGCGGGGTGACTCATGGTGAAAAGGAAAATGTCTTCGAGATGAAACAGTCAGCTTAAGTTTCAGGACTAGGTATCGGACAGCGGCAGGAGTGTAAAAAAAAAGAGTTGATCAATAGTATTGACGTGGGTGGTTGTGACATAGGGATGGGGCTGATGCGTAGGACGATCACCGTGGGGTGGAGGTTGGGTTGTGGGTGTCGTGGGGAAACCAGATGATACTGGAATCCCAGTCAATTTAACAGTTACTCACCTGTGATATTGAAATATTTCAAGATCTAACCAATTAGGCCCGTTGTGTTGGATAGTAATGGTACTGAGGGTCGCGGGTAGACAAGATGATGTGTTGTACTAAATCAGTGGAAATCCAACAGTATGTATGTTTCGGGCCAAGGGTATATAAAATGGTAGGGGAAAGTGCTATGGGGCAGGATTCAGGAGTTAGGGCACATATACGAAGAACTGGATCCAATTTGCGAGGAAGGTTAATATATAAGACACGCGTGGCTCCACATGAGACTGAAATCACATCGGGTGGTCGAAGATGGCAAACGCACCCGACTTTGCAGTCTCTGATAGGTCAATAAGTTGCCTAATTTCTCCTCCGCCCATGGTAAACATAAGAGATCTCTACCGATTACACTGAGGGGAGTACGGTGACATAATTGGCCGAAAGGGGGGCGGGAGGAGGGGGGAGGATATTTTCTCCTAGGCGACATCATAAGAAGCATCATAAACCCCAGCCTTCAGTATTTGTAGGCAAGTGAATACCGTCGACCTATTGGGTATGTCGTATAGCATAATGTGGGGTCAAATCATCATCACAGGACGTTATGAACTAACTAATCTCCACATGTGCACGGAGACTGGTGAACTCCGGGAGCGATATCATCAGTCGTTCCACCCATGGATTGGTCACAGTGCTTCGATGAGGTCACTGGGGAATGTGAATGACCATTGAGAGCCGAAGGTGTTGTGAGATCGGCACAATTACAGTCCGGTCCCCTGCAGATCTTTACCTGACGTTTACAGGACGAATCATAATTGAATTATCATGGCCTTTGAGGGGCGAGGCCCATGTCGCATTCTGTATCGATACGGGATAGGGTGTCCTTTGGAAGGAAAATGTGGGCATCACTAGTGGAGCCCTGGTATAGGAGTTATAAACACGCTGTTACAAAAGCCGCCGATTGGGGTGTGGTTCAAGTGTGTAGTGAGATGCGTAGATACATCGATTGATTCAAACTAAACCAATCGTCAGCTTGACATGTCCACCAAATCAATGCAATCCGTGTGACCGAAAGCAGCAAATGCGCCTGCACAAGAAAAAGGTTGTGCAGTAGCTGAGGCTCATCTTGGAGCTATGCCGTCATCCCCCGAGGCACCGGGGCGATCCGAGCAATCGATTTGATTTTGTGCTCGGTCGGCCATCAGATACCGATAATCGCCGGTCATAGAAATGGTAAACGAAATCAGAGTCACCCGAGACAGATTTGGTTATCAAAAGTGGAACGTTCTTCTGCGGAAAATGAGCTTGAAGCCGAAACAGTTTGGTACATCGTATCAAAGACATGGAGGCTTTCAGCCACAGTGGAGATACAGTTTGCAGCAGATGAAGGTTTAATTAATTTTTCGACTGTTTTCATTCGCCGAATCATCAGAAACGAACGCAATAGGAAGAAATGGAGACGCTGTGATGAGCTAGTGATTTCCTTGGGGAATGTACCAATCTTGGCATTGGTGCCTGAGGCATAATGGCACCTGACGTCAGTGAGCCCTCATTCCGCAGATGATACTTAGTTATGTAGTGCCTACTCCGTACATGGTATATATTAACCTCACGCTATTCTATATTGGAAAAAATGACAAATCCGTCGGGTTCCCGACAGATGAATCCCAGACATGGTACCGGAAATAGGAAATCCTGTTGTCTATAGACTCTGACGCTATCCGATGGTCGCAACCAAACTTACTTTACGATATGGAATATCGGGGTAGTTCCACTATATTGGAGTTCATACTTGTTCCTAGAAGAAAATGAAATTGACCAGAACGATCAGTAGGACGCATGGGCCAGTGACCGGGGTGTTCGCATCGAAGAACAGAGGTGGGACGGAGGTATGTATTTGCCATCCATGGACCCTGGACGAAACTTGATGCCAGTGGGGAGCGGCAAATTGTTGCAGGATCGACACGACACCGAACATATCAGAGTCATTTATCACAATTTGCCCCTTCGATAGTTGTACATTTTGCTCAACTCGAAGAGGCCGCACTACATAACTAGTACTACAGCATTAGGTGACATACCAGCGCAACCCGGAGCTTACATCCAGCATATAGGGTCTCCTTTGCCCCGAGGGATATTTCTTGTAGGAGCAACACAGCAACGTCAGAGCGATTTGAAATACACTCCATCTTGTCATTTACAGATATGATCAGCCATCCAACTTTTCAGATCAACGACCTAGTTTTGAGGAGGAACCAGTCTAATCCTGCTGGCACCGGTCTAGACCAAAGTCGGAAATATAGTAAGCTTATCATACTACAATATGCAAACTAGAAAGACATCTTGTTATCAAGTCTGTGGGGAGAGAATGATACTCAAGTGATATCAGAGTTGACTGAAATTCTATACGATGTCGTCAGTAGAAAGAAACTTGTGGAGTACACGTTTTAGCCCCTTTTACAATATAGTCTGATGGAGTCCGAACCATACCGCCGCTCCACCTCAAGGGTCCGATCCCAGACATGACAGCATACGAGTTGTATCAACATCCGAACGTGTCAAAAACAAGCGTGCGAGACATACTCCATAGATGTTACCGAAATGTGCACTTGCAGGTCTTCCTTTGCCCATTAAGTGCCAATGAATGAGTCTTAACGGTCCACTTTCCTTATTGTCCTACTCCATATCGTGCCTGGTCTGAAGGCTTGAACCACATACGAACCCACAGGTTATGATAAGCCCTAGACTGCCGAAATCAAATACAGTACCTTATACATACGTTTTATGTTGTATGTCTTAGTACTACATGCCGATCAATTGAAACAGTAGATACCCGAGATTGACAATTCCTAGCGCGTATCAAATGATATCACACCGCAGCCGGTGACGGCGATCCCTACGATGTATTGTAAGCCGAAGGATCACGAAGGCATACTATGTACCTATGTTGCACATTGTAGCGAGAATATGATATCACCGGAAGCAATTTACCTGCACGGAGCCGATTCTTACCGGCATCGCCTAACGTCATAGGCCCTTGCCCTGGATGTCCAGCGACAACCTATCTCCACATATTTGTTATTGACTGTCTGTGATTTGGCTGCGCGCCCTCGTATATTGCGGGCCAGGACGAGAAGCCAAAAACCTGTTTTGGATAGGATATCGGCCTCGATAGTATTATGTACAACATTGCCCCTTAGCCGGGCAGCACTCAACACGCTAGCATTCATGAATGGATCTGGACTTGTCTTTATCATCTTTCCTAGCATCATATATGGAGAAGACAACATCTAACTGACGCATGAAACCGGTTCGAAACTAATAAGTATGATCAGTATGTGAGCCTTCGCCTCTGCTCCGCGCTCTGGTCGCAAATATATGCTGCAAGTCATTCCACATACTCCATTTCACATACTAAGGGGTGACTTTCCTTTGCTCAAAAACAGGTTCCGACGATGCGAGCATTCAGTACCCGGTTCCCCGGCTGCACGGTCATCCCGGGTGGTAGGTGCCGGGAGAGGCCCGAGGCGTGAGAACAGGTCCAGCACAACCTCGACGGACTTTTTCATCGGTCTCGACTCAACAGACCATCTAGGCTCCCGGATGGAAACCTTCGTTCGAACATAAACCGGTTTTACCCCTGCGAGCATACAGCATGCAGCAACGATCGCCCTCGCCTTCGGCTGCGCTATGGTTCAGTGCTTATTGATATTGCTCAGCGACAGACGACCAGACCTCGTATTTGGAGACTTTCCTTCGACGGAAGCTGGTTATACCCCTGCGGCCATGGAATAGAGAGCTTGAGGCGTACAGCATATATTATTGAGCATCTTGAGCATGGATCACAGAGCTTGGGGCGTACGGCGTACACCATCGGGCATATCGAGCATGCAGTTCCCCAGGGTCTTTTGAGCCTGCTGTGTCAATCGATCTTCCCTCGGTGGGTTGTACAACATCGTAGAAGCTCAGCCTGAACCCAAGTTGCTTTAAATACCAAATATTCACCCCAACTGCCCTTATTTGGCATGCAATACGAGAAACAGCCACCTCGCCTCGAAGCCAACTACTATACCGAGTATATTTCCCAAATTTAGTCCAGACAGACAAGAACATCATAGATTTTTCAACAGAAATAACTAGGCCAACACGCCAATATAGAAGGTAGTAAAATGCATCATATTATTGTTCATGCTCATTCTCACATCACACGTAACCTGTTCGAAAAGAATGTTATTAACCATCCACCAAATAGGATAGACAACAGCGGCAAAACAGTCCAGACACGACCATGCCTTGCGCCTATATCCAACCATCAAACACGGGGGGGGGGGGATGAACATACCTTTCCGGGCACCCTGGAAGAAGAAGCGCACAACAAAGACCTGCAACGCAGCCATGGAAACCATCATCAAAGACTCGATCACACTGAAGTTGAAAATCCGACGCTCGGTACTGCGCACGGTACTGAAGTTACGGTTCTCACGTGTGCGGAAGTACTTCTGGTTACGGGAGACGGTGGAGAGTTGTGCGGAGAGCTTGTAGATGGACTCCTCCAGGCTGGAGGTTTGCTCGGGGCTAGCACCCTGGCGGGAGGGAAGCTGGGCGCGCTGTTCATTCTCGACCTGTAGGTTTCAATGGCTCAATTAGTATTTGTTCACCGCTTCCTTGAGTCGACGGATATGGAACGGATATGAAACGTACGGCGATCTCGAAGTCGACCATCTTCTCGGCGAAGGTGGACATCTCATTGTTGAAGCAGAAGGTGTACTCGCCGACGCTCTGGGCAGTGAAGACAAAGTCGCCCTGGCGCTCCTTTGTGCCGTCTAGAACGATCTTGCCGCCCGGTGCGGTGACGGAGTAGTCGACATCGAACGAACCGCCGGATTGGACCTGCATTGTACAATGTCAGCATTTGGCACCACACCGTGTATCCATAGCTCCACAACCAAAATATTTATCATAGAATGAGTGTGTTATAGCTGGATAATCAATTGGACGTACCGCGAAGTAGAAGGCCACTTTGGCGTTGCTCTGATCAACGTTCGTGAAGAAGCATGCTTTCTCGTTCGCCTCGAGTCTGTAGGTGAGGGCGGTTGCGGTCACGGATGAGACCAGGGAGGCCAGGCCGGCGAAAAGAGCGAACCGCATTGTGAGAAAGATGTACCGAGAGAGGACCGTTGAACTGGGAGATGATATCCGCGTCAGGAGATGGCGTTCTGGCCAACTTTGTGTTCCGCTGTTTGATTTGTTTGCATCCATCCAAACAAACTTCCGTATATATCGACTAAGTCGATTCTTGACTACTTCATGAGTCTATTTTGTAAATGAAATGCACGACACATGAGAAAATAGACAATCTGCACTCATGATATAGACGGAATGTCTTCTACTGCGGCTGGTTACATAAAATACTACGAAAGAAAAGAGAAAGGCATGATCATCGCATCAGGGTGTTGCTGCTCATGTACCGGATTGCAGCATACAGCCCTCCATCAACTCATAACCCCCTAGCGCCATGACTTTAACAACTGTTTAACGAATCGAGAATCCATCACTCTTGCCCCAGAAGCTGCGGTTCTTGTTGGGATGATCAAGACCCAGGAAGTCGTCGGCACCAGCTGCTACATCTGACAAGATATCACCTAAGAGGGGGTTAGTTAGTCAGTCCGAGAGAAGATTTTCTAATGGGATCGAAGGAAAAAACACCCACCATCTTCGAGATACTTGGCGTTAGAGAATGATGCCCGGGGGACCACAGCGAACTTGATCTTCTCAAAGTTCTTGCCCTTGATTTGTGTGCGGGCGGAAAGACGTTTCTTTGTCTCCGCGAAAAGTTCTCCAGGCTTCACAACAAACTTGAAGGGGATTCCATGAGTGCGGTTGGGTTCACGATCGAAGCTGAATACGCCAATGGTGCGGTCCTCGGCTTCCAACTTCAATTCCTCCGATGGGATCTTTTCGGCGTAGAGCGTGGCGTACTCGTTAATGGCAGCCACGTTTTGTTCTTCCCGAAGCTCTTTGTAGACCTTTCCACTGTGTGTTTCCGCAATCCGGATGGGTTCATCGCCCAGCTCCAACTTCTGTTGCAACGCAGACAGAAGATCTGCCACGGTGCCGCTGCGGGGAACCAAGAGCTCAACAATCTCCTACTTGAATGTTAGTCAAATCCCAGCGTCATGGATAGGGAATCCTTAGCACGAACCTCCTTGGTAACGCCATCGGGGAGCCATGTCACTTTGAAGCACTTCTTACTCTCATAGTCACTCAAACTCATGTCCAGTACCTCGTAGTACAAAGCGTCTGCCCGGTGCATGGTGTACCCATAGGCACCATATTGACCGTTGAGAATTTGTGAGAGGTTCTGATTGACGTTGCGCTTCAGGAAAGGCTTGGCCTTGCCAGTACTGGCCATCACGGGTGCGAATCGAAGATGGGTCTCGTCCACCTTGAGATGCTCACCAACCTTCTTGGCGAACTGGTCATAGGTCATCTTGCGGCTGAGAGTCAAGTAGAAAGTATCTCCTTCATTGGTCTTGATCGGGGCGAATTGAACTTCCATGCGGTTCAAAAGGTAATCGTAGAATTGCCGAGCGTCTGTGTAAAGTGCGGAGGGTGGCAGTTCGGACTCCTTGATTGCGCGCTGGAAGGTAATGATGTCGCCGTCCTGAATTTCAGACTGCTGGAAAGTCTGCTTGGGTTTCATCACGTCGATCATGGTATGTTTGATCTCTTCGAACAGCAAGAACTCTGTACCGGCAGGCCAATCCATCTTGGAAAGAATTGTCGGGGCCAGTTCGCTCACCTTCTGGCTCTTTTGAACGTAGACAGAGCAAACACCAGTCAATGTCTGGGCCGTGATGTCGAAGTTCTTGAGGAAAATGAGAATCGAATCATTATCGGGCCACGAAGTAGGCTTTCCGTCCGCGCCGGTCGGTGCCACCTCCATCCACAAGCGGAAGAGCTGGCCTTTAGTGCCGTATTTGTTGTACGCCTCCTCAACAGTCATCTCCGGATCGCGGATCACCTGATCGGGTCGGGTTGTCTTGTTCTGACGGTTTACCATGACCCAGAATCGAATGGATTCCGGTTTAAGGCCTCGTTCTTCGGCGATTTCCTGTGCAAATTCGCTGACTTTCTTTGCCCGAAGAATCTTGTATGGCGTGGGAAGGGCCGGATCGTCCGCGGGTAGGTCATTGCTAGTCAGATCGAAGCCATGGTGGTTTCGGAATGCATCCTCATTCAGGAGGCCGACATTCATGTAAAGGTGGGCTTCTTCTCTCTCTTTCTTCCGACGCAACATCTCCACCCGGTCCTCCGACATACGCTTCTCTATTTCATAATTAGCCAACCGGTCAATTCTCCAAAGAACAGGAATCTCTGGACATACCAATGTGAGAGGGCACATCATCCTTTGTGACTGGTAATAATACATTGTCCTGTCTCGTCTTCCGGATGTACACCAACATGTAGGCGTTGTTTGTGCGAATAGCCGATCGTCCTCCAGTCGCTCCGTTCGTGCGCTGCTGGGAGTCTCCGTAGTTCTCATCGAGGACTTCTTTGTCAGTAGCTCGGTTGACTCGATCATCATCAAAGCGGTACCAGTGTCCATCCTTGGTGGGCTTCAGGAAGGCATAGTAATGTCCAGCATCGAGGTTACCGCTGTGGACGAGAACACCGTGCAATTGGTAAACCCAGGACTCCGACTTGTCAGCGCTCTCGGAAAGATACGGAGCCGCATCGAACTCCATAGGGAATGTGTGATAATCATTGACCTTGGCCATCATGTCAAGGTTGAGGTCGTACTCGAAACGTTTGAGGTGAAGATGCAGAACGGGAGGGAAGCTTTCGAAGATGACGCCCTTCTTGGCGTCCTGCAGACCGTATGGCTGCCCAGCTTCGTACTTGTTCTCGCCCTCCAGTGTTTCAACCTGAATGTAATCTCTGAAGCTGTCGTCTAAGGTCTTGTTGCCTCGAACATTGAGTTGAATATCCCAGAAGTCTTCCACGCGGGAAGACTCGTAATCGACATTGATGCAAGAAATATACGTTTTTGTTTTTCCGACGAACAGATCAGGTAGAACTTTTTCTGCCACGGTACCTTTCATCTTGTGCTCCAATCTTTCCATGAGCTTTCGTGAGAGCTCCTGTACATCTTGCTGTTCAAAGATCTGGCTGGATTGCCAGCCAAAAGACGCGGTGAGCTCGGTTGTGGAAACCGCAACATCGTTGGTCTGCAGGTTGTAAAATAGTCTCTGGAGGGCCCACGCGCTGTTTTCACGGGAAGCTTCCTGGTCAGTGGGTATTTGGTACACGGCCTAAGGATTTCCATTAGTCTCAGTAGTTAGGGCAATCGAAGCTTTTTCTTCGTACCTTGCGGAAAGCATTTGTGAAATAGAGCGACTGTAAAAGTGAGTTCAAGTAGCATGTAGCTCCCTGGTTCCTCAATCCTACCATTCCAGTCTCCTTCTTCGAGTCGTAACTAAAAACAAGTTAGTTTCACTCGGTCAAACTTCCCGGGGAGAACCCACTTTTGGAAACTGTGCCACAAGACACCCGTGGGATCTTTCACTACACGAACATAGGCCGTGACAATTGCCTCATCGTCTTGCACCAACGGGACTGATTTTCCCTCCCACGCGTGGCTGAACAGGCCTTTGAGGTCGGAAAATCGAGTGAAACCCCAGTCTCCTTCCTCGGCCGTGAAACGGTGGGTTGCAACTAAAATCCAACTCAGCATTCTGACCAAACAATCCCTTAGGAATTGAATATCTTACCGTGGTGCGTATAAATGGAAGGATCGTTCACATTCGACAACACCAGCGCGAACTGCACACAAGCGTACCAGTTCTCCGGTGGTCCACCTTCCCACGCATGTTCGAGGTAAAACGAGGCGAATTCGGTCTGGTTTCCGTAGGGGAAAAAGAGGATGCGCCTATTCTCGAGTCAGATCCAATGCCGGCACAGAGCCATCAGAGCCAAATCCCGGCAAAGAGATTTCAGGCACTCACCACGGGGAGTCACCGCATCGGAAAATGGGTCCGTGTGACTTGCGCTCCATCTTTCGCCAGTCTGACAAGCGCCATGTGTTGTGGACTTCGTCTAAGGTTTCGAGGTCCGGGTTCTTGGGGAGGACCTTTGCCATCATGGCCGCGTCTGTGTCCCATCCTCTTGATTAGCGACCACTCCACACAGACAAGCAAACAGGGTGTATATTTCTCGAGGGCGATCTCATCCAGGTGCCATGCTTTGTCCAGTTCACCCGTCAACCCGCCCTCCTGCTTGTGGTTTAGGGAAAGGGAACAGCAACAAAGAACATACGATCATCTGCGGTCGGTGCGGACTCAGGCTCGTCGGATCCCGACCGGGAAACGACGACGACATCGGTCTTTTCGGCAGGGTATTGGTCATAATCATCGACAAGCATGTCGTTCTCCGCGAGCTGGTAGAACAGGGTTAGGTCCAATGACGACACTAGCGAGGGGCACGGTCGGGGGATCTCTCACGTTTTCCATCGCGGAAAGCGCCTTCCCGTCCCGGAAGGCGTCAGAGTTTGTATTTTAAAGAAGTTTTGTGAATAAAAAGACAGAATGTTGGAAAGAAATACACTGTAGAGCCTGGTGGTGGAAGAAATTCGTCTGAACCCGCAAAATAATAAGGGCCGGAGCTAGCGGTGGCGGAGCCTCGAGGGCTCGGCAGTGATATTGAAAGGATGTTGTTTATGAGATCTGTCTTTGATTAGATGCTTATTTATAGAGTGAATATAGCTTTTTCACTGAGTTCTGACTTCTCACTCTCTCTCTATCAAATTGAAATGAATAGTTTGTTTAATTGGTAGTGTGCAATAATATATGCAGCAGTACCTAGGTGTGGAGTACGGAGTATACGGTGAAGAAAGCCCTATTTTGTACCAGTCGGATTTATCGATGAGGTATGGGAGTAGATAGCATAGATAGATACATATGTATGTTTTAGTTCGGCATGCCAATCGATATGTGTATCTCTTTGCATGCTCTCCATCATCCAAATTTCCCCAGTTCACCCTCAGATGATCCAAATGGATCCATGAGCTGATGATGCGTTAGCCCCAAGTCCGTGCGAGTTGCCTCAGATCCGAGGTAAGTTGGGATGAGAACTCAAATCGTATGACATTGGCATTTGCACAGTTTGAAACACATATATAAAGACCTCGGGATATATATGCAGATGGATGGATATATGAGACGAGCAAAAACAAAACTGACATAACAAGTCTGGTGTCACATGCTTCCAAGGTTGAGGTTGACTCACCGCCCGGCAACCCCAAACTCTGGAAGTCCCAACTACGCGCGTGCACAAGAGAGTGAGCACTTATATGGTCTCGGTACTTATTGAATGAGTGCATGGAGCACAATGAGGTTGACTTATCCAGCTAGAAGCTGGCAGCTCCTCCACTCTCCCTTGAAACGCTGCTATTCTGGAGCTCACAGCCCGCCACCATGGCGGCCAGTTTCTGCAGTAGATGAGTATGGATGACTCAACGTTGATAAAGCTTAAAATGGTACATAATACTGACTGAGATATACTGGCAGATGGGTGGAACGAGCTATTCGACCTATCAGTCTTCGTCAGTTGACCTTTTTTGGTCGTACCTTGACCGAACCACGACTCATCAGTTCCGCAAACTATGTGCGGACTGAGCTACCTACTCGGTAAGTTGAGAGGCAATCTGCAGAATCCAAAAAAAAAAGAACAAAAATTCTGATCATGGTCTATTGTATAGCCTTGCGCATCGTCTGCGAGATATCCAGCAGCTACCATATGTCGTAGTTGCCAATCCGCATCTCACCCTTGTATACGAACTGTACTACAAAGCATTTGAACGGGCTCGGGTGGTTCCTGAGATCCGGTCCCTTGAAGATAATGACAATTTCTGTGAGATTCTGAAGGAAATGCTACGGGAGCATCTGATTGCGATTCCCAACCTGGCGATGGGAGTGCTGGAATGCCGCAATCTCGCTCCAGCGGACGAAATGGACCGGTTAATGAACACACTTTTGCGAGCGGTATGTAAGGTCGATCTCTGATCTGTCTCCTAGCTGACAATTATCTCCTCGGTAGCGAATCTCTCGCCGAGTCATCGCAGAGCAACACCTAGCTCTAACCGAAACCTTCAACTCGCCATGGCATTTCCCCGATTCCCACGACCGAACCGACATGAACGCAGACTTTGTGGGCGAAGTGTTCCTAAAGTGTAAGGCGAAGGAGGTAGTCGAGCGATGTGGGAAGGTCGCACAGGACCTGATGCGGAACATATCAGGATCAACTCAGATCCCCGCGATCACCGTCAAGGGCCATGTCGACGCCACCTTCCCGTATATCTTGAGCCACTTGGAATATATCATCGGAGAACTTCTCCGCAACTCAGTACAAGCAGTGATGGAGAAATACCAGGATTCAACCGAACCCCCACCACCCATCGAAGTGCTCGTGTGCGAGACCCCACAGCATGTGATAATGCGCATATCTGATCAAGGAGGAGGAATCCCTCGAGAGATTTTGCCGTATCTGTGGTCCTTCAGCAAGGGGCCTCGCACGCAATCGCGGCTGGAAAATCTCGGACAGGTCCCTGCAATGGCGGCGACGATGCAAGAACTGCAAGTGTCACACGACCGTAAACACACCGGCCGGGATTCATACCATGAAGGATCCCTGGACACGTTGACATCACGACCGCCCAATCTCCGTCTAGGGATGGGTCTCCCCATGAGCCGAGTCTATGCTGAATATTGGGCAGGCAGTTTGGAACTGCATAGTCTCGAAGGGTATGGAGTGGACGCATTTTTGCAGATCTCAAAGCTTGGCAACAAGAACGAGCAAGTTACAACCCGGGCGGCGATTGATGCGGTGTAAGAAGTTGATACTGGGAATCTTACAAGAAATGTATTCCCAGTACCTCTACATCCGTTCCAAGTCCTTCCAACGTACCTGCCTATACCTACCCGGTCAATTGTACTTGCCATGTACACCTGGACACAGACACCAGCCACATCTATTGACTGTGGCATGTGGCGGTGACATGGCGGTGACAGTTCGGGATGACGTCATGATCTGTTCCAGCAAATCAGCTTGACGGCTGCCTCAGCCCTACCTGGTTCTCTTTCAAGTCCCAGTCGTGACGTCGTGGTCAAGATCAAGATGAAACACCTTAAACCCCCTGCGGATGACAACATTCCTATTTATATCCTCATCCTCCTCTTTGCAATCCTCCTTCTCAGTTTTCTGGCCACTACCGATTTCAGATCTCGATCTGCCAAACCTGAACAATAACACCATATACATCAAACATCAAACACCACCACAATCATGGCCGGCGCTTGCTCGACGCTTTGTTTGATTATCATCACCTTATTCAGTAAGTCAACGCTTTCTGCTACCTAAAAAACCACAAAAAACCCCCCACCCCACATAGTGGTCCCTGATCGCCCTTCAATCTACATGTATCAACCTATATCCACTAGAATGATATACTAACGAACTAAACAGTTCCTCCTCTTGGTGTCTTTCTGATTGCAGGCTGCGGAGTTGACTTCTGGATCAACGTCCTGCTCACAATTCTTGGGTGAGTGTTATACGAGCAATCCCGACCCCCGTTGTATTCGAAAACTAACCATATCTCCCAGCTACTTCCCCGGACACATCCATGCCTTCTATTTGGAATACGTCTATTATGATCGTCGCGATCGCGATCCACTGACTCGTGCCTCTCAACGGCCCGCACCGGGCGTCTACTCCGAGCGCATCCAGAATGGAGGCCATCGTCACACACCCGCAGACCTTAATTACGGTACCGTGTGATTTTCTTTCGATACCTCCGAACTCTCTTGTTCGACATGCTTGACACCGTCTGTCGACCGTCGTCATTCTCTACGACTTTGAACCTAAGCGAGTCTCTACCTCTTCTGTATCCATAGCGTCGATCCTTGTTCTTCATTCGAGTGTAACTGGACCCCTCTGAAATGATTAAATAAAACAAGAAGGATTGGTTTCCACTCCAATGACGATGCGTTTCATATGTATCATTTTTCAAAATGCAACTGTAGGAGGTGAGCATTCTAGAAGCTCCCAAAAGTAAGTTAAAAAAAAAACAGGTAGAACCCAACTCCCTATCTCAACAGACCCAACTCAAAACGAAGCCTATACATTCGCCTTCTCCACCTTCTCCGCCTCCTTAGCTCTCTTCTCCGCAGCAGCCTTCCTAGTATCCTTCAACGCGGGGAAATCAAAAGGTTCACTACTAACAATAGTCCCCTCAGTCCTAGGCGCAGCACCGGTACCAGGCGCCCACAACAAAGCCCCAACCCAAGGCTGAACATTCCATCCAACATGAAGAGTAACATTCTGACGCTCCGCCAGATGACCGGTAATATCACTGATTTGATACTTACCCTTCTGACCACGCAGTCTCAGAACACCGGGCGCAAGAGCCTCCTTCTTACTCTTAGCCGCCTTAGCCGACTTAGCATGGCGCTTCGCATTCCTCTTCGCAGCAGACACAGCCTCAGACGTAACGGACGAGGGGAGGAGCGCGAGGACCTGGTCTTTGAGGATATCCCATGAATACGGCGACGGAGTCGCGGGGATGATAGTGTCCCAGATGATGGATTCTGAGAGGCGGACTTGCGAGCCGGGGATATCGGAGGAGGAGTAGGTGGCGTAGACGTAGACGAAGAGCTGTTTTGTGTTCCAGTTGAAGAGGGGGCTTAGGTCGGCGTCTAGGTCGAAGCGGAGCTGGGCGTATTCTTCGCGTTTGGTGGAGTAATAGTTTGGTCGGCCTCTGGCACTGCTGACGGGAAATGGGTGTTAGTGAATGGGGTTTTTTTATATATGTATCTTTTTGTCCCCGGGGAGTGTAGGGTTGGAGGGAGAATGGGAAATCGCGATTTCAACTTACACCTGGACGTTCTTCAGTTGCACTGAGGCATTGGCCTCGTCTGCTGGGAATAAGATGACCGAGACGGCTGCCAGTGCACTGACGACCAGCGCGACTGTAGTGAAGAAGCCGAATACGGACTGAATGCGGTTCAAGGAGGAATGCATGGTGTGTTTGGGGTCGAATTGAGAAGATGAAGCCAGCTGGACCTGTTTGGATGTTTGGGTCTTATCGATAAGCGGCATCTATACGACCGGGGCCCGTCATCTCCGCATAGATAACCCATTGGTTTCCGTGTTTCTCTCTTTTATGACTTTCTTTATACAATAAGCTTGAGCTGGATTTGGAAATCCATATAGTACCTCATTTCAAAACTTCTCTATCTCAGACCCTCACTCAACCCTCACACAAGAACCAACAAACCCACCAAGCCCAAGCCCAACCCCACACCAAACACAATAATGGGCGACCACGTCCTCTTCTTCTATGGTAAGTCCCTCTCGAATCAAGAGAAAGCAAAAGCTAAAACCCTCCTAGGAACCCTAATGGTCCCACAAATCCTGTACAGAGTAATCCACGGCCAGGCAACCCCAGAACCCTGGCAAAAAGCCACGCTTCGCTTCCAACCGGCCATTTTACACGGGTACCGACGACATCGCGTGCAAGACGCCGATTACCCAGGCATTGCGGCAGTCCCAAAGCCAGCAATTGAGACGGAGAAGTCATCTGATCCGAAAACCAACGTTGGGACATCAGTTATTGGAACCCTCGTGTCGGGATTAACAGACGGCGACGTTTACCGACTGGATAGGTTCGAGGGGTCTGAGTATGAGAAGAGACGGGTTGTTGTGCGCACGCTGCGGGAGTCGCATGGTGAGAATGGCCAGTCTGGCGAGGGGAGTACTGCTGAGAGCCAGCTGCGCGAAATGCTGAATGCGGCAGGTGTTGAGGTTACTGATAAGGGGAAGGAGGAGGAAATTTTGGCTGTGACTTATGTGTGGACTGCTGGGAAGGATATGCTCGAGGATACGGAATGGGATTTTGAGTCGTTTAGGAGGGATAAGATGGCGTGGTGGGTTGGGGTTGGGGCGAATGAGAGTGAGTGGTAGCTCATTCATGTACCTAATTATATGTAGTTATCAATGGGACTTTGCTGAAAAATAACGATTAAATTCGCATTGCGATGCGGACGATGGTATCTGATGCTATGGTTGTAAAGACATGAAGGAAAAAAACACCATCCTTCTCTCATCGAACGCCGACGCAGGGCTATGCGATGGACATGCCATGACGCACACGGATTAAAACGCTAAAACAACATGAAGAAGATGGTCAGTTCCGGTCCAGCCGGTACTGTGTCCAGATGTCGAGATTATCTTAAACAATAAGGTTGTATCACTTGGATGAACAGACTCATCTCTTTCGCGAAGGGCCTCGTGGGCTGTGTTTCCTTCGCTCTTTTCTTGTAGGGGGCGGTGTGTCTCGTACTTCGGGCTCTTCTTGGCTACCGGGTACTTGGATGATGGGCTCCTCCTTTGGTGGAGCAACATGGCGGTTCTGCGACTTTGTGTCTGCAGGTGGGTTGGATGATGACCTTTGTGGTTTTGAGGGGTTTTCGGTAGGTAAGAGATGCATCCGGTCCGCGGTTGAATCTTCACTCGAGTCTTCGGACTTTGAATTGGCAGTCTTCACAGGGTCCTTTGAAGTATCTGTATCATGCTGAGACTCAGGTACCACATCGACATCTGCAAGTTCTTCTTGACAAGGAAGGGGCGGACCGAGCAGGAATGAGACGGGTCGTTTGGCTGCCATAACTGGTTCATCGGTTTCTCGCTGTTCCTCGTACAGCTCGTCCAGGAACTTGCCAAAACGGTATCTCAGGAGACCAGAGCCTAATGGAGGCCAGTCATCGTTACAACTCATACTCCGCTGCAGCACCTTTGTGATGAACCAATCAGGGCTTTGAACAAACTTCTCCAAGTATGCCAGCAGATAAAGACCGCAGTCCCAGAAATTGGGCTGAAGGGGGATGTCGCGTGCTCGCATGCCCTTGACTTTGCTTGGGTCGAGTTCCACGCCGCGTTTAGACACCGCTTCGCGGCAGATGTACTCGCGGAGGATTTTGATGGTGGGGGAGCGAGGCATGTCCAGGGAGTCAAATGTGATGATCGTTGTTTGATTGGGATCCAACTTCAACCCAGACCTCTTCTTCTTGGATTTGTGCGTCGGTTGCGACGCCACGGCTTGGTCTTGGGCGAGCTTTTGGGCGGCGAATTTGGAGAGATTTGGGGGTGGAAGTGGGTGCTGGTCGGGTGTATCCCGGATCGCATGCTTATCCCGCTCCATCTGCAGGGAAGCACGGTCCCCACTGGTCTCAGATCCCTTTCGAATCTCACAGGATTGACTGGCCTTGTCAGAAGCGTTGGCCTCTGACTTTGACCTCTGTTCCGGCTCAGGGGTCTCTTCGATTTCCTGAATCTCACTCTCAGACGCATTGGATGATTCTTTCTGTAGAGTCGGTGTTTGAACCAGCTCTACGCCGCTGGCAGAACCAAGAGACAAACTTGGCAAGTTGCAAATAATTGCAACATACCAATGCGCACTCTCATTGATGGGAACGACGATATAATCATAACTGAAGAGATCGACGTTCCGAGTCCACTTCTCAACACCCTCGTAGTTGATCCCACGGTGCCCCCGTGGGGTGTTCGTGAGAGTCGCAAAGAGGTAGGTGTTGAAGAAGTAGATTCGCTTGGCAGCCTCTTTGTTGGTGCGCTCGAGGTGGTCCTGAAGGAAACGCATGTACAGGGCGATCAGGTTATCGTTCAGGAAGTCATCCCGAAGTACCCGTTCACGATCGCCAAGTGTGACCTCGGCCTTCTTCTTTCCATTTCGCGGATACACCAACGGTTTCTTCCACTTGTGCCTGAAAGAATCATCTCTGCGAAGTGAGCCCGAGTGTGCTTTGGATGTAATGTCTCCATTCGACACGCCGGGCTTGTTAGCGACACGGCGGGTAGACGACCGGGTTTCGCGTTCCGGTGGGTTGATGGTAGATCGAACATCGACTTCAGTGTCGTTATCAAGAGGGAGGGAATTCTGTTGCTCTTTGGCATAAGCTTGAAAATCAATGCCATTTCCATATTTTCCCCTTTCCTGAGCAGAGCGTTTGATCTCAAGTAGATTCACATTATTGACTTCACCGTGGTCATCTCTCAAGGACTTTGAAAGTTTGGGTCGTCGCGAGGGAGGAGGAGAGTGCGCAGGATCGGGATCTTCCATCAAGTCATCAAGAAGCCGCTTCTTGGGCAGCTTGTTCTCCGGTGGGAATTGCTTTTCGTATTTCAAAAAAGCCTTGTCCATCCATTTCCTGTTCTAATGTTAGTAAACTGCGAACTCATCTAAAAGATAGCCAATAAAACCTACATATCTTTCAAAGGGCGCTGGGCCTTGGCATTGCCTTGGTTCAACACTTCCAGGAACTTGAATTTTTCGTCGGTGGTCCAAAACTCAACGTCGAGCTGGTCGTCTGCATGGGCGGAGCACTGTAGCATTTTGATTCTCACTTTCCGGCTGGGGGGCTCGCCGATGAAGATTTGTCGAATTTGCTGGAAAGGTATTGACATTGTGTTGCCCTGGCCGAGTGCATTCTCACGAAGTTCAAGACCTTCCTTGTTTGAATAAATTGAGACGAATTCCTTCATCCCGCAAGTTTTCCCGAAGGAGCCGGTTCGGAAGTAGCACAATAGGTGTTTCTTATCAGAGTTCTTTTGAGAGACCTTGGCCTTTTTTGTGGCTGGTGATGGCGGCGAAAAGTCTGGAGTTCGGGTATCGGACGGGGAGCGTTTTCGAGTCGTTGGTGATGTGTGCATTCCGGGTTTGGATGGGCGAGTGGTTTGAATTTGTACCCCTGAGAAGGATCTCGGTACTGGATGTGTGGTGGTGTCGCCCTGAAGCTCATCTGGACTTTCCCTGCCGGTGACAGGACGATGGATGTTCGTCGAAGGAACTGCAGTGCGATTCCGACCAGCTCTCTTTGGTCCATCATCAATGCTCCCAATAACAACGGCCTCATTAGTCAGGTTAGATTTGTCATTAACCCGAGACAGACGGGGATTCGCAGATCTCGCCTGACGGCGTTGCTGTGCTGCTGTTTCAGTAAACCTTTCATCCCGAGAGCCCACAGAAGAGAATTGGCCATGTTGAGGACGAATAGAGCTTCCCGCTACTTCGGTGGCATTCTCCACGTCCCTGGAACCTTCATGTCGGTTGCGACGAGTTGCATTTGGGTGGGAGAGAGAGGGCTGTTCCAATTGATCCATGGCTGGGTTCACTTGGGCTGTGAGATCGATGCTTTCACTGGTTTCACTCTGGCGCCGCATCTTGGTAGGCCGACTCGACTCTTCGAACTCATCTTCAGAGTGGCGCGACTTCATCCGTGAAGTTTGTTCATTTGATCCTCCGTAAGAGCGGACCGGCCCGCTGCTTCGGGCATTCTGTGAAAGTTTGTCCACGGGGGACGGCGCGAAGCTAGACTGTGACCGAGGATCAGATGGGATGTTATAGTCATGAACATAGATGCGGGCATTTACCCCTGGCTTCTTGTTCCTAGCATGAAATGCTCCGGGCTTTATCTTGACAGCGTTGGAGTCACTATCAAACACACGAAAAAAAAAGCTGGTTAGCCACAATATCTCAAACGACTCAACACACACTCGTAGAACATACGGATATCTGGCTCCGAGCAAACGAGCCTCATCTTGCCGATTCTGGGAATCCTTCTGCTGGTCCTTGTTCAACATCGGCGACGAATCACCCTGCCTGGGAATGGGTGGGGGTATCAGCTTTGGCCTGCCGGCGGGGAAAGGCGGTGGGTTCCGATGGGACATGGCTAACCGGGTAATGGGACTTAGAAAAGGGTGGAAGGAACGTGTGCGCAATGGTTCGTCTGCGGTTGTAGATCCAGTTGGGGACGAAAAAGTATCGACATAACTATGAACGACCTGATAAAATCAATTAGTCCCAAGTTGAATAAGTGAGGATAAGCTTGCAACAAGAAAACAGGCGGAGCCAAGAGATAAGTGAGCAAGATGAGGAGATTGCGTAGGGTCGAGTTATCAAAAAGCAATATGCACGGCCAAAGAGCAAATATTGGCGGGACGCGCATGGAGATACGGGATCATACACACCGTTGGAAGAGGAGCGATCCCAGCGTTTTTGGGAGAGGTGGTTTCGGTCAGGTTGATTTCGTCAGATAGCAGAGTAAAGGGATTGCGACCAGATCCAGCTGGTCGAGAGCGAGGAGGGGTCGAGGGCGGTGGTCGAGCCTGTTGAGCAGCAGATCGTTGATCTTCGGTCTCGCGTTGGCGTCGCGGTGACAAGTTAGAGAAGAGGTCGACTAGGTTTTTAAACACAGGCATGAAGGCAGCCACACGGTAATGACAATCTGCATTGCATAGATCCCATTCCAATTGATTGTTTGTCTATTGTCTCTTTTTTTTTTCTCATTCATGGGACGCAAGTACGCCGCATCGTCATCTGAGCCCTAGGGCGGTCAGCATTGATTGACGCCTGATAATTTAGGCATAACTAGACATTCACTGTTTGATATCCTGGATTATTGGAATAAATGAATAGGTTCAATAGGTTCCAAGGGGTTGGTTGCATTATCTGAGTGATTCACTTTATGCATACCTTTTTGCCTTATTGCCACCATTCACAACAATAGCTCGATGCCCCAATAGCCCAATAGCGTGAACGATACGGAGTAAAACAACCCGACATACAAAGTAGTTACCAGGGTGTCTAGCTTGCATATACATATGTAGTGTATTGTGCTCATATTGCCGGGAGCATACACCAATACCTTTGGTTAACTTGTGCGCACATAGCTGTAGTTAGGATATCTAGCAGAGCCCTAACGTCGAATAGACTAAGTCTAGGTGAAAGGGCTCTACTCCACAGAAGAAACCAACCCATCATGCAAAGAATAGACAATACTCCCAGGCGAGAAGACCAATAGCAGCTGGTGCTGCATTCATGTTGGGTACATAAAGGAAAAACATCACGCATGAGCTCGGTAGACACAAAAAAAAAAAAAGAAACACATAGCACAGATGAGTTCACTCAAGACATAAATCAAATCAAACCGCTTAGTTCGCCTCGATGCCCCACCGCCCCTAAGACCCAAACGCGTCCCAATGATTCGTGATTGAAGGGTTTTTTTTTTCGGGTTTACTATACAGGGCCCAAGGCCAGGCTGGGATCATGGATCCGTTCATAGGGCCACAGCCGGTTTAGCCTTGTCCGAGTCATCTTGGCCTGTACGCCGCCGTTCCTGATGACCGGTGCCAGTGGCAGTCTTGTCATGGCGAGCCTGGTCAATAGCAGAACGCTGTGCAATACTGTCGTCGTGGCTCTTCCAGATGATGTTGGTGTCTGCCGGGAAAGAAAGCAGGCGCTTGATCGTTTCTCTGGAATCAAGTTAGATATACCGCACAGTGGTAAGATAAAGCAGGTTTCTTTGTACATACCTGATCTTGATGTTGCGCCCCCCGTCAATCCTCGTCCAAACACTCAAAACATCCTCGCCGCCTCGCACGCTCAGCACAGCGCCGCAGACTTCATCTCCGGCCTCCGCAAACTGGTCCCCAACCATAGCCAAGAGGAGATCCTCCCAGTATCGATCGGAAACCCCCTTCTTGAAACGTACGATCCACTTACCTCCCCGCTTGTTCGCCTCGTCTTCCCAGACGGGGCGAATCCCCTTCTTGAAGATATGGTAGTCGGAGACCGTAGGAAGAAGAGAGGGGCGTTTAAGATGAGAGTACACCGCCCAGAAGCTCTCTACCGAAGATATCGAAGCGAGCGGCACGGTGGACTTTTCATAGTCGGAGTATTTGGGTGTCGGGGGGCGGTACCAAACGATCCACGTAGACTTCAACGGGTGCTCACCAGGAGCAGCGACAGAGTGGTTCTCAAAGGCCTTGCGGGTAGCCTCATCGTGTTCCAAGGGTACCTCCCGCCCGGGTGTTTTCAACTCGGAGCCACCGGGAGTCTTCGGCGCACCGAAAGAGGCGAATGCGCCGGACCCTAGGCCGAAGGCGGAGGAGGCATTGGTGGATGGGGAGGAAACGCCGGCGGATAATGGGGATATTGCGTTAAATGGATTCGAGCGGCCATGCGAGCTGTCGGGTCCGAACCGCTTGGATGGGCGGGGCAGTTCGACACGGGCACTGTCTTTCGCGTCCGCTCCGGACGTAGACAGGGACAACTTGGACGAGCTAATCAAAGAGGAAAAAAAACACCAATATGAGTTACAATGGTCAACCTGGGTGAGGAGGGGCACACGACTAACTTTGTCCGGCGGGTCCACAGGTTTGCATTATCCATCGCGGCGGGTGAGAAGACTGCCCGAGACACGAGCGGTCATCAGGGGGAAAAGAAAGGATCCGTAAGAAGCGTTACACAGAGAGATGAGACGCCGGCGCTATTATCTCAGTGACGTAGTATAGTGGCAGATGGCGGGAAATTCTCGAGGAATCAGAAGTTCAGAGGGGAGGAATCCAAGGAAAGTAAGTGAGTTCGAACGAGGGTAATAGGGAGGATATTGGGAATGGTGTTTTTAAAAAAAGAAATATCGAAATAGAGAAAACAAATGTATAGAGGGGGAATCAGGTTGAAGGGGAAAAGTGTCGATATGAATCGGAGACTCGACTGCAGTTTGGAGGAGCAGCTGTCCTGACCAATCAGAGTCAGGTGAGCCCCATTTTCGCCTGCAGCCCGCACCGTCTTTTTTCCAGTTTTCCCTTTTTCTTTCGTTTTTTTTCTTCGTTTCTTCTTTTTCTTCTTCTTCTTCTTTTTATATCAAGACCACCAAACTCAAATCAACGCTGGCGACTCATTACTTTTTACAGCACTGGCGTTTCCGATGTGTGTGTCGAGATTAAATTGATCGCATCTAAAACCATCATCACGAGGGCTTACGAGCAACCCATGAAACGTTGATGACCTGATTGACGGCACATACCATTTTTTTTTCCTTTTCTTTGTTTCTTGGTTTCTTTGTTTTATGTAGTATTAAGGTACCTAGGTACGTCGGTTCAATAGCAATCCATCTTAATTTTTATTCTTTTCCATATTTCAACGCAGTGAAGAAACTCTTTTGAGCTCTCTGGTAATCCAAGGTCTCAACCGCCCTACTACTTTGGCCTTCGGGCTCACGGGCTGGATGAGCATGCGGTCAACAGGCAAAGTCTGAGCCTTGAAATATATTTTGAATATGCTATATATAGTTCCGTCTCTTTTAATGACCAATGGACTGATATAGAACTTACCTACTCCGTACATATGTTATGGTCCTGCTCACTAACGTATTTCGTCTCTAACTCCGTACCTTAAATTCAAATGCATTTATATCCACTATAATGCCATTAAATTCAATCTAGTAAAATATATCGTCTTGCTGGACACCTATTGATTTCATACCCTAGCGTTGATATCAAATATCCAAGCCTACCCCATCCTTTATACCAAATCCATAGATGTTGTTAGATGCACTATTACTCTTATGCTTTTTGAAATCATTGCAGTCTGCACGGTGGGTATGTATCCACATAGCTTCCTCCATAAAGCTCTAAACATTAATTTTCGTAGATGGCTGGTGTAGATTAATGTACCCATGGGTGTAAAGTCCGGAAATGGGTGCAGTTGGATGTGAACCTAGAGCTGGGTGACTATGTTGTACCTCGTACATCCAAAGTGGCCGCGCACGTGGGGTTTTGTAAAACAACATAAAGGCAGTCTAGAAACATTCTAGTCTTTACAGGTTTCGATGTAACCATTGAGCGTGGCGATAACACAATCTGAGGCAATCTACGCAAAACAACTCCTATTTCTTACTACGACGCAAATGCATGATCCATGGCTCCGGCATCAGACGAGAAGGGACGCTAATGCACTTACCCTTGTACATCACCCGTACTTTATTCCAGTGGGACTGGTTACACTCAGCCATCCAATCTCTCCTGAACTAGACCGGGGATCCGAGGTTAAAAGCGCCTCGCACAGCTCGCCTTTAGCCACTAAGGTCAACGGATTACCTTTAGGATACCACGCTAGGCTTGTCCAATAGCTTAGGACTATGGCTTAGGACCTTTGAGCACGTAGTCTACCTTATCTTCCCCGGGAAACATAAAAGCTGCCTATTTCGCATCGTGGCCAGATAGCAACATATACCTTTGAAGAGGATGGTTTCGAACATTTGTCCTGTCCATAGTGACAACCAATTTAAGATTGCAATCGATCTTGACTGTCGATCATTGGACTTCACCCTGCTTTTCGAAGACACCATTTTCAGTATTTTGCCAGCAGTCGCGTTCTTAGTGTGGCTCATCCCTCGACTCGAGATCCTGCGACGGTCACCCGTGAAGTCCAGCTCCCTTAGATTTGCAATCTATAAATCGGTAACATTTTATTTCTCATCAGCTTAGGGGGCATTTATTTACCGTCTAGGAAAATTAGGTCCTACTATTTATACTTTTTGTGCTGCAGATACTCTTCACGGTGTACCAAGTGCAAACCGTAGCGCTTCACACCAAGATTTCGACTCCGGCGGCAGCGATTAACATAGCCACGACTCTCGCAGCGATCATTCTTTCTTTTCTCGAGGATCAACGAACAATCCAGCCCTCTGATACACTCATCGTTTATTTTTCGGCCTTGTCTATTCTATACATACCTCACTTGCGCACGTTATGGCTCATCCCCTCCATCCCAGTTCCCCGAGGACTGTTCACGGCCATCTATATTGTTGTTGTCATGACTACTGTTCTAGAATCTGCTCGGAAAGTGAACTTCATCCAGCCAGTCTACCAAAATGTTACAGTCGAGGAGATTCACGGTTTCTGGGGACGCAATCTTTTTGCCTGGGTCCTCCCGCTGTTCCGGGACGCCTATAGATCCATTATCTGTCTAGACGACCTGCCAGATATAGACTCCACACTACTAGGACGAAGTGCAGAGGCGCGCCTGGCGCAGACATGGCCCAATAGCCACGGGAAGTACCGACTAATCAAAGCGACCTTTCGAGCGTACTATCGACCCCTTCTCTCCGCGATCGTGCCCCGGATTCTCCTCGTAGGATTTACCTTCTGCCAGCCATTTCTGCTTTCTGCCACTATTAAATGGATGAGTTCCCCGACCACCGCGAAAGGGCAGCAATACGGACATGCACTGGTTGGGGCATATGCGCTCGTTTACACCGGACTTGCCGTCTCCACGGCGATATACTACCGCCAGGCGAGCCGTCTAGCAGCTGTCGTCCGGTCAGGTTTTATTGCCATGATCCATGAGCAGACTCTAGCGTTGCGAAGTACAACCAACTCCAAAAATGCGGACGCGGTCGCCCTTATGGGTACGGACACGACCCGTATCATATCGAGCATGCGGTCGCTGCATGAGATCTGGGCCTCTCTAATCTCTGTGGTGGTTGCTATCTGGCTGCTCGAGGATCAAGTCTATGTCGCTTGTGTGGTCCCGGCCGTCATCGCCGTGGGGTGTATTATCGCCACTACCCCGGTATCCGCTAGCTGTGGAGAGGCGCAGAAGAAATGGGTGGGGCATATCCAGGAACGTTTGGCGGTTACCACTACGATGCTCGAGGATATTAAAGCTGTCAAGATGATGGGACTCGAAGTCGTCTTATCTGATATCATTACTCGATGTCGGAAGGTCGAACTCGGTGCCTCTAAGCGATTTCGAAAGCTTATTGTAGGAATCGTTATGCTATGTAAGTTGTGTTCTTTGACTGAGAGAAGATAGTGTAGAAATGCACTAACTCCATGCGATTGTGTTTTGGTTAGCATCTGTTTCTGTGGACCTTTCGCCGTATGCAGTCTTTCTCGTGTTTACAATTATAGCTGTGTACGGGCAACTAAGTATGCCACCGGTTCATAACTCTCTCATTGGATATTACCTCACCGCTTCATTCATCGCCGAGGGCATATATAAGACAATAATTGCGATCAGCCGCTTATACAGGTTTGTTATATTCATTTTAGATGTCTT